>OZ005741.1:82968329-83107982 GCA_963930735.1 Dioctria linearis | reverse complement strand
AGGATATGAGTTGGCACCTTAGCTTATGTATATACAATTACAATACTGATATAAAACCATATTTCCATTGTTTCAGGCTGAAATAGATCCTACCTTACGATATTCTTGCATCAAACGCTTACAAGTGTCAGACCTCGCAGTAGTAACTTCAAAGTTAATATCAAAAGCATCAGAATCGTTTAAAAGTGCTACTGCGAAAAAATATTTGATAATTTTATCACTAGAAAGACTAAATAAGCCATTTTATTATTAAATCACAACGATGTAAATGATCGCATCATTCTTTTCCTATATAACATACATCAGCTTTGACATGTCGTTCAAATTAATCACATATGTGCAATCTTCTGAATTCTCTAGAACACATTTTTAAGATGACATACCTGTATTTTATTTAATTGAATACATAATAATTTCGTTTGAAGAAGCATATTCTTGCTGTCAGCAACTGGAAAGTGTAACGTCTGACCCACATCTTAGTTTTCTTTGTAGAAAAAACTAATAATTTTTTACATATTCCCGTAAAAAGTTATTGAATAAAAAATATATAACTTATTATGTTAACTAATAAACTTTGCATAAATAATATTTAAATGTAAATAAATAACAGAATAAGAGAACTAACACATTTATCGAAATGTTAACATGTAGGTAGGTATGTATGTTTATAGTATTTACTATTGTAATTATAACTCACTTATGCAAACACAAAATATTTCTTTGAAAAACATATATCTTTAACTTGTCCAATGTCCAAAAACAGTATACATAGCGGTAGTGATCATTTTCTCTGATACTACATATGTATTTTCGTTAGTTATTTTAGAGAGAGCACAATAACAAATTAATATTAAGTGATACAATACGAATCTTTATAGCAGTATTTGAATTAACTATTTCATCCTGGCGATTGAAATATATAAATTAATATGCAAAAAGATTCGGTAGTGTCAACCCTTTGCTATATTTATGACAAAATTGGTATTGTTTGCAAGTATTAACGAGTGAACTAACTATATTTCCTTAGAAGAATTTTAAGTTATTTCATCAAATACTTAATTGTATATTGCAAATAATTTTGTTTCGTTAGAAGAACTTATCAGTTTATATCGACCAATAAATTAATGTGGGGAAATAAAAAACGCTCGCCCTAAACACTTGAGTCAAAACTATAATTCAGATCAAGCTACTATAATTGTTTGCTGTGAATTACTAAATTAACCAATGTAAACAATTGTTGATTCCCATAAACCAGAATTGTTTTCCTGAAATAACATTTCTATTCAAAGCGAAATAATTAATATATTTGTATGAAGCAATAAAATTTTTTGTCGCAAAAAGAATCCCAAACACTTCTAGTGTGAACACAAAATTTTTTTGAGTGCGCAAGTTTGGTTTCTGAATTTGTTTTTCCCATATATCTCTAGAACGGTTCGTCGGACAGTAAAAATGATTATAACAAATTTCATAGGATTTCATATTCTGAAGAACTTTTGAGTACAACAAAAACATCTAGGATTGATTGCTTTTACAGTGTACGTAAAAACCTAAGTTTCTATATGGCAACACCAAGAAGAGGTTGCCCGATTTAGTCCAATTTCTTAATTTTATTTGCCATTGCTATGAAAATATTATGTCCCAAATTTCACCTCTCTACGTTGACGCGTTCTCAGACAGTGCCCAAATATATAGTGAAACACAAAATTTTTATATGGCAATCCTACGAAGGAGTTGCCCGATTCGTCCCTTTTTCGATTTTAAGTTTTTTTTTTTTTAAAAAGCTTGCCTGTAAAATTTTAGCCCTCTAAGTGAACGTGTTCTCGAGTTGTCAGGCGGACGAACGGACAGACTGACGGGCGGACCGACATGCAGAAATCAAAATAAATTTTAATGTTGTGCATGGGTGTCCAATCCATTTTGCTCTACCATCATTATTTCGAGGTGTTACAAACGGAATTACTAACTTAGTACACCCTTTAGATTTCATGTAGGGTATAAAAAGGGAAGAAAACGCTAATGCTCTGGAGTTACTTATGATTTCGTCTAATACATTTCAAGAAATCGTTCAACTGATTGGAATTATGAGGGAAAATAAAATTCGATTTTCGTCCAAGGAACGACTTGAGATTAAATTAGAAAAAAATTCGGTGCATTTAGTGCAGTATGCGAGAGGTAGGATTTTATGTTCACCAAGATTTCACCACGGTGAGTGGCATCACTTTGGAGCTATGTATATGAGGCTTTAAATGGAATCGTGTAATTGCCATTAACACTGCTCTGGGATTTATCTACTAGTACAAGGAATGCTCCATTTTTGCAGTCGTGTTTCTCTACGCGTATTGTTCCATTGATTAGCCTTTAGCGTAGGCATTAGCGAAGACAAACAAATTTAGTGTAGACAATGTCGAAAAAGTCGACTATTGTGTCGATAATATAGGCTTTGAACTCTATTAAAAACAACACCTCTAGTTAGTACATAACCAACAGCTGTATCTTATTCTTATACAATATAATAAAATAAATTCAAGAGAAGCAATAAAATATGCCAGGCAGGCCGAAAAAGAGAGTCTTCGATGAAATCGGATTCGATAGGGAAAAATCAATTTATTTTTCATTTAAGGAACTGAACTGAAACGTTCGAGGGAGAAAAAAGTCGGAAGTAGTCGCTCTTAAATTTTTTTTTTATCATATTTAAGTTAGATATCACAAAACCCAATTTTCTTTATGATTCGGAAAACCTGTGGTTAATATTATCGACATCGATCTCAGAGTAGACAGACATTAAGGACTCAAATCCAGATACTCTTTCTCGTGTAAATATTGTAGAAATATATGTGACACAACCGATTCCGTAACGGGTGAAGTAAATGACTGAGAATGAGAGCTAGCACCTTGATTCATATTTCACTGACTATTTCTTTTTATGGGAACTTAACAGATATTGCTTTGGTCTGAAAAAAGTTTTCAATGGTCTTATTAGTCTTCCGCTTTCCATTTTCGCTACTATTTCTACCACCATCACTAACTAGAGTAGCAAGTTTATCCTTGTCCTACAAATTAAATGTAAACAATAAGTTAAATTAAACAACACTACTTTAATTAATACGAAAGTTCAAGCTAAGCAACGGCAACTACCGCAGAGGACAGCGAATGGTTTTTATTTTTATAGTCTTGCCGTAAAAATTGTGAAGAAAATTTGTAGAATAAATTTCAGCGGCATCAATAGAAGTGATCGTTTTCAGCAACCAATTCGAAAGAAAAATGTTTAAGTAAATTTCTAAGAACAAAATCTATGCTTTCCAACGCTCAAAAATATCTTTAGCGAACCAGATCAGCCAAGGCACCTGAAGCACCACATATAACTTTGCAATCATTGTCCGCCACAAATAGTAGATGAAAAATCTAAAGAAAAATTTTCAGATCTTTCTAAGAAAACTGAATGCTTGTGCGCCTGTCCGAAAGAGTGAGCCACCAGAATCAACGCACCAATTCGTTTAGACCCGTGATTCCCCCAGGGATCGACAACGACCTGCAAGGGGTCCATGTTAGCGAAAAAAAATTGGTGGTCCATGAGATGTAGATGGGGGTCAACGATAGTGGATCTCATTTAAGCAGGTCGTGACTATAATTTTGGCTTTCCATGAATGGAATAATCCACATACATAGTATCAATTTACTTACATAATACTCTTTTATAATATACAGACAAATATGTATCGGTCCAAAACCCTCGAGAATACTTCACAAGCCATGAAACAGACTCCCTTCCTACCACATGCGAGGCCCGCCGTAGTCCTTACATTCTAAAATATTTGCAGTTTTCTTATGTAAAAGTGACAAAAGTTTGATTTGAATAGCTCCTCCGCCCTAAACTACTCTTCATACAGAAAAATGGTGTTTCAATTATCTTAAGCTTGCTTTTTTATCTTCCGAACCGTAATAAAATTTTCATACCTTTCCTAACAAAATTATTTAAAAAAATTTATCTTAACCAAATGACTACGATTCCTCAAACAAAAATTCTCAGCTGAGTAATCATTATAATGTCGCTGTGCCGTCATGGCATGCCGTGGGCTGATGATATCGAATGTAGCTGCCTACAGATTCGGACTACGGCTGCACATAAACACATGCAATTATCACTCAGCAGAGAGGTATTGTGCGTAAAATGGTAAGGTTACATTGTAATCAAAACTATTTTATTATTTTGTTAAGTAAGCTATATAGGAAGTGTAGCCTTTGGGAAGGTAAGGAACCAAGCTTTAAATTACTAGAAGACTATTTTCCTGTATGGATAGTAGTTTAGGCTCTATAGCATATATAAAGTCAATGTTTGGCACGTTTCCATAAGTATCAATATAGAACATTTTAGAGAACAGACTCCGAACGCACACATATAGATATCTGTTTCATGGCTTGGGAAGTATTCTCGAGGGTTTTGATCGGTCACGTCCCCACAAGATTTATTTTTTCTCATAAACGTTTAAAATCAAAGTTGAGTTTTTTCTTTCTAATATTTTTTTTTTATTTTGATCTTGCTGAAAAGGTGAAATTCTGAAAGTTATCTATATACATAAAATATAAGACTATCTATGAAGTACAAATTTTTAAGTGCCTATGTTCCAGGTATGTCGCTTTGTGAACACGTGCGCTTCTTTTGTTTATTGTGATTATTGCCTTTATTGAAAACTGACTGACCCGGTGCGTAATAATACTTATACATGTTCATACATTCATATCATTCACATATCTACAGGCTGTTTCCACTTAGGTCGTCTGTATGTTCAAATCCTCTTATCGTTTTCAACCAATGAAAACGATTTGCTGTTGCTATCCTGCTGATGCCGTGTCAATGTAATTCAGACTTTACCACCGAGTCAGTGAGATACCTGATACCTGTTTATTGTAATTTATTTTGTCTATACATACATATGTTGATTACAGCAGCAACCTTAGAACCAACTCTCTCAACATTTCAGAAAAACCTGTTTTCACATAAGCGCGGGAACATTTTATGAGAGTGAAATCTGAAAACTCCGTCTCTTCTCATTGAGACATACATACGTACATACATATTTACGATAATGAATGATTTGCCACTCTTTGCCACTTTTTGTCTTTATTGTTAAAAGTTTTAAAGAGAGTTTAATTGTTTTTGTTATTTTTTCTTCTTCTTTCTTTCCTTTTCTAGCGTGTACTCGTCCTTGCACTGACTTGTTAAATTCGTCAGTCAATAAATACGAATGTGAGAGACAAATATGTTCATTTGCTTCCGGAATATTGAAAAGGAAAGTGCTAAGGAAATATTTTCAATAATATTAGCTGGTAGTTAGGCACCCAAATTAAAGTGAATCAATACCATTTTGTTTGTACATTCTACAGTCTTTGAAATACATATTCATATGTTTAAATAAAACAGGGTTTTACACCCAGAATATTCTTTATTATTGCTATGTCTTATTTAAATAGGTTAATTTTGTCCACAGATAACTGATACTAAACATGCCCGAAGCTAAAAAGAAACGTAGACAAAACCGTGTTGATTATTTGAAGTTTGGCTTCATTCCATCATTGTCGGACAAACAATTGCCTATGTGCCTTTTATGCAACAAAGTTTTAAGTAGGTAATGACGCTATGAACCCATCTAAGTTGGAGGATCATCTGAGAGATGTCACCCTGATAAAACAGGTAGTGATTGGACATACTTTGAAACAATCAAAGAAAAACTTCAGAAGGGAACCACGGTGGACAGAATGTTCGCTTCGACGTCACAAAGAGACGATGATGGTTTGCGGACGTCTTACAATATCTCGCTACTTATAGCAAAATCCGGAAAACCGCTTACTATTGGAGAAAAGTTAATTTTGCCAGCCGTTGAAGAAGTTTTAAAAACTGTTTTACACAAACCTGCATCTGATATCATTAAAAGAATTCCTTTGAGCAAAAACACTGTTGAAAGACGTATTGATGAAATGAGTCATGATATTGAAAGACTCTTGTGTAATTTTTTGCAAACGACCCATTTCTCTACATAGCTGGGCGAGTCAACTTTACCTGGTAACGAAGCATTATTATTGGCATATGTTCGTTTTATTAGGGGATCAAGAAATCCGCGAAGAACTGCTCTGCGAGAGCTTTGACAACCGCCACTAAGGGCGAATCAATATTTAATGTTTTGAAGGATTACTTCATGGAAAAAGCAATCCCTTCATCAAATATAATATCAGTAGCTACTGACGGAGCACCGCCATGGTTGGGCATTATCGTGGATTTATAAGATATTTAAAACAAAATGTACCGGGGATGTTAGCAATACACTGCGTCATCCATCGGCAACATTTAATTGCTAAAAATCTGAATGTTAGATTGCATGAATCTCTTCAATTAGCCATTAATGCAGTAAACCGAATCCGAAACAACGCGTTGAATACGAGGTTATTTGCGCAGTTGTGTGAAGAAAATGTCGGGAGCTTTCATCAATTGAGACTATCTTAGAGTTTCGGGATGCTAAAGATCCAATTTTAAAAGAAAATTCAATCAAGTGGTAGCGAGGCATTGCTTATTTAACTAAATTTACTGAGGTTAACTTGCAGCATTAAGCTGACAGTCTAAATTTGATTAAAACAAAGTTCATCATTTCAGCGTTTCTTTCCAGAATTAACCTAATGAAACAAAACATAGGACGGCGCGAAATTTCCCAGTTCCCCAGTTTGTCACAGACAAACTGCCAGGAAGACGACGTTTCAACCTGCGTTCAACATTTAAATTCCTTCTATTCGGATTTTGAAATTAGGTTTGAGGATGATAAATTGTCGTTTGTGGGCCTTTTAATTTCATATAAAGATGTGTTTTGGGGTTATATGACCCGGTATTCTACATTATCTTATAGAAAAACTCATTTAAAATAAATGATGGCTTATAAAAAAACCAAATGAGTTTTCTATAAGATAATGTAGCATACCGGGACATATAACCCCAAAACACATCTTTATAGGTTTAAGGATGTTTTGACTATGGTTATACCACCGTGGATAATCAATCCAAATGGTGACATTGAAGAAACGGATGTCATATTACTAGAGAAACTGATCGAAATAAGCACAAACGAAGAACTTAAGGTACAGTTTAGAATCGGATATCAGCAATTTTGGCTTGAACAGGACAAACCTGTCACTTATCCCTACGGAATATCGCGAGAAAGTTTTTAGTTGCTTTTCCGTCCTCATACTTAGTGGAAAAGGCTTTCAGCGCGGTTGCCAATCTCCTAACAAAAAAACAAGAAACAGACTGGACATCACTAACCGAGGAGATTTGAGACTAAACCTAACTAAATTGATACCAAATGTTAAAAATTTATTATTAAAGATCAGGTTCATCCCTCCCACTAGAAGCATTAATTTTTGGCTTAGTAATTTTATGTAACAGACACTAAATAGTAAATTTTAATTTAGTCCGTTTTAACTTCAATTTAATTAATAAACGTATAAAACTTAAAATGTCTTTTTTTTTAATTTTTCACGCTACACTACACTACAGTTAGAAAATTAAATCTATACCAGCTGTTAAAATCATATTTGAAGTTGCATAAAATCAATATCACCCAAAACAGAAAAACATGGCAAGTGGCCTACGAGACAAAAAAGTTTGGGTACCTCTGGTTTAGACCGTTGTGGGTGAATTCCATTCAAATTCTTAAGAGCAATTTGCAAGTATATTTCTAAGAAAAATTTAATGAAAGTAACCAAAGTAAAAAAATTGAACAACTCTTAAATCAGTGTCGCTCACTGACTTACCGCTGGAACAGAATGAACGGATCAATGCCGGATGGAAATGTCACGCAAAAGTTGAATGCATTTGAAATACATTAGTGCGCACACAGTGAACGCAGTTACCGGATTTACCGCAAGAAAGTTGGTCAACTTTCAACTTTTACGCAATTGCCGCATAAGTTTTAACAATATAAAAATATCCACAAGCACAATATTGAAAATATGAAAATTGCATTGAATTGTCATTAAACGCAGTCGCGGCAATTTCTTTCTGGGCAGTACTTTATTACTTGCGTTTTTTGACAGTCAGCTGCGTGTTTACTCCGGCATTGATTCCTTCATTCTGTTCTGGTCTGAGCGTATTGCCATTTTCCTATAGGAAATAATGGCACAAGTTTTATAGTTTTCTCTTTCGCCCTATGGCAAAGTTGGAGCTACCAACACAAAATATTTCTAACTGTACGTTTTCTGAGGCCATTTGATGTTTTTATGTTGGCTGCAGATGCAATCACGGCAGAAAGAATAAGGTAAAGATAGTGTTTACCATGCTCCGTCTGTCTTGCCCATACGCAGGATTCAGGTAAGAATAACTTTTGAAAATTAAAGCCGGAATGAGTTTAATTTCTTATAAGCGATTAAAATATCACTTGGACACAAGAAAATATATTTTTTTAATTTAATTCGATTTACGGGCGTAAATTTTCATCTCATTTGATTGGTTGAGTTTTACATGTTCTTTATGGAATAAACGTTTTAAAGGGTGCTCTAACGGTAATATTCAGAAACACAATATTTGTGGCACATGAAATAGCAAATCGCTCAGTCCATTGCTATAAGTGAGTGGTGTCGCTGTGAAAAATCAACGGCTAGCTAGACGCTGATTGCAAGGAACTAGGTTCCAACTGGAAGAACCGTAAAAGAAAATCTGTTAAGTCAAGGCTTAAATACAATTGCGACGGGCAATGGAAAACGACGAAGAAATGCCGCTGTCGAACTTCTAAAAGCACAGCGGCTTCTGCGAATGCCCAAATTTCGACAGGACGTGGACGAAGTTGCCGTCGGGTTTGATCAATTTCCAATTTTGCCGTCGTCGCCAACAAAATCAAACGAATGAAATTGTTGTGGCATTTGTTTTTGTCAAGGTTCAACATTTTTGATGTAAACTTGATTGAGGAGGTGCGAAATCTTAAAATAATTTATGATATACAAGACAACCAGTGAGTTGACAAAAAAGACATGGTTTGGATGGATATTTCAAGCCACTTAAATACAAATGGTGAAATTATTTGGCGTTTAGTTAATTTCTGTCTTTTAAATTTTTCCTTTCCACACTTTGGTCCATTGCAATTCTTTCAAAATAATATAAAATATTCTCGATAAAAATCTGTTTAAAAACGCTCAAAAGTAATAACAACTGAAATCTCAGTATCTTCTTCCTTCACAATCGCTGCTCACTGCCTGTCATTGCATTGTACTCCCAATGTTTCGACTACCTGTTTTGACTGCGAATTTCCCGCTGCCATGTACCATCGGAAAATCAGATAGGTAAAAAAAATTTATGATCGCTTACCAATTTCTTAGAAACAATGACACTTTTTGAAGCGAGCCCAGCTCGTCCCTTTAACTCGTACACGAATTTGTCTGTCTGTATATTTCTTTTTTGCTATTTTCGACACTCTCGTAGGCCCACTTTTCGTCATCACAGTGAGCTGAAATTTGGGACACAAGTTCACGTCGCGTGACAATTGAATCTACCAAAATTTGAACCGGAAATTTCCATGGAAAACCCGGAAAATCGGGAAAAATCATTTGAAAATTTGGTACAAGTTTGATTAGTGATAAATCCGTTTCAGGAAAAATGCAGAGTTTTCCGATTTTTCCGAAAAAAATTTCCGGAAATTTCCGACTTTTCCGGAAAATTTTCCTGTAAAAAAGTTTTCTAAATTATGCAGGATCAAGTTACCTATCAACTGGCAATTGGCATCATTACTTTCTCTCCGACAATGGTAAAAGCTTCCAGAAAAAATCGAGGAAAATTCATGTAAAACGCTTTTCCGGAGTTTTTCCGACCAAGGAAGCGTTTGAGTGTTTTGCAACCCAAGACAAAGTTGTAGAGCGAAATGAGTTGCATAAAGTTGCTTTTGTGGAAAATTCCATGGAAAACCCAGAAAAGCGGAAAATTCATCGCAAAAATTTTCATCGATATGATTAGTGATATCTCTGTTTCAAGAAAAGGGCAGAATTTTCCAATTTTTCTGGAATTTCCGGAATTTTCCGACTTTTCCGGAAAATTTTCCGACAAAAAAGTTTTATAAGCTATGCGGAATCATTTTTTTTCCGTCCTACTGGCATCAATACTTTCTCTTCAACAATCATGAAAAATCGAGGAAAATTCATGTAAATTTTTAAAAAAAATTCATTGTAATAGGTAAAGTCTGTGGAAAACATGGAAAATCGGGAAAATTCGGTAAATCAGTGTCTTTTCATCCGTCATAAAACTGTTTTAAAATATCTCCATGCAGCACGTAATAACAATTTAGTTAACATGAAAAGGCAGAAGATAAAATAAGTAAAAAACGAGTTTTCAAAGAAAACTGAGTCCAAGCCGCATGAAAAAGTAGAAAATAAACTTTTCTTCACACACAGGGGTGGACTCAGATTTTATTCGCTGACAATCACCGATATATTTCAGTATGATCAATCAGAGGTAATAAGTGATTTGATTCATGAAGAGAAAGAATATTCAAGAGAAATGTCCCAATCAAAAAATCTGAGTCCACCTCTGTGTGTGAAGAAAAGTTTATTTTCTACTTCTTCATGCGGCTTGGCCACAGTTTTGTTTGAAAACACGTTTTTTACTTATCTTTTAAACTCGAAATTGTGTTGTTTTTCATGTATATGAGTAATGGGCGCAACAAACATATAAAAGCATCTGTGTATGAGTAATGGGCGCAACAAACATATAAAGCATGCCATTTTCTAAACAATCAAATACTAAAATAAACATGCATTCCAAAATTACTTACTATCCTGTGATAGGTATGATAGATGACTTTTCGACACTATATAAAAACGCAAGAAAATTCTAAAAAATTTGTACACGTTTAAAAGACGTAGGGCTACGAGCGAATGTTTATTATACCCAATCCACTATTACTCTCATTGGGAGGGCTCATGACCACTGTGACCCCCCCCCCCCCACCGTATAATCGCCTGATTGTCAAGAAGTTCAAACAAATTTTAATAATAAATAAAATAATTAAAAAAGGTGGATTTGGTATAAGACCTATTCATATCATACCCTAGATGAATACCCGCATGTAATTTCGTATGGTCATCCAAATGTGTAAGTTTGATTTTGAAGTGAATATATCTCCAGAACGGTTCGCCAGACAGTAAAAGTGATTATTACAAATTTCATAGAATTTCATATTCTGAAGAACTTTTCAGTACAATAAAAACGTCTAGGACTGATCGTTTTCACACTAAACGTAAAAACAAAAGTTTTTATATGGCAACACGGGTTTAGTCCATTTTTAAAACTGTATTTACTATTTACAATTTCATCTCTCCACGTGGACGCGTTGTCAGGCACTGTCCAAATATATAGTAAAGAACGAATTTTTTGTATGGCAATCAGCTGTCTGATGTGTCCCATTTTCGAATTAAATTTACTTTTTTTTTTTAAAAACCCCGTGTGCAAAATTTCAGCATTCTATGTGGATGCGTTCTCGACTTATCATGTGGAAGGACAGACGGACGGACATGCAAAAATCAAAATAACTTTTAATATTACGAGTGGGTGTCCAATCCATTTTGCTCCACCATCATTTTATTAAAAACGTAATGAGAAAGTTATAGATTTAATCTAGGGTATAAAAAGAGGTGAACAGTGGTATAAAGTTAACCACTCATAGATGTGTTAAGATGATTCGAAGTAAGTCTAATTTGTTAATTTCTAAAATTACCTGCTGTCGAATGTAACAATAATAACTGCGTCCATTTTCGATTAATGTTCTTTGTTCAATTGAGAAGTTGCTTAAATGAATTATTTAAACCGATAAGGTTTTTTGAGATGTGGAAGTTACGAATGACGGAAATACATATAAAAATACAATATATAAATATGTATATATTTCGAGATTACTTTTATTCACAAAATTTTTGACAATAATAAAATTTACTCTACCATGAGTCTTGCGTATATTTCAACAGTGAAAACAGATTTCATTTCATTTATAAAGCTTCAATAGAAGTGCAAATCCCAACATCTGCTTAAAGTAGCAAATTACTAGGAAAACTCGGCTCAAGCAAGCACACTGTAAAACCAAAATACTATTTGCTGCAAGAGGGATTTCTACACTTTGCTGCTACTTACAAATACATACTATATACCACCGAAGCTAGTCCTTTCATCTGTACTCAACTTTCCCCTTGCATGAAACACAAATATATTTCCTCTAACATTTTCAGCATTGAGCTAACTTTCAGGGTGAAAATGTACACCCGGTCTTGTAGATAGCCGCATGAAAGTTGCAAATATTTTGCATAACAATGGAGATCCCAAACATGTAAAAGGATTGAAAGCGCAACTTTCATAGAAGGTAATATATGAATTCAGGACAACATGAATTGAATTTTAAATTGTCATGTTCTTGCAAATGATAAGCTTTAATACGAAGCAAATTACATCATATCTATCCTTTCTACATTTTAAGATTCTTCATTACCTTCGCACTTGGACGCTATTTCTTTATTCTAAATCTATTCCTATTACTTATTGGTGTTAATGAGTTTAACGTGTTCACATAATATGGTGAAAAATATCCCGGACAATACCCTTATTTTATACTTATTCTTTTCCTTAGCTGTAAATAGGGTGTAAAATGTCCCGGTAAACCTAACCTATATGATACTCATAAGGCAATAGACCATGCTCAGTGAATATTATACTTTGAATACAAATGTGTACATATTTAATAGAATGGGAATCATAAATATTATTACACGATCAGCGAACAAATTCGTAGTCGTACGTTTTAGTGATTACCAAAAAAGGGTGCATAAGAAAAAAAAGCTATATGATTGCTTTTAATGATAGCTTTTTGTATTTCTGTTCATACTATTCTACTAGGTACTACGACTGGATTTCATTTGGTCTTAAAACCCGATAATATGCATACAAGGGTTGCTACTTAACTTTTTACGGGTAGGGTATTTTCTGCAAGGTTTTGAGTTTGGAAATGTTGTTTTCCGATTCCTTGACGTTTTTGACAGCTTTGACATCTTAAAAAAATTGTGGTCTTTGCCTTAATCTACGAGGTATAAAAAAGTCATTTCGATTTAGGAAAGTGGAATAAACAAGCGTACATTTTCGAGCCATAACTCTTAATAATTTTAAATACAAATTGACTCAAAATGTAGTAAACCGAAGTTTACTTGTATAACCCAAATGAGTAAGATTAATCTGTGAATAATAAAATGTGAAATACATAAGTGAAGTGGAAACAAAACAAGTAGAGAAGCTATTATTGGTTTAAGACCAATTCTTGCGATACCCTAGATCGGTGGTGGCGATCCTATAGCAACTGGGCCAGAGATGGAACGTACGAAAATTTTGCTGGCACTTGAACGATTTATTATGAAATTGGATTTAATACACATCAATCTTAAATTTTGTTCAAGAAAGAATTTTTTGGGATTCTCCGGTATATAGCAAAAGCTAAAAACTGTTTTAATTTGTTATTTCATCACACAACTCATTAATTTTTGGTGACAAGTTTCACGTCTTGGTTTGACTCATCAACAGGTTCCAAAAGAGAAATCTTTTTATTTATTAATCTTAAAATTAAATCATGTTTTGGATGAAGTTGCGTGTTCTTTTGTAAAGATGAACCCGTGCAGTCATTGAAAGTGTACATTCATGTACCTACGTATAGTTGAAGTCAAAGATAACCTAATAAGAAGACACAGCCATGAATGTGGGAAAAGAACTTAGGTATGCATTATTATAGTGCAACTGACAACAAGTTAAAAACAAAAATTGAGAGAACGTAGGATTACCCGAATGATATAATCTTCTTGAAAAGCTTCAAAATCCTTTAAAGCTATTTATAATAATATACATCGGGTCACACTATCATTAACCCTTTGAGAAAAAAATATACTTCGCATTGAACAACGCACTAAAAGTAGATGCGAAATTTCTGTCAAATAAAACTCTCATTTATTGTTCGAGAAATTAAACTTAGAAATACTCAGTAACATCTGTATTGAAATTTATTGATAGTCGTTCAAATATAATTGGTGCATGTTTTGCTGCCTCAAATATAATTGCGAAGCACGGTAAAACCATTGGCGAATATATGAAAGAAGCATGGTTTTGTTTGAAGATTTTGAAAACAACGAAAATATCATCCCAAGAATAAAGTAATATGCCTTTGGCTAGAAACACTGCTAAAGACAGGATCTTGGAAATGGCTACAAACATAAGTCACTAGGAAAAAATTGGCATAAATTCTTCTTGTTTATTTTCTCTCTGTCTTGATGAGAGCACTGACATAACTGGATCAACGCGTTTAGCAAATTTTATTCGTTACGATGTTGGATATAATATCAAAGAAGAAATGGTAAGTTTAACATCATTAGCAACAACAACAACTAAAGGAATAGATATTTACAATACAGTTGTCAATACACTTCCTCAAAAAAAAAAACATAGCTCATTTAAAATTTTTTGCTGTAACGGTTGATGGTGCTCGCAATATGGCTGGAGAGGTAAATGAGTTTCTTAGCTTGTTTGCTCAGCTCGTTGGATATTCAATTCTGGGTTTCCATTGTATCAGACATGAGCAGGATGTGTGCAAAGGGCGGTTTAAAGATATTATGATTCTTGTTACACAATTACTCAATTTTATATCGGCACGCCCTTTAAATAAACGACAATTTTCTCAAATATTAACTGAGGTAAATTCAGTGTACGATGGTTTACTGATGTACAACAACGTCCGATGGTTAAGTCTTTGAAGAGTTCTCCGCAGATTCGCTGATTGTCAATTTTGATACTGGCAATACATTCCTGTTTTTGAATATTTGTTTTGAAAAATTAAAAATATTTTTAATTGACGTATTTTGTAGCGTTGGAATTTTTTTTTATATTAAATTTATTTGTACATCCACAGATTGTTACTATGTTACAAGGTAAAATAATTATGTATAAAAGCATAATGTTTAGTTTAGTTTTTGTATATTAATTGTTAAAGTTGTCGAAATAAAATTCTGAAACACCTATCTTGTTATCAATTTTCCTTAATTAATAAATGTCCGGCACGTCAGCAACGCGACAAGTAATATTTGTGGTTTTCTGGTACGCGCAGATAAAAAGGTTCATATGTTCTATATGTTACGTTGAGATATATAAAAGGCAATCTTTGGTTTTATACAACCAGCCAATTCTTCAGGAATTTGCGGACCATCAAACCGAAAAGAAAAGGCTTTAAGTTTCTCTAGAATTGAAATTGCTTTGCTCATCAAATTCAAGATGCTATTAAATAGTTGAAATAGACGTATCTGAACAAGTTCAATTAGATAAAGATGATGAAGACAGTATTTGGCAATTGAAAGCAAAAATTAGCAAAATGTTAATAAGTGCTGAGAAGTATCAATTCTCACATAATTATCACAAAGATGACCCGTTTGCAAGATCAAATTATTGCATAGCGCGCATTGCAAATTAAAAAGGTAACACGTCCGCTTAATGCAAAAATTGGTAGTAAGTTTCTCATGGAAGAAATCAAAGACCATAGCTAGACACAAGACCGATAATCCGTTAATCGTTAATTAACGCAGTTAAGTTTTCGTGTAATGGATTATCTTTTAAGAAAATTAACAGACTCTTTTAACTTCCGTTAACTTTCGATAAGTCCGTTAACCGCTAATTAGGAACCTACTATCAAAGACACATATAACATACAGAATAGAATATGCATCAAAAGTAAATTCCCCACTCCCAAATTTTTCAAGCAATAGAGCTGGTGCGGGTGGGCTGACGGGGAAATTTGTTTTGGCTTGCAAAAATACAGAAAATAGAGAAGGGTCAGGCTCAGCGTTGCAAATTGAGACGAAATTCCTCTAATTTTCAACTTCATTAGCCGAAGAAATTTGAATCCTGTGGATAGGCAAGAGAGACGGAGCCCGGTAAACACTATCTTTACCTTATACTTTCTGCGGTGATTGTATCTGTAGCCAAGCCAACATGAAAACATCAAATGGCATAAGAAAACGTCCAGGAATCAATATTTTGTGTTGGTAGCTCCAATTCTGCCATAGGGCGAAAGAGAAAACTATAAAGGGGGAAAATTGCAATACGCTCAGTGTATTGTTATAAATCAGTGATAAATTCTAAGAAAAAATGTCCAGTAAATTTCTTTAAAAAAATGTGTGGCCTGTTATATATTTTCACCCGAAAACAGAAGAGACGATGATGTATATTTTCACCCGAATGGGATGTAGATCTTCCGATGCGGTTACCTTACACTACCGTGCTCACCTGTAGTTCACTGGTAATCCACATATATGACAAACACACTTTTATTTTCTTGGTTTTTCTCTTTTTCTTTATTTTCACCACTCGTTATAAATTTTCTTAACCGTAACAAGCAAAACTGGACATCTGAATCAAAAACTAAAATTTCTTAATCGTAAAAAACAAAACGACAACCGAATTAAAAACTAAAATTTTCTTATTCGTAACAAGCAAAACTGGAACCGAATTAAAAACTAAAATTTTCTTAATCGTAACGAGAAAAACTGGACAACCGGATCAAAACTAAAAATCTCTTAACTATCGTTTTTTTGCTTTTTTCTTTTAATTTTTTCCACCGCGCCGTCGTTCGTGACTATCGCTTCAAATCCAAAAAACCAACTCAACTCTTGATCAAATTCATCGTGATCAAGAGCCATTGTTCAGGATAGAAAATGCTAAATTGCATTTTCTTATCCTGAGAAAATTTTACTTTTTAATTCTGGACTTGTTCAAACATGTCCAGAATTATTCGCGTTGAACGATGGCTTCAAAAATGTAATCTTACACTTTTTAAAACATCAGCCACCGTTTGAAATCGCAACGCGCCTATACATACAATGCATTTATGCTGCGCGCGTTTCTTATCGCGAAAACTTTTTTCGTAATATGTATGTACGTATGTACATACACGTTGTATTTTTCGCGACAAATCGTACTGAAGGTACGATTTGCTTTTTGATTTCTTTTTTAATTAAATTGTTGAAATGACAAATTTTGCTGAAGGCAAAATTTTGTCGTGGAAATTTTAAAGTAAAACGACTTGGGGTGTAAAATGAAACTTTTGTTTTTCCCAAGTCGTTTGATGGGAAAAATTTTATGACTTGTTTGGAATGTGAAGAAAATTGCTGATGCAATTTTTTTCACCCTTTTTGGACGATAAACTAATCATGTTTTGTGCATGATTAGTTTATTGAATTTTTATATTTTATGGTTTTTCTTTTATATGCCCAATTTTAGGTTTCTAGGTATATAGGGCTTATTAATTATTTGTTTTTTTTTCTTTTTACCTGTTAGGCCCTAAGGTTTTATATACCTACATATGGTACATATATGTACCTAAGTTTTTTATACATAACATTCCTTCCCCCCGCAAAAAAGAGAATTATTCTTTTAAGAGGAATAATTCTCAAGGGGATTGAGTGGGTGTATATTTTGTATGGGGTATTGAATTGAAATTAAAATGAATTTGATATCTGTAAAATAAAAAAAAATTCTTGGTGCACATAGAGTTGGGGTGAATTTGATATCGTAGTAATTAAAAAAAATAAAAAGAATGCCATGGGTCCATAGCGTGTGATACATTAAAATGCATCTTGAACCGGCTTCGAAAATAGAGAGAAAAAAAAATGTTTGAGATTTGTGTTTTTGTAGCTACACACATAATGCACAAATTGCAATTTGTGCGATATGAAGCTTATTTTGTGTGCTTTAAAGGATGAAAAAACTACTTTTGCTACTGCGGTTGCGTGGGATTCTCCGAGATAAGGGCACAACACATACTAGGTGCATTTTAGCAAATTTTTTCCAACGTTAGCTGTTTTGCCCTTTAAATTGGGTTGCGCGACCGGAGTAATTTATAGTTTCATTATGCAATTTGGAGAAGTATTAAGTCCGCGTGCTCCCTACGTATGCCTCAGGCCCCACTGTGTCAGAGTACTCACTATTTCTGTGCAGAGTGTGGCTCGCGGGTGGCGGGGTCTGATTCGTATACTGCTGCGGAGGGCCGGACGCCCGGATATATGTATTTGGTCCGCTCCAGCCGAGGTGGATAGTTTCCACAGGGTGGAGCTCTGTTTGTCTCCCCATGGCGGGGCCTCTTGGATAGCTTTGGGTAAGTTTTATTTATTATTTTGAAAAACGAATATTTTTCTTTATTTTCTTTTTTTTTATTTTAGGGGCGACGATGGTTCTATCTGGGGAGATCGGCTGGTGTTGCTGCCTGACGTGCAGGGCGCATCCATTATACATGGTGCAAGAGGACGACGTGGCAGCTTTGAGTACCTCCACCCCTGTGGCCGGCTGGGGTCCTCCGGTTGCAGCATCGAGTCCTTTTCTTGAGGAGAATTTGGACGAGCCTGCCCATGGGGAGCTGAATGCGTCAGCCGTGGAGTCAGGCGAGGATTGGGACCTCTCAGCTGCGGAGTTCGATGCTGTTGGTGAAGAGGACTGGGATGCTGAGTGTGGACCAGCCTAAGAGTCGACCAGCCGTAATTGTATGGAGTATACTTTTATATTTGCAGATGTGAGTTCAAAACATTTTTTTTTTTCATTTTAGGTTTGTGGATGGCCCGGCACTTTCCCTAGGAGTCTCCGATAGTTGTTTTTTTTCAAATTCTAGTTTTAAGAGAATAAAAATTTTTTTTTGCTTTTCCAAAGTTTTCTTAATTTCACTAGTTTTGTATCTTTTATTTTAATAAAGTTTTGTAACCTATGTACTCTGTTTATTTTGTAGTTGTTGTTTTTGTTTTTTTTTTGTTTTTCAGGTATTTGGTTATATCTGGTTTGGCAACATGATTCTCGGAGTTCTGGGCAGGGTGTTGAGCTTTCTTGTATGGCGGTTTCGGTGTTGATGGATTATAGTTTGCTGTTCGACTTAACTTTTGCTAGAGACTGTTTGCTTACTCTACGTTGCCTAATTACTTCAACGTTGTTTCCTTACGTGATTTATTTATTCTAGGTAATGCCTGGAATTCTAGGGAGTTATACTTCATTTTCCATTTATACTAAGGGTTTGGTAAAAACATGTTGACTAATTTAGGTTTTTTATTCTAATTGTTGGTTTGGTCTCTTTTTGTTTTGTTTTTGTGTTTCATCTTATTTAGTATCTTATTTATTATCTATAATTATTATGACTTGGTTATTGTCCACTTAATCTTATTAATTTTATTCTTAGGAACTACTGGTTAAATTTTTATTCTCATGTACTATCAATTTTGCATGGTCGATTTATTTCTTAATTTTTGGCAAGGTTTTCGTTGTCTTGCGGTGCGTTCTTGGTGGCTTGTTTTTTGGTTGGATCTTTGCTCTCGATTTACCAAAATTTACTTTAATTTTTGGTCGCTTTTACAGGAATGTGTAATGTTTATATATATTTGTCTAGGTATTCACTAATTCTAATGGTGTATGGTGGTATGGTATCTAGTTCTACTTACTTATTTATTTATGTATTTATGTATATCTACTTTTAAAGCATATTTTCTTTTTCCTTTATTTTTTTTTTGCATATCTAACGCTTTTTAATTTTTTCTCGGTTGTCTTATTTTTTGTTTCTTTATTGTATTATATTTATTTACTATTTTTCTATTTATAATGTTAGTACCTTAATTTTTCATTTTATATATATTTAGCCTAGTTATTTATGTTATTGTATTTTAATACCTTATTTGCTAAATAATTATTTTTTGTATTGCTTAATGTTACTATTTTTTTTTTTGTGTAATTAACTTTTGCTTATATCTTAATTGGTTATATAGTTGTGTTAGTACTCTTATATTTTGTTTTTCTTTCTTTGATTTTCTTAATTTCTAGAGTTTTGTTTGTATCTATTTCTTAGTATCTAGTTTTTATTTCACTTATTTGCTATCAGCCAGTGTAGTAAAAGGAGAGGGACTGTGCTTGTAACAGGAGAATGAGACGGGGCCAACCAACGAGTATATATCTTTTTGATTATACTACTTGTATAGATCTCAATCTGTGGAGACTTTGAGTACGTTTTAATTTTTCTTGGGGTGTTGCGTAAACCGGTTCCATAGGAATGTTTTCAGCTGTGGGCTGTTGTCTGCGTTTAGCAATCCATGCCATGGATGCCGGTACGATATATTTTGCTAGTGCCACCACAGATACAATTAGCAACAAGAGTCCGGTCATTGATAGGGATGTTATTGATAGTATATGAGGAATCTTGGCCTCTGGTCCAAAGTGAATGTTGTTCACTTTGGTACGGATTTCGTCCAGAGATTTTGTATCTAGGTGGATACGTTGGTTTGTACCATCTCCGAGGAGTAACGTTGGTTGTTTATCGAGGTTTTTAGGAGCGGATATCTTGGACATATATTCTGCCAATTCCTCTTGCGTTTCGTTTGTGCCTGGGAAGTAGGTTGGTTGGAAAACTTTTAGCGGATGTAGATTTTCTGCTTCGTAATACAGAGTGTGAGACCCAATCTGCAAGGAACATGGTTCGTTGATTGTCATGATTCTTTGTCCTGCGAGACGATGAGTGCGTAACTGTTGAGTACAAGTTATATGTACTATAGTGGTTTCGGTTAAGGAGTACAGCCACGAATTTGGTCTATTGAGCTTAATTATTGTATCTCTTGGAGGAATTTGAGCTCTGATGCTACATTGTGGGTGTTCGCCCAGTGGGTTGAATAGGAGTTTGATAACACATTCATCTGTTTTTGTAGCTTTGGTGATTGGTGTGTTCAGCTTACCTACCCACGTATCTTCATTGATTCCCTTTGAAATTTTTTTGAAAGATCTCAGGTTTTCTGGCTTCAGCAACAGAAATTCCTGGGTCTTGATTTGACTTGCCACATGGGAAAATCCGATATCAGGTATTAATGAGTGGTCTGAATCCACCCGTATGGGAAAACATTTAATCTGTTGGATTTTCATCTTGGGGATATTAAATATGGGAAGTTTGATTCGGATAACTAATTTGTCCTGCATCAAATGTGTCTTAATATCTGCTGTTGTTGATACAGAACTGACAAACAGTCCTGTAGATTGGGACAAGTGGAGTGAGATTTGTGATAAATCTCTAGCAAATGATTTGGGGAAATTAAAAGTGGATGAATTTGATTATTTCTACTGGACACTATTATGTCCAGTAGAGCTTGTTGTCTAAATTCCAACTCTATCATTTGTAGTGTCAGACTAGAGCCGATTTCTTGTCTTATTTGGTGGGCTGTCAACTCGTCTGTTGTGTTCCTCAGATTGTTAATCTGGTTGGTTATCTGACGCTGTCGTTCAGACAGGGAAGATAGGGGTTTCTGAATTTGTTCAAACGTGGTTTTTATTACGCTGATCTGTTGTTTTTCCAGATCAGCTAAGGTTTGAGTATTTACCTCTAATTCGCTTAGTCGGCTGTACACCTCTTGTTCGTTTCCACTATCCATGGTACCGAAAAGATAATGCATCGCATTTCCAATTCCATCGAAGTTGGATCGGGGCTTGCGCGATTTGGGCACAGCTTCCCTAATAACACTGGTACGCCTATTGATATTTTCCATTAGGGCGTGTATATGTTTTGCTGTAGCGTACAAAGGTCCTGTATAGAAGACCCATTTCCACACAATTGTGTATGTAGTGTTCCGCTCGTTCTGCTAGTCGCGTCTGATTTTCCAACTCGGCCAGATCTAACTCAGTGATGATGCTCCAAGTGTCGTGGTAAACTGATAGGCTTCCAAGATCCTCAAATAGTACTCCCGTATTATTTAGGGGCGTCATAGAGTAAGGTTCCTCCGCGAGGGCTCCTATTATGAGCAGGAATAGTCCGTGGAAAATGATGGACTGCATTGTTATCTAGGAGAGGATAGGATAGGGTATTAAAATGGGTTTTTATTTGACTTTGTAGCTTACATGCTATTATATATGTGTCTTTGATTTACTTAAATAATATTGACACCATGTTATTCGTAGAAAGGCTTTAGACGGTTGTTATGTACCGTGACCTCTCGTTTACGAATTTTTATTGTGGTGTTTACAGTACTAGGGATACCGGTTACCGTGTAGGGTCCTACCCAAATCTGGGAGAGCTTATGTTTACGACACTCGCTCTTGAGTAGAACCTTGTCTCCTCTGTGAAATGTCAGGGGACATACAGCTTTGTCATAGTAATTTTTCGAGCGTTGTTTACTCATCAGAAGGTTTTTCCGTGCCATGGCGTAAGACTTTTGAAGCTTATACCTGAGAATATGGTAGTAGCTCTCGTGGTTATACACGGGTTCGGGGTCTCGCCTTAAGTTGGACGGAACGTCCGCTTTAAAGCCGTAGAGGCAGTCCATGGGAGTTAATTTTGTCCCTTCGTGTACACTGTTGTTGTACACGAAAGCAGCGGTTCGCGGATAACTATCCCATGACCTGGGATTTTCGTCCACTATAGTTCGTAGATATTCAATCAACGGTCTATGTGCACGTTCGAGTGCTCCATTTGATTGGGGATGATAAGCTGAGGTTTGCAGCTTATTTATCCTGAGGAGTTTGCATACCTTTTTGAATAGGTCACTCAGGAAATTACTTCCCTGATCGGTGACTATTCTTTTGGGAATGCGGTAGCGCGTGACGATTTCGTCGAAGAAAATTTGCGCTACCGTTATAGCTTCCCCATTTGGTATGGCATACCAATCTACGAACTTCGTGAGGTTATTCTGAAACGTTAGTATGTATTTGTTTCCAGATTCAGTTTCCTCTAGTGGGCCGACTATATCTAGATAGATTTTGTCGAATGTTTGTTCCGCTATGTCTGTAATCACCATCGGCATTTTATACTGTGGTGAGGCCTTCATGGTTTGACATTTGGCACACCGCTTAATGTGCTTTTTGATGTCACTAAGCATGTGCCTCCACCAGTACTTTCTTCGAATCCGTTTATAGGTCTTTATCACTCCCTGATGGCCGCCAAAGAGAGAATCATGATAATCTTTTAAGATTAATTGAATCTCCTCTGGGCTTGTGATTACTTCAGGGGGACGAGTTTCATCTATAATTGGTGGATTGGTACTAGGTGGACTGTCACGGTCTGCGGTCTCTTCTGGATGATGAGTTTGTTCTTCTTGTTCTATTAGTTTGGCCTGGCTGTCTGGATTTGTTCCACTTTCCTGAATGTTTCGTGTCTGGGCTCTTGTTACTGCATTGCATTGCAGACACTCCTTAAGGTCCGATGAGTGTTTTTCCTCCTCTATATCCGAGTCCATTTGGTGGTGGACTATAGCTTCTACCGTGAAGGTTGTAGTTTCCTTGTCTTTGTTATTTTCCCGTGGAATGCGGCTTAAAGCGTCGGCATTCGTGTTGTACTTTCCGGGCTTATATTCAATTTTATAATTGAACTCGGAATGTTTATGGTGCAATCTCACCAGACGGGATGTGGGGTCCTTATCATTGAAGACTCCCTTGAGTGGTTTGTGATCTGTATAGACCGTGAACTCTCGGCCTTGCAGATAACACCTGAATTTTTTAGTCGCCCAAACTATAGCAAGTAACTCTTTCTCAATCGTGGAATAGTTACGTTCGGCTTTGTTCAGGGTACGGCTGGCGTAGGCAATGGGTTGGTCACTTCCTACCTCTCCTTGAGAGAGAACTGCTCCAAGAGCCTCGCTGCTGGCGTCGGTGGTAAGGTTAAAGGGTTTTGAAAAATCGGGATATATTAAGAGTGGAGGGGAGATTAAAGCGTTCTTAATGCTTTGAAATGCCTCTTGGCATTTCTCAGTCCACTTAAACTTTACATCCTTTCGGAGTAAGTTTGTTAGTGGACGTACTGTTTTCGAAAAATCGGGTATGAATTTTCTGTAGTAATTGGCAAGGCCCAAAAATGATTGCACTTGCCTTACTGTCTTAGGGATGGGGAAAGTTTGGACGCATGCCGTTTTGCTAGGGTCAGGTAGTGCTCCTTGGTTAGAACATTTGTGTCCTAAATACACTACCTCGCGCCTGAGAAATTGACATTTCTCAGGTTGAAGTTTCAGGTTATTTTCTCTTAACCTGTCAAAGACTTTTCGAAGCTTTTCGTTGTGGTCTGGCAGAATTTTTCCATAGATGACGATGTCATCTAAGTAGACGAAACATTCTAGGCCTTGTAGGCCAGTTAATATAAAATTCATTAAACGCTGAAATGTGACCGGGGCTCCTTTGTGCCCGAACGGCATACGTTTGAATTCATAATGCCCGTAGTTGGTACTAAAAGCCGTTTTTGCTCGATCTTTCGGATCGACGAGTACCTGATGATAGCCATTGGCTAGGTCTAGGGTGGTGAAGTATCTTGAACGGCCCAGTTGATCGAGGATATCCTCAATCCGAGGTAGAGGGAAGGCGTCGCCAATCGTTTTTTCATTCAACTTGCGGAAATCAACGACGACGCGCCACCTTTTCTCACCGTCTGGTCCCGCTTTTTTGGGGACGACTAGCAGTGGTGAGTTCCATGGGCTTTTGCTAGGCTGGACAATGTCGTTGTCCAGCATTTCTCTGAGTTGCTCATTTATTACATTTCGCTGTGTCTCTGGTAACCGGTACATCTTTTGGTTAATAGGTGCTTGGTCTTGTACCAGAGGGATGTCATGGGTGATGGCATTGGTATGTGTAAGCCTGTCACCTTTTAAAAAGAATATGTCATCATATTCGTAACAGAGATTTGTTATTGAGGCTTTTTCCTCAGAATTTAAAGTTTCATCCAGACTGAGTTCTTGCTCTAGTCTGGTGAGGCGGGGATGAATACTGGTGTCTTCTTGTTCGACATCGTTTGGGAACAGATATCGTATATGTTGTAGGGTGGCCTTCTGATCGGCGCTTATTGCCCTGTTTTTATTACTCTTAGTTCTAGACTTACTTAATGGTTTTATATTATTTATTTTACCTCTTAACCTACTTGTTTTATATATGAGAGGCGCTGGGCCAGGTGGATCTGCGGGAGTTGCTAACGGCAGACCTTTTGTATGCTGGCCAGCGCCTGACGTTGGGGTTTTCATGAGAGACCCGCAAGCGTCTTGGAGCAGTTTCTTATGACTGCTTAATTGACTGGGGCTCTTATGCCCTATTTTCTTAATCTTAGATCTAATTATATTTTGATGGTCACCATCGCCGTCATTTCGACTCATGGGATTCAAAGGATGGGCTGTTGTAATATTTTTGTCTGGCTCTCGTTTGATGGGGCCGACAGTGTAGTCTTTAATGGGAACCAGATTTAGGTTCACGCTGTTTAGAACTACTTGTGTACTGCGTGTATTGAGGATTCCTATAGGGACTGCCTTTAACCCAGCTGAGAGTAAGCTGTTTGCTAAGAAGACTCCGTCGTATATTTCCTTCGACAGACTGATCATTTCTTCCTGCAAGTGCAATGGAACTTTGACTACGATCTGAGACCTTGCTGGAACGCACACAGGTTTATTTAAATTCACCTGATGCTGCCCAGTCTGACAGGCCGGATCTTTGGTAATCAAGTCACCCTTATCGCGTTCTTGTAAGTCACAGCCCACTTCTTCTGACTGAGAAGCTTTGAGAACACTTCGGGTAGAAGGTGTATCCCCGTCGAGTTTAATATCTTCTACCAGTGTCTCTTGGTTGACTGTGTTTTGTGAACACGGGTTGTCCGATGCGGTTTCTAATGGAACAGCAAACTCTTCTGGATTGATTTCCGTGCGAGGAAATCGCAGAACTTTGTTGGGTCCCTCAACATTACAGTTTTTAGCTAGGAAATCATTTCCTAGCAAGCCGTCGTCGGAAATACCTGGGATGTTTTTTACTACCTGAAAGTTGCAAGGTAAGTTACTTTTTAGCATGAAGTTTCCTTGGCAACTTCCTAAGGTTTTTCCGGTGCCAAAGGGGCTTTGAAGCGTTAGTTTTTTGTTGGGGTTTATTAGCTCGCGAGATTTGAGAGCTTTTTTCTTAATTATACTGATCTCAGCGCCGGTGTCCACTATTAGCTGGGCCTGACCATTTAGACTTATGTCTAGAGGAAGTCTGGCGGTGGGCACACTGAAGTCGGGCGGCTGAGAAGACCCTTTTTTATTGCTGGTAGGGTTTATAGTCGAGCCGGGGAGTTTTGGGTCGACTCTTTGTCGTTTCCCTGTTTTTTATCCTCCCATTTTTGCTTTTGTCGACATTCGTCGATCTTGTGTCCACGGCTCCCACAAAAATCACATTTTTGTCTTATGTTAAACACTCTGGGGCCTTTTATATTGCTTGGGCAGACTGTGGGGGATTGCTAGGCGATCCTCGTGTGAAACGATTTGCAGGCTATGTTTGGTTTTTTCGACAGTCGCGAATGTCATGCCCGTAACTTCTACAGTTAGTGCAGAAGGGGGTGTTTTTTCGTTTTAGACACTCCGTGTAGGTGTGTGCTTCTGGCAGAAATTGCAAGTGATGTTTTGTACCTGATTCTGTGTATCCGGTTGTCTGGATTCCCTTCGTGGAAATGGCGGGCGTAGTGGTTGACCATGAACGTATGGGGGATTAAACTGTCTGGGCTCTTGTGCTCGTGGTGATGCATACATGGGTGGCTGTGGTGCTTGATTGTAAGGTGTTCGGCTAAGAGCTCGAACTCGGAGACTTAGGTCTATTGGTGCCATTGGATATAGCTGCTGCGTTAGCGGCGTTTGGACGAAAACTGTGCCTGCTTGTAACTTTTCCATGTCTAAAGCCTTTTGTATCAGCTGCTCTAGATCATTTTCTACCAGAGTGAGGAGGTACTGGCATAGGTGGGGATTGTTCACTCCACTTCTGAGGGCATTCTTGGCGAAGTCCGCCAACTGTGTCTTCACAGCTGGGGCTGCCGTTGCTCCGTACTTCAGTACCGCTGCCTCGTTGCAAAGCATCAGCAACTGCTTCACTCTTGTTGTGAAGGCAGTGAGACTTTCCAACGGGTTTTGCCTCATTGTGATCAATTTGTTGACCAATTCTTGATATGATTCTCGTGGTAGGTAGGTTCTGTTCAGACGTTCCTCCACCTCACTAAAAGTAGTTGGAACGTCCGAAGCAAACAGCTGATAAGCATCGCCACGAAGTCTTGTGGGCAAGATATGTAGGAAGGCTGGTTTTTCTTCCTCACTTAAACAGTGTAAGGCCTGTTTGCAACAGCCAATAAATGTTTGTAGCTCACGACCTAGCTGTGGGGTATTTTCACCCGAAAACAGTGGAACTAGTTGTGCCGTGAGCTTGGCCACCTTTGCATAATCTACCATTGTGATTAACTTTTTATTTAAACTTTTGTAGGGTAGTCTACTGGTCCTTTGACGAGTTTCAGGGCTGGTTTCTGGACTAGAATCCGTGAAGGATACTTCTAGCCAGCCACTAAGGAGATTTTCGGCGGTTGTTTGGTCACCACTAATATCACTGACACTAGTATCACTATCAGCACTTACAACTACACTGGCTGTGGTCTTATCTATAGCTAATGAACGTGAAAGCCCGGCGAATTCGATAAGCTCCTGTTTGAATCGCTCTGTTTCTTTTTTAAATTTTTCGATCTGTGTCAGCCTCTGCTCTCTGCCTTGACTTAATCTGTGGTCAAGGGCGTCGCAGTGCGTGACCGTGAGCTTATCGGATTCGCGTGCCTTCTCTAATAGCTTATCTAAAAATGTATCTAGACTTACTTTATTTGTTACGGTGGGACCAGTTAAAATGGTACCACTTCTAAGACGAACTCCAGCGGCTTGTTGCTGTTGGGGTACAGATGAGTTGTCCTGGCTACCTGATTCTGTTTGGTTGTCTTCTGAGGCGTTGGCTGTACCTTCCCGGAGGTGTTGTGAATTCTCACCTAGGGATTGCTCCGCGTCGGATGAAGGCGTAGAGTTTTCCTCTTGCATATGCGTCCCGCGTTGTCCAAAAGGGGGGCTTCCAGCCTTCTTGGAGTATTCCCTTCTGAATTGTTTCTTGCTGCTAGGGGGGCTCCTGCCGTCTTAATTCCCTTGGCTGAGATTGAAAGGGGGGCTTATGCCGACTTCGAGATCCCTTTCAATCCTGGAACGAAGTTTCTATTTTCTGGTGCTTCTTTTTGCTGCTGGGGGGGGGGGGGGGGCCCTAGGCCTACTAACTTCCCCTGGATATGATTGAAAGGGGGGCTTAAAGCCTTCTTCGAAATCCCCTTCAACCCAGGAACGGTGATATCTTCCTTCTGGAGTTGGTTTTGATTGTGAGTCCGTTGTCCTGACTTCTTTTCGGCTGGGAATGAGCTTCTATTAGTGAGTCCAGGTCCCTTGTTGATTTCGTTCCTTTTTTTCACTCACTGGGGTTAACGCTTGCTCGCCTGGAGCAGGGGCGCCTATAGATGAGATCTACCCCGAGCGTTGGGGGTGACGTGGCCTTATAGCTTGGCTAGTGTCACAGGTTCCCCGTAGATTCGTGTAGGACCAAGGCTTTTCAAGCGTTTACGATCGTTTAACTTGACCAAGCTTCCTTGGTCCTACCGGCTGCGCCAATTTGTTATATATTTTCACCCGAAAACAGAAGAGACGATGATGCATATTTTCACCCGAATGGGATGTAGATCTTCCGATGCGGTTACCTTACACTACCGTGCTCACCTGTAGTTCACTGCTAATCCACATATATGACAAACACACTTTTATTTTCTTGGTTTTTCTCTTTTTCTTTATTTTCACCACTCGTTATAAAATTTCTTAACCGTAACAAGCAAAACTGGACATCTGAATCAAAAACTAAAATTTCTTGATCGTAAAAAACAAAACGACAACCGAATTAAAAACTAAAATTTTCTTATTCGTAATAAGCAAAACTGGAACCGAATTAAAAACTAAAATTTTCTTAATCGTAACGAGAAAAACTGGACAACCGGATCAAAACTAAAAATCTCTTAACTATCGTTTTTTTGCTTTTTTCTTTTAATTTTTTCCACCGCGCCGTCGTTCGTGACTATCGCTTCAAATCCAAAAAACCAACTCAACTCTTGATCAAATTCATCGTGATCAAGAGCCATTGTTCAGGATAGAAAATGCTAAATTGCATTTTCTTATCCTGAGAAAATTTTACTTTTTAATTCTGGACTTGTTCAAACATGTCCAGAATTATTCGCGTTGAACGATGGCTTCAAAAATGTAATCTTACACTTTTTAAAACATCAGCCACCGTTTGAAATCGCGACGCGCCTATACATACAATGCATTTATGCTGCGCGCGTTTCTTATCGCGAAAACTTTTTTCGTAATATGTATGTACGTATGTACATACACGTTGTATTTTTCGCGACAAATCGTACTGAAGGTACGATTTGCTTTTTGATTTCTTTTTTAATTAAATTGTTGAAATGACAAATTTTGCTGAAGGCAAAATTTTGTCGTGGAAATTTTAAAGTAAAACGACTTGGGGTGTAAAATGAAACTTTTGTTTTTCCCAAGTCGTTTGATGGGAAAAATTTTATGACTTGTTTGGAATGTGAAGAAAATTGCTGATGCAATTTTCTTCACCCTTTTTGGACGATAAACTAATCATGTTTTGTGCATGATTAGTTTATTGAATTTTTATATTTTATGGTTTTTCTTTTATATGCCCAATTTTAGGTTTCTAGGTATATAGGGCTTATTAATTATTTGTTTTTTTTTCTTTTTACCTGTTAGGTCCTAAGGTTTTATATACCTACATATGTATGGTACATATATGTACCTAAGTATTTTATACATAGCAGGCCTTCCCTTCATCGGGAAGGAGTGCGCACGAGACGAATAACTAAATGTTGTCTGCGCGTGAATGAGTGAAAAAGCATCGACGAAATTCTTTTGCTTGATCTATTCAACAATCATCAGTGTTCTGTTCTTGCCGGCGGTGACAATAGAATCGCGTTTGTTTAATATTTGTTTGCTTACTAAGTGCACGATAAGTGTTACTTTTTGCTAGTGGAAGTGGATTAGGATTGACTGTGGATGAAGGTTTGCGTATGCAAACTACGTTATAGAATGATGGAATTGGATTCCAACTCTATTACTGATGAAAATCCGTGGTCGCTTTTAAGTGATTACATTAATTTTGTGCCCAGATCGGTAGAACAAATACTTTTCGATTGTAAATTGTGCCTGCCTAAAGAATATAGAATTAGGGCTCACACTTCGAGCTTTAACAATTTGAAACAACACATAAGTAGAGTTCATGAATCGCAGTATGCATAGTTTAAAGAAACAGTCAAGACAGGGTCCGGTCGAGGAAAGCCAAAAAGAAATATCAATCTTGTTCATTCCAATATCGATAGCGGCACTAGTAGCAGTAATTCGGCTAAAAAAATACGACAGAGAAGCATTGGAGAGTCTTTTGGCATTGCAGCAACTGGCAGCTGTGTGTCTCAAGCTACTGTGGAACAATGCGTAGTAAACTTGTTTGTTATGAACATGATTCCTTTACAATATGTCGTCGAAACGAAGTCGTTTGTGAGTCTGATAAAAACCTTGAACCCTGTCTTTTTTCTATGGGTAAATTTATTTTGACACCAAAACGAGCCTCGCTCTAAGACAAAAATTTCAACATGCTGATGTTTATGAAGCGAAATTTGCACCTTATGACAGAAAGCGTGGAGTCATGATCTCCAGTAATTTTTATTTGAATTTGAAGTAACTAATATAACAAACTAAGATTTATAAACTGTTTTATCTTCGATGTCCTACCTAAACTTCCTCAACCAAAACATTTTTTTAATAATAATATAGCAAAAGATTACAATTACTATGACGAGCTAACGGCTAATGTTAACTTCCGTTAAATCTTCCGTAAAGTAACGCTTTGACGTGTAACGAAGTTAACTCTTTTAGTAACGGATTAATGATTAACGAAGTTAATTTTGTTATTATCGGTGCCCTGCTCTGTCAAAGACTCATGACCTCATTTTAGGAAGGTTATGAAATAGGTCGTATTTACATGGAAATCGAGATTAGGAAATAATTTCCACAGGACGTGTTAAAGTAAAATAAAGAACGTTGGTGCTAGTCAGTTATGTTTCATGATATCTGCAGACAGTTATATCCATCAACATCATCGACATTTTGCATGCATCAGTATTCTAATCAGCTAGTTATAATGTTGCATATTATCCTTCCTAGCAAGTTGCAGTCATCAGCATATTGCATGCATCAGCATATTGTTGTTAAAAGTTCGATGAATACGAAAATTGTAATGTAAATGTTTTGATTTTCTTCTTTTACATGTCCAAAACCCATAGATCCTCCCTATCCTCTAGTGAACGTAAAAATCTAGAATTAATTATCGACTCAGTAGCATCTCATTTAAGTAACATTTCAGTCAGTGAAAGTGAACATAAAGCAAATGCTACTACCACCGATAAATTTTTTCCGAAAGGATTTAAAATGTCAGCCCCCCAATTTTTTAGCAGTTTACGCGGAAACAATTCTTAAATTTGATGGAGCCGTTAATGAACTCCAGTTTTTCTTAGAAAACATTGATAGCATCGTTGCCCAGTTTTACGATACTATAGATAAGGATAATTATCAAAACGCTTTAATTTACCGAATAGTCATTAGAAAATTGAAGCGCCCAGCATACAAATTGTTAACACTGGTTGCGTTAGTACAATCTATGCAATGATTAGAAATGTTATATACTTGGACTTAAATAGATTCCCTACCAATTTCACGAGTAAGGAAACTTCTAAATACTATCTCTAATTATCTTACTATTCCGGAGGGTGACACGAATGTACGTAAATTTAACCTTCCGGAAGTGGCGCGCGATCTGTGAATCCGCACGAACATTATTTCCCTTTTATTTTTGTTGTAAGTGAATCTAGCTCTATGAGGTGTATTCCTAGTCAAGCAGTAGATGTACACGTAATTCGGTTTCCAACTCACCTTCATGTGTTTCTGTCCTGATATTGTGGTTTTCCGTCCCACAGACCGTACGCGGACGGTAGAAAAATGTTAATTTTTTTTCAAAAGCTGTTATTAATAATTAATTAGGAGTGCTGTTAACAGGAATATTTGAGTTTTTTTTATTTGTAAACAAAGTTAAGATGTCATTCTATGATAATAAATAGTTAGAAAATGAAATATTTATTTTATCTTTTGAAAAGTGTTATATGGTATATACTTGCGGACCCGTAAACCGCAACCAATGTTCGTGTTCTTCCAGGGACTGCCATTTCCGAAATGTTAAACAAAACATGTATAACAAACAAACACTTCAAGTGTTTCTGGCTGGTCTGAGTAATCCTTATGGAGTGATTGTGCGTTCAGCCCCCCCCCCCTTTAAAAAAGAGGAAAATATTACTTGCAAACTTCTCATTATCACTCGAATTTAAATCAATCTTCACAGTTGAGAAGAAACCCAGGAAGACAATAAGGACCAAGTATATTAAATCTCAATTTTCATGACAAACCAGTCCACCTCAAAGGTCGGCTTTTCATTCGAACTTCAACTGTAGTGGTAATCAGTTTTGTCAATTTAGATCAGGCGGTTCAAAAGTCCAATCAGGACGACCATTCCCAACAGATCCAGTAATTATCCAACAAATCTGCCGCCATAACGACTCCCAACCCAATACAGTACCAACAAAGACAAACCTATCCCAATGAGCATAAGAAAAATGCAAGCTACCTTTCTTCAAAGACCACAATCTCAACTTTCGATATCAAAGTGGGTTTCGGAAAAATTATATAATACAGAACAATTCAACGATCTTGAAGAATGGTACATTCCAATCGAAAACGAGTCACAAAGCGAATACAATATACAGAAAAGCCTTGCCAGGAGTAATATGAGGATTTCCTCTGGGATCAACCACGCGACCCACTAACATAATAGATAATCCTTTCGATAATCAGCAATTATCATATATCACCAAAATTGATTGCCCTTGCACTGGCGTGACTAAGAATGTATGCCCCCACCCTTCCCTACGCAAATAAATGCTATTGGGCCCCGGCTTTTTTTCTTTTTTCTACATTGATTAGTTTATGACTAATGAGTAAAGCTTACCTTTTTCACGAGTTTCCAAAACGCCGTTCTTTTGATGACAAGAATTCGTCCATGATTCTGTCAGTACTAATATTCTGACTTTGTTTATTTTAGATACTCAGCATCTGTAACATGATACTACGAAGGTAAGTCTTTATTAGTTTTAGCTTACTGAATGAACGTTTGTGTTTTGCTGAAGTGTAGTGACTGGTAATGTGAGATAGAGCTATAGAGCTGTACACAGCTCCGGGACCTTGCTTGTTATAGGAGAGCTATCTACAATGAAGTGTTCAGCTAGTTCTTTAATAGTTGAAATACCTCGAATTCTTTCCAGCATCACTGATCGAAAACTTAAAAGTTGTTGAGGTAAACTAGGCAATAATCTTCTGAATAATACTCGCAGGTGCGATTTGCTTTTTCAACAATTTCTTTATCGGTTAAGCCGCTGATAACTTGCGGTTGAAACAGCGAAAATCTTTCCGTCAAGCTATTCATAATTTCATAGTGTACTGTCAATTGTTGAGTTATGCTATTCAGATAACGGTGTTTTTTTTTTAAGCTGGATTTATTTTCCAAGACCACCCGGACAATGGTATTTTTAACATTCGTTTGGTTGTAGAGTTATCCAAAGCACTATGCAATTTCTGCCACCGCGTGAAAATTTCTTAGTGCTGTAATGTCACTAACGGAGTCATTCAGTACCAAACTCAAATTGTTTGACGGTAAATGCTGAAATTGTCTTGGAGGATTGATAGGAGGATCCGTAACTATCGCCTGAGGTGATGACTTAGTGTCAATTGTTGGTGGTATCTTATGATCTGCGGCTACTGGATTCACGGAAGCTTGAGGTTCTGTCTCTGTAATTATGTTTAACTCTGGCTTACTTATTAGTTCTTTATTTGAGTCCTTTTGTTTAGGAATTTGTGACTTTGTTGGAATATGAATTCCTGGGCAGTGTTTATTCGGCCTCGGTGTAGCTCTTGGTTTGTTGTCACTTGTTGTATATAACTCTGGCTGCGCAGTGGAGTGGAACGTGAAGCTGTAGGAAGCCTTGGCCGAGTTTGCACCCGAACTACTGGTCGGTGCTCTCTAGGCCTCGAGTTAAAATTGAGGCTACCATGTTTTTCCGGTTCCTTCAATAAGATTTTTTTGATTTTAGGCGATGCCAGCCTTGCCTCAGATGGCCATCCCTTTCGCTTAATATGCGAGGAATGTATGGCGGGTGGAGGTTGCACGATCGCAGATCAGGGTCTGCGTGCTTTTTTTGGTGTAGGAGGTAGTGGACTCATTGGCTTAATTGGCTTAGGAGGTGGCAATAGCTCCGGAGGTATAGGTACGAGGCACATATCCACTGAGTCCAAAAACTCGGAGTTAAATATCTCCAGTAATTCCCCAAGGTAAAATAAAATAATAAAAAAATAAAGAAATAATAAATAATAAAAACGAAACCGAAAACCACTGTGCGCACTTGTCGCTGTTCAAAACTGAAGTGATTTTTGGCAGGTTTTGGAATCGTTTATATTCAAATGTAACGGGTGTTTTTGAATTTTGGGACCAGAGGGTAGTAAATTTGGGTGGGGATAGTATGTGATTGTCAGGAGATGAGTCAGTGAAGGGGAGAGGATAGTTTTTAGAGATAGGACGGATGAGAATATTATATTCAGTTTTATTATTTGATGAAGAGGAAAGAGGTCTGACATATTTTGCTCCAGTTCGTATTACTGGGGAAATATTACTCTCTTGCATTACCGATGCAGAATGAGAGATAGTCCTTGAATAATAGTGATGCCATCTATTGGCGAGAGGTTCAGTTTCTCTGTGATCTAGTTCAGTTTGTATTTTATTAGATTGAAAATTTGCTAACACTGAACGAGATGGCGATACTCTTGTTTCATTTTTCCATTTTGTATTAATGGTAGGAAGAGTGGTTAAGGTGTAGTGCTTTGCTTCATTTGGTGTATTTCTCCAGATTTTCTCTGAGAAATGTGGTGTAGAAGTGCATTATGATTCTTGGTGGACACATATTCATATCTTTCGGGCGGTAAGCATTTTCTTGAATGGAATTGATGTTTTGGTGAACATCTTGGCGTGATGGAGTATTCCCAAACTCTCTTTAATTTCTTATCCAACTCGGGGTTTGTTGTAGTACAGCTGGGTAGCACAGTCGTAGTCGTGCTCTTTATTTCTGGTACTCCTCCGACCAGAATCCAACCCAATTCTGTGTTTTGGGGTGCGGGTGTACTGCTAGATCCTCTTCTAATTCCATTTTTAATGATGCCGGCATAGATGTTTGCTCCGTGAAGAACATCGATTTCTCCTGGAACTGCAAGCGAGAGGTTATTTATGTGTTTCCAATTTGAAACTTTGATTGTCTGTGATGGAAGCAGATTGGTGATTTTTCGGATTATGAGCATGTTGCTCGCTATTTTAAAATGGCTGTGTAGAGAATTAATTGTGGCTGTGGTTTGTTGTACGTCTGTATTGGTGGGAGTTGTACCAAGTCCAATTAATTCTTGGGTGGTTGGAGAGCCTATAAGTTGTAATAGTTTGAAGGCTTTTTCGGGCATAATAGACACTTGAGATCCAGAGTCTATTAATTCTCGGAATGTCATTGTGATTCCGGATGGTGAGGTGGCATTTATTAGAGCTGTAGAGAGGAGAGCTCATTTTATATTGGCTGTTAGAAAATTTTGAACTTGTTGTTCGTCATTTTTACAAGCTAAGGGTGTGCTTGGTTCAGTTTCCTTACAGGAATTTTGGGTGGATTTATTTGTCACTGAATCGTTTTGCTCATAATAGAGCAGAGTATTGTGACTTTTATTGCACAGATAGCACATTTTATTGCTTGTGCAGTTTGGTGTTGTATGGTTAGGTGATAAGCAATTTTTGCATAAATGCTTATTTGTGACAACTTCATGTCGCTGTCGAATTCGAAATGTTGGACAGTGAAATATGATGCGATTATCGTTGCAATGGCTGCAAGAGTTTTTATTTGTATTAATAAGTGAGTGAACTGGTGTTGAACTTTTGCTTTTATTCAAGAATCCTTATGTTGGTTTTGGTGAGAATGGTTTTTTTCTGTGTCATGTTCGGAGATGTATTTCTATTTCCTATCATTTCCAGAGTTCGAAATCGTGACTCTAGGAATTTTGTTACTGAGTTTAATTCTGGTAAATCTGTGCTACTATGTAAGCTCTGTTCCCATAATTTGTGTGTAACTGGGTGGAACTTTTGTACAGTCAAGTATATAATTATTGGATCCCAGTTCTTTGTTTCTACTACTAAGTTTTGTAATGCTAATAGTGCCTCAGTTATATTATTTATTAGCCTTTTTATACTTTCGGCGGTATAATGATTTGTGGGCTTAAGAGACAATAATTTCTTTAGTTGTACGTTGACTAGGATTCGCTTATTTGAGTAGCATTCCTTTAAGAGCTGCCAGGCTGGTTTGTAGCTTGCGTCGCATACTTCATAATGCCTGAGCAACTTTTCAGCTTCTCGAATTAGATTAGTTTTTAGGAAATATAGTTTGTCAACGTCTCTGAAATTATGGTTGTTATCTATTACTGAATTAAATAGATCATAAAATGAGATCCATGTCGAATATTCTCCATTGAATGTCGGCAGCTTGATTCTAGGAAGTCTTTCGCTGTTGCATGACATAGTGCTGGCAGAATTTGTCTGTGACTGGGGAGGATTGCTGACAGATGGGGTTAATCTGCCTATGTCTTCTTCCATGCTTGCTGCCTTCTCAATGTAATATTCATGCATATCACTAAATATTTCTTTGGTGAAATATTCTAGCTGGAGATCTTGTTTTGTTACTCTCCTTTGTATGTCGTGTTTGGAATTTTTCCAGTACTCGGTGAACGTTTGTAGCCGTTTTCCTGTCGATTTGACAGTTTTATTTTTTGCTTCGCTTTGATGCCTTTTGTATAGGTCTTTCATTAGCTCTTTAACTTCGAGTTGAGACTCAATCAACTCTGACACAGAGTCAATAGTTTCGCCACCAGCGTCAGATGAGATGGATTCGCCATCTTTCGGCATTTTGTATGCCGAAGCTTTGAACTGAGTGACAGTGCTAAGTAATGAATTTCATTTTATAGTTTACTAATTGAGTTATCCGGCTTTAAAGGACCAATGTGAGATCTAGTCTCGGACGTGGGAGGGAGTGCCGATTTATAATGGACAACTCAGTTTTAAAAGTTCAAAATATAAAATTTTTATTCAAAATAAATTCTTATAACTATATCACAAAGTGTTGCAGCGCAAGCCACTTCCAGTAAAAATCAGCATCAAACCTGGAAGAAAACTAAACAAAGTACATATCATTCTAACATACTAAATAAGTAACTAGATAGTTATCTAAAAATTAGTGTAAATTATCCTGTAGCCTGTATAGGTTTAGTTTTCCTTCTTCTTGGTAGTTCTTTTTTGCACCTAAAAAAAATATAATTCATAACATTAGACTAGTAGCTATAAATAAAATACACATAAACACAGATTGGGTACACACATACTCACCGCAAAACCAGACGAAAATGATTTCAACCTGTACAAGCACTTTACATAAAACAAATAGAATAGAACAAAACAAATAAAAAAAACAGAATGCCCTTTGCAGAAAATGACAAAAAAAAAGAAAACTGGACCACTAACCGTTCACCAGATTCGAGCCCACACCCACAATCGGCTTGTGCTAGTCCAAGCTCTTCTTCACTGAACCAACCTTACTCGTTGTTATTTCAATCCAATGTTAAATAAAAACACCCTTTTCCTTAAAATTATAGGCTTTAAGTCAAAACGAATCAGTTCAAAGCATTCCGATCATAATTTTAAATTCTTTTCATCACAAGATAATAAATTGAACGATTTACAATGCAATGTAAGTTCTCTAGTTAACTACGTATTATAAATGCTGTGCACAATTCGAACACAGATTGTTACTAATGCGCCCGAGACGAAATTGATTTCAATTTTCGTTTCGAAAATAACAATTGATTTGTTACCGAAAATTTCAACTGATTTCCGCAAACTTCTTTTCTTATTTTAATTCCCTTCGGTTGTTGCTTTAAAAAACTTGTCCGTCGCGATGTAGAGGTTTCAATTAACTTTTTTTTTTGCTTGGAACATGATTTTTCTAGAATTCTTTTTCCTTTAAGAGAATATTTTAAAATTAACTCTCAACATAAACCTATCTCAGGTGTTCCTGTCCCTTTCTATAATATTTAACGAAACTCGTGATCTTCCATTTTCAGGGCTAGCCAAGTCTATCGTTATCGAAATTTATCGACTATCTATAATCTATATTGTTGTTTATCAATGTCATTAAGGCCAATGCCACTCGAGCTGCAAAATGACCGCGCGTCCAATTGTCCGCGCGTCATGATGAAAAATTGGTTGCTGTCACACCAGCTTCAAAACGACCGCGCGTCATGATGACAAATTCGATGTTGTTTTAATCACTCTACCGAAAATTATGTTGCTCTGCTTTTAAATCAAAGCCCTCGAATAAACAACGGCAGACTTCCAACCATGATTCTTTTTTTTTAATGTGGTCCGTGTACTTTTCGTTGCTAGTATCCCAAAGCTCTGGCCTCAGATTAGTCAGATTAGTCTCTGAGAGTATTCTGCGCGTGCGCAGATGTGTAATAATATTTATTTATTTATTTATTAAGAACTTCATCAAAGATCTGATTATTGAGTTTACGAAAGTATAAAAGTATACATAACATTGTAATGACAGAAGGTATACATAACAAAATAATAAAAAGAAAAGTAACTCTAACTAAACTGATCTTTTATTTGACGTTTTGAAAGATGAAAGTCAATGCAATCAAACTGACGGTTAAAGAGACGAGACATTGATGAAATCGGCTCGTGCATGCCATAGTTTGTACTATGCTAGGGAGCATCGAAGAAGTCGTTAGTTCCTCAAGGAGCGCACAGGAACAGATATATTAAGAGAATTTAAGAGCTCAGGGGAAGCTATCGCTCAATGTATACACTGAAACGCAAAAACAACTCTGGAAGTTTTTCGTCTATTCTCGAGAGAATCCAAAGGAAAGCGTTTAAGCCTGTAGACATATGGAGGTAGAATAATAGGGTTATCCCAGTGAAGCCCACACAGGGCAAAACGAACGGATCTCCGCTGCACAGCCTCGATGCGATTATGTATACAGCATAGAAGGGAGACCAGATCGGACTGGCATACTCCAAAATTGGTCTAACGAATGTCCAATAAAGGACCTTCGCTATGAATGGATCATTAAACTCCTTTCACAAACCCCAGAGTAGCATTAGGCCTGGCAACGATTGTGTCAATATGATCCTCGAAAAAAAGACGAGTATTAAGGAAGACACCCTAATCTATGGCTTTGTCAAGTCTAGTTAATAAGCATCCATCTAGAGTATAACTAAAGCCGAGAGGCCTCCTTTTACGAGAAAAGGAGATATCAGTATATTTATTGATGTTGAGAGACAGTTAATAGCACACCATTCATGAAAGGAGTCTATTTCCAAATTTAGAGTTCCACACTCGTTTTCATTAGAAACAATTCGGAAGATTTTAACATAGTCAGCATAGCTAAGTATTCTTGAATTGGTCAAATTCAGAGAAACATCATTAATGTAAATTATAAAAAGAAGTGGTTCAAGATGGCTACCTTGAACAACGCCAGAAGTATTATCTGTTTCATCAGAAAGAGCTGCGCGAAATGAAACTCGTTGCGTTAAATAAGAACGAAGCCAATTGACAAAGACAGTAGGAAAACCAAGAACAGTCAACTTGCGAATTAAGATTTTGTGACTGATTCGGTCGAAAGCTTTACTAAAATCCGTGAGAATACAATCGACTTACTTTCCACTTTCAATTGCGGAAATGCAGAAATTAGTAAACTCTAATAAATTAGTCGTAGTAGATTTACCTTTCATAAAGCCATGCTGAAAGGAGCGCAGGAAAGGGTTGCTGTGGAAGTACATAACATCACGAACCAGAGCGTCAAATATGTTGCCAACACAACTTAAATTAGCGACAGTAGTAGTGGAAATGTCGCACTTGTGGCCCTTCTTGTGCAAAGGAATAATCAATGAAAGCTTCCACTGTTTTGGAAAAATACCACAAGTTAAAGACAAATTAAATAAATAACACAAAACAGAAACGATGGACGTAGGACTATGTTTTATGAACGTGGAAGGAACACCATCCGGACCACTAGAAAAACTATCAGCTATGCTTGAAATATACTTGGAGATAGACGCTTTGTCTAGCAACAGGTCTTTGGGTTGAAGAGAAGTCAGCGGAAGCTTCGTCAAATGGATAAAATCGTTATAACTATTATTACAATGGCTATCACAGAAGGCAGTCTTCAAAAAGTCAGCAAAGAGATTGGAAATTGCCAAGGAATCAATTCTGTCTATGTTTCCGAGTCGCAACGATGAAGAGTATCCATCACAGTTGCGCTTAGAGTTCACAAACTTCCAAAACTGTTAAGGTTCAGTACGCAAGGACGACCTCATTCTATATACATGTTCGTTGTATGATTCAATTAAACACGGAGTATACGGAGTACGCAAATTAGAGTATGTTACGTAACCAGCATCACTCCTTGAGGAACAAAACCGTCTCCAAGCCTTATTTTCAAAGAGCCATTGAACCACGGTTGACAATTCGAAGTACAATTCGAACTAATAAGTGGCACACTGTGAGTAAAACAAAGAAAAAGTATGTCATAAAACGATTCACAGCTTTATCAATGTCACGTTCACCCAGAACACTTGTCCAGTTACAAGCGGATAGCCATTCATTCATTTTATTAAAATCCGCTTCTTTTAAAGTTATAACAATACTCGTAGATACTAGAAGCATTAGATGATGGAGTAACAGGATCAAAAAACAAAACAATATGTAGTGCTGGATGGTGACATGTTTCGGGCACCAAAGGAGTTAAACAGCGCTTTACGAGAGTATCAGTGGGATCAGAAGAAAATACCAGGTCAAGCGATCTTCCAGAGTCATTAGTCACGCCCGTAGACTGCATTAGGCCTGTAGAAATAATGTTGTCAATAAAAGAAATGGCATGTTGAGTAGTTGCCGAAAAAGAAGGCAGCAAGCCCTCACCATCCTGATGGTGTAGCCAGTCAGCAGTAGGCAAATTAAAGTCACCAAAAAGCAGCAATTCATCTGCAGGTAGCAAAACTTCAGTAAGCCTATCGATACAAAAAGCCAGTAAATCAAATATCTCAGCTGATAGGTATGGAGGGATATAAACTGTAGCAATATATATGTTTTTGTTTGAAAGCCTGAGAGCCACAAATATAAACTCCGGTTCGCCTGACTCAACAAACTCGATTAACATGCACGCAAGGTCGCAACGAACGGCGCAAAGCACTCCACCTCCAACAGGAGCGTAAATAGATAGACGATGGCGGTCACGACGAAACACCAAGAACTCGGGACCAAAAAGCTCCCTATCTACAATTTTTCCACAAAGCAAAGTCTCGGTCAAGCAGACCATGTCGAAACAGGAATTAGTCGAACTTGTAAAAAGCCGAGTCGTCTTGGAGCGAAGACCAGTTACATTGGCATAGTAGACGGAGATTTCGCTAACAAGTTTTTTGCCACAATAGAACATCCAGAACATCCCTTTGGAATCAATTCACGCACGATGGAATTGCAGGGCCATATATCCGGAGAGAGGACCGCCGTAAATAGATTTCCGAAACTGAAATCCTGAAGGACGCAGAAAATGACCGTTTCTCATGATCATGTCGAGCAGATATTTTCTTACAGGCAATCAAAGAGCTCCGAGTGCCGACACGTGAAGAAATGTGTTTAGCAGTCTCCTCTTCGGTGGTGTCTGGATGTACTCTAGATACGAAAACACAATTAGGAAGCCTGGCTGGCCGCAACGTAACAATATCTCCAACTACAAGCGAAGTATCATTGGCGGAGGCACAATTCGCAAGCGAAGCAGACTGCAGAGCATTGACATCCGAAACAGAAGCCCCGCCCGAAGATTCAATTCCGTCAATGGAAGCTCTATCAGTATCTAGAGCAATTCCCTGTCGAGCCACAGATAAACTCGAGGCAGTAGTAATGTTGTTTGGACGGTTGTTATGGTTCCTTTGTCTCTGGCGACGACCTAATTTTGCTGAGGAAATATTCTCGGAGAAGGGAGGAGTTGAAACATGCGAATCCTGCTGAATATGAGAAGACTGTTGGGGCTGAGATTGTAGAGTTTCAGAACTGCGAGACTCGTTTAAAGCTAAATGTCGTGAGCCAGAGAACCCAAAAGCGCAGAATTCTTTAGTACAGTCGATGAACAAGACCCAATATCGCCCTTGACCTGCTTAAAAGCGCGCCTGATATCTTCTATGATAGGTAAAGCTACACCGTTGCTAGCGCTGGACGTTAAAGGCGCATCACATGATATTACCACATAGTGAAGATCGTATATGGTGCTCGATACAAGTGAAATTTTTGATGAGATGCTATGATTCTTTTCCAGTATCGCAACTAAATTGGAATTCAACGCGTCAGTCAAGCTGAGAAGACTCTCCATCTTACAGTTCAAGATGTGAACGTCATCATAAAATTGTTGGAAGGTAGACAGATTAGCTGAAAACTGACTGCTTTTATCAAGAGACTGCTCCCCAGAGATTGTTTCCGAAAAAAATTTCATGAGTCGTAAGACGTGACAAGGCTTGATCTCAGTGATGTGTCCAGAAGACGAAGGGGAAATGTTTCACTTTAAGCATGTAGCATGGAAAATATTGCCGTACACTCCGTCACATGCTACCTCTCTGCCACTGATTTTAGTGGAGCAGAACTTGCATATGGTACTATAAAGAAGAAGCGCAGATTAGTCTCTTCATCTGAATTATTCTTCTGTAAATGTGAGCAGGAGAGTTGCAGATTAATCTCTGCGCAGAATTATTCTTCTGCTTAGGTGTGGGCAGGATTATTGGAAATGATAGGAATTTTCAGATTAATCTCTGAATTATAGAATTAATCATCTATAATGAGGTTGGGACTAATATTCTTGTCACTCGGATTAGTCTCCAAATCAGATAAGCTCTGAACCAAGAATGATTTTCCGCTGTGGCTCGTCGGCTTTATAAAGCCGCCGCATCCAGTTATAAGCTCTCAGCTCTCAGTGTTGCCCTAACGACCTTTGTTGAATTTGATGACTGAGGTGAAATCAAATGATTTGACGAAATGTCACTATGTGATATTGCGAAATGTAAATATACGAGATGGTAGGTCTGTTCACGTACTTCTCGGGTGTTTTCGTTCTTGGGTTTTTTTTTGTGAAAATGGCGGGGAAGCTATCAAATTTGGAAAGTACATAAACAACTTTTGTGTGTTCTTGGGCAGAAAGCGAAAGTGACAACTACAAACTGTCAAGCTGAAACTTTAATTTGAATATAAAATGCCAAACATAAGATATCTATTCAATTTACTTACTATTTTGTAGATTTTTATAATACTGGGCAAACAGTGCATATCATTTGTAAACTCTGCCGCCTTTTCCATTTTTCCTTTGACAATTAAAACTTCTGACAATTCTCGATTTCCAATTTTAATGTGTTTGACAGTTTTTACATAGATACCCCGAGTTTTTTCTTGGGTGGTTTTGGCCTAAAACTTTGTTGAAGGGGAAGTGTGTCGTCTACGTATTTTCCCCAGTTTGGGTGCTTTTCGGTGAAAATGTTTTAATGGATTCACACAAATTCGAGTACGTGAACAGACCAGGTGGTTTACTTTTGAGGTAAGTTAATGGTTTTGTACAATTTTTGTTATTAATAATAATAATTTTATATGTCTCAGGTTTTAAAGTTATTTGTGGGAATGTGTGGACATAGCTTGATTGAAGGAAGGAAGTTCCCAACTAATAGATAAGTGGTTTTTTGTTGATTTCTTTTAGAATTGAATTCTTTGTGTATCTTTTTCCTTTTTCTTTGAGAAAAAATATTTCGTCGCGGGAATGATTTGAGAATATTGTTGATGAAGTCTTCAACGAGGTAGTTCAAATACGTTGGTGGACTGAACAATAGCTATGCTAATAGTTTGTGGATATAATAACTTACCCAGCCAAAGAGATTATGGGGATTCCCAAGACGATACGCAAAATACCATGGTGGCTAATGCAATGCGTAGAGACAGATTTTTATAAATAAAATGCTTTATTCACTGCGCTGATAACAATTTTTTCGATTAGAATGATAGGTTCACTAAATTACGTCCATTTATTAATAAATTGCAGCACAATTTCATTAAAAAATTTCAACCTGAGGAAAATTTGTCTTATGATGAGTCAATGGTTCCTTATTCTGGTAGACATGGCTGCAAGCAATTTATCAGAGGCAAGCCAATACGGTTTGGATATAAAGTTTTGGGTATCAAGGCAAGGATCCAAAAGACTCAATGTTTTCTAACCCTGATAATATCAAAATTTTAGCTTCAAGAAACACGGTATTTTTTTGGAACATTTTGAGTTATATCTTCATTACCAAATCACCACATAATATGAAAGGCAAGATACAAAATAAAAAAATTAATTTTGATGGAGCTCAACTCACCCCATTAAATATTTAATAATCTTTGACTGTCGATATAAGTGCGCGTCATGAACACGAAAATGAGACGAGATTAAGTCCTCCGTGCACTTAATATCTTAGACACACAGCGCTCTTAATGAAGAAATAACAAACGACTCATTAGTCTATAATGATTCATTATAAGCTGTAGACACACAGCCATTTCCTTAATTAAGTTGTAGTGCGAAGCTGGTTTTGATATACTTATGACATTAAAGAAGCGATATGGATCGAAATAACGTGGTAAACATTGTTTTTATTTATTTTATTTTTCAATTTAACAATTTACAAATGAGAAAAACATTATATTAAAAAGGATAAACTTGTGATTTGAATTTGTTTGCATTTCTTCTTCTTATTTTTCAAGTCGGCAGATGTACAGTGGAGCTCCAAATTTTTGTTATATGCCAAATCTAGCACAGTTGTCCTCATTATACAGGGTATTTCCTCCATTGTGGTCCATAAAGCGGGTGGTGATAGTACTCGCCTATCCAAAAAAAAAGTTGTACGCCAGGGGGGGGGGGGCATATCAACGGTTTCGGATTTACAAGGTGATTAAGAAATTATATTAGGTTCTCACAAAACACCCTATATCTTAAAAAGTACAGAGCATATGGTCAACGTATGAAGCTGAGAAGCTGAGAACTTCATATCCTTTTGACGACTGCCCCTTAGCTCTCTTCCCAACGGAGTTATGGTTGTCTAAACTAAAAATTTCGGATTTTCTTACCTTTTCTTGTACAAAAAGGTCATTAACATAACTTTTCTTTACAATAACTGTAAACTGTGACTGTCCTCTTTAATTTGAACTATTTCACCCTATCTGCTATCTGTAGCCCTTAAAGAGTTATTAGCTCTTAATCTCTATTCTTAAATTTATTCTAGAAGATAATTTGTCCCCTTACACGTCATTTTAAAGAACCATTAGCTAAATTCGATATGATTTGAATATGTTGCGAGCTAATAACTCCTTACCGGCTGCAGATAGCACATGGGGTGTAATCGGTCCAATTAAAGAGGAGTCTACAGTTATTAGTTTTTATAAAAAAAAAAGTTATGTTAATGACCATTTTGCAAAAATTAAAGGTCAATTTAAATCAAATAGTAAGAAAATCAGAAACTGTGAGTTTAGAACACAATAACTCCTCAGGTAACCGGCGCCCTGTACTTTTTAAGGTACAGGGTGTTTTGTGAAAGCCTAGCATAATTTCTAAATACCCCGCCCCGCGCCCCTCACTCCAACATTTTTTTTTGTCTAGGTGAGTACTATCACCTCTCGCACTATGAAGGAGGAAACACCTTGTAGCTATAATGAAGGAAAAAAACATCTCATTAGTGTACTTCATTATGATTTGATTTTCGAGCCATAATGACGCATACTATGTGACACACGGTATTTTAATGAATAATTAGTACCTACTAATGATTCATTAGATCGTGTTGTGTCTAGGGTATAAACATCGATGTGCAGGAACAGTTTGTAAATCCATTGTACGTATCAACGTAGTGTGGAAAATGTAACGTGGGCTTGTTTTTGAAATGTTTTAAAAAATTTAATTTGAAAGACTGATATGTTCTTATAGACTACATACATATATAACTTATGTAAGTTCTTGAGTAAAATCTTTGTTTTGTTTTAATTTTAAAAGAATTTTTTTTATGTTTGTTATCTTCTTAAAAAAACCATTTATTAAAGTTTTTGTATACTTTGAAAAGTAAAATTTGATATGCTAAACGCCTATCGTTGCCATAAGGCAACAGGCTATAACTTCGAAGCTAGTAGCTCCAAGCTGAATTTCTTCTAAAATGTTGTTTGGACTCACAGCATTATCACATTGGAAAATTTAAAAAATCGCCCGCAAAAAGTATTCTTGGCGGTAAAGGCTTAAATCAAATGGGGAAACCTAAGCGAAGCAATTCTTCGCTAGCTTCCGAAAGTGCCACGCCACAGATACCCTAGATTTTAAAATTGCCAAAAAATGTAAAAATTCATAAGCAAAAGCATAAAAAATTAAAAAGCAAAACAAAGAAAGATAAAACAGGAAAAAACAGTTCTTTTTAAAATTCCGTTAAATTTTATGGAAATTGATTGATCTGCGTTAAACCTGATTTTTAAATGACAGGAGGTTGAAACTAAACACATAAATGTTACTAAACTTACAACTCAAAGTTGTCTGCATTCATTCTAAAGGTGATACTCAAAGGTTCGTTCTACAGAAGAGAATTCAAACCGACATACTGACGTAATTCAAAATGGTGTAATACTCTTCCCAATTCGCTTGTTGCACATTTGAATTTCAGGGCGGCTAGATTACTTATGGTCCGGTTTGCTCGACCTCATATTTACAATCCATAGTTCAGTGAAAGTTAGGCATTATGTTGTTGTTGCTGTTCACATGTTGTATATATCTATATCCTGATAAAGCTCATTTACATTCCCCACGCTTGAGAAGTTCATTTTGCATTTGGTCGACCATAGCTTAATTTTGCCGTACCTACTCTTGCATCAGAAAGCATTCTCATATGTAGCGATACAGAGAGATATCTAGAGGCAGTCCGCTTTGGCATCTGGTATGGCGAAGGGAATATATTTGGGGGGTTCAATACTATGAATGTAACGATAAAAATTTTTATCTGGAAAAATTCTTTACCGAATATTCGAAACTGATGAAGTAGGCCAGGTTATAGGTTATGATTTTGCATGGATACCTGCGAGTAAAGAACGATTTTATGGGAGGAAAATCTCCATATGACACATTTATTTATTTAAATCTGTCCGAGCTTTGATTGTGTCCTTTATGGCAGGATTTTAAATGAGCGGACTCATTTTTTATATAAACTCATCGCTCAACTCAGGACATGAGTCCGCTGAATCATTGAGTCCGCTCAACACTTGAGCGGTGGTTTATCGCTCGAAACTTGAGCGGACTCACTGGTTGATCGGACTCAATCTTGAGAGGACTCACTTCTTGAGCTGACTCAAATCTTGAGCGGACTCACTACTTGAGCGGACTCTCATCATTTGAGTTGAGCGGACTCAAATCATGTTTTAACTAATATAAGGAGAATCTTATTTAATTAAAATTGAAACTGAAACTGAAATTTCAATCAAATAAGAAAAGCTCACAAAAAATTCATGCATTACATTATATTATATTATTTATTATCTTAGCCAACACTACTTCTACGCTACGCCATTTGGGGATTTAGATTGTGAAGATGACCAAAATTCAATGGAGGGTCAGAAATTGTTCTTGGAGTATAATTTTTCCACAGATAAAACCTCGAACGTATTTGAAAATAAACGTTTTTCGGTGAAAAAAGTCTTTTTACCGAATACAACACAGCACTGCCTAGTAGTGCTTTGGTAAAAAGAATATTTAGCATAACAAAACTAAAGTTTACTCCTAATAGATCTAAATGACGGAAATTTTGGAATGCAAGTGATGTTACATATCAATGGAAAAAACATAAAGTAAGACACTGATTCCATGGAAAAATCTAAGTACAATTTCCTTGAATTGAATTATAACTTTTTCAAGTATGGTATTTTCCTTATAGGTTTTACAAATTGTTGAATTTGTACATTATATTGAGAGGAAGAGAAATGTTGGCTAAGAAAATTCGCAAAAGCTAAATTAATATAATATGATGAATGGGGTTTTCTGTGAGCTTTTCTTATTTGATTGAAATTTCAGTATCAGATCCAATTTTAATTAAATCAGATTCTCCTTATGTTATTTAAACATGATTTGAGTCCGCTCAACTCAAATGCCGTGCGTCCGCTGAAGACTTGAGTCCGCTGAGTGCGCTCAACCATGATTGAGCGGACTCACTGCTTGAGTTGAGCGATGTGTTGAGTCAAAATGTGAGTCCTTTATATCCCTGCTTTATGGTAATGCATGGAAGTATTTGCGTGGCATTTTATCAATATATACTGTATATGCGTACGCTTGAGATTGGATAAAGGCAACAAATTTCTGCTGCAATTCTTAGATTGATTTTATATGAAAAATTCTTATTACTTTCAATCAAAGCAACTCTAATTTTTGCTGGTTCCAAATTAACGATGATGTAAAAATACTCACTTATGAAGTGGAACGCCGGCCGTCGCGCGTTATGCGATAAGGAGTGCCAGGAATATACAGCAGACAGGATATAAAACTGTTTTATGATTCCAATGTGCTTCCAGTCGACAGCACATAGACAATGGAGAAACCCGTTTTTTTTGTTTTTCTGTTTTTTGAGATCCTGTCGAAAGGTAAATTCATTTGTCTAGCCCTACTTTTTTCTGGCGAGAGATGTCTCGTTCAATATTATTTCTATTGATGAAAGTCTAGATGTATCCGACGAACGGAGTTTTTAAATAACTACCAAAATCATTACATATTTGAATTCATTCGGATTTAATGGTGAATCGTCCTTCAAATTTCTTACTGTGATAGAATAACCCCACGGGGAAAATTTTGAAGCAATTCAACTCTTCTGGACCATTGTCGGCTACTGCAATCAACTCGTACAGGGCTATTAGCTATATCCTACGAATTCGAAGTACGTCGCTTACTGTCAGCTGTCTGCTTTCAGCTATTGCAATAATTGCCGCTATGAGATTTAAATCATGTAAGTCTTCTCCTTCGGAAAAATTATTTGACCACCCAGTGAGACTCGAGCCATCGTATTTATACTTTTATTTATTAGCCCTATACTACCACATAAGGTTTATTTAAATTTAATATTAAGGTCAATATCAGATGAGCTTCAAAATAATCGTGAGTCCAGTCATTTCGTTCGCTCCACCGAAAATAATGCTTTTCTATTAGCCATTTAGCTTGACTTTAATTTTTATCGGGTGTAGTGTCACTTAAATTGGAATTGCTGAAGATGACTAAAATATTTAAAATCTGGCTATTCTTTAAACGTTACTAGAAACCAATCGAACCATCCGCTGACGCCGCGCCGATTGGACACAAGTAATTCGATATCCAATAAAATGTAATACAAAAATGTTTTATTGAAAGGCCCTGGCCTAGGCCACATCCATAAACAGCGGGTACATAGATCACCAATAGTAACTTAATTTATAATAATTAAATGACAGTGGTCAATGGGAAGAAGTTGCATTGTGAGTAGCATCTAAGCTATTTTCAAGCAGAATTTATGAAGATTACGAAACCTTTGTTACGAATTTTGACATTATCAAATTTGAAGTTCAGTTGGTTTTGAAACAACGGCCTCTCTCAGACTGTGAATAACAGAGTAATCTGTAGACAGCGGTATGGAGCGCGGCGCGGCGGTATTCCAACCTGACAATAAATCGGATCTAGATACAAAAATACGAATTCAGAAATCTCATGTTGGGCATGATGGGCATTATGATAGTAAAGAGTAAGAGTGTGGTCCAAGTCAAACACTGTTTTATGTGCTGATTTTGCACACTTTTCTCAAATACATGGGGACAGTTCAGTAGAACTGACACTATCAATGCAGCATCCACAAATCACCATATAAAAGTATGCAAATAATGTTTTTTCCACTAACATTTTATCTTTTGTTTGCAGTTCGGGCCACTTTAAATTTACAGACTAGAGTAAAGCTTTAAAAAAAATATAGTTTTATATTGTTCGCAAATTAACTAACTCGCCGCCGTTCCCAACGATAATCTAATCGAATCTCATCGATTCTTGGACATTTTGCTACAGCAGATCTAATCACATTGCCTTATTACCAGGTAACAATTCGAGAAAAGAGAAAACTTCTTATTCCGATACTAATGCACAACAAAGTCGACCTACCCATCATTAATTGCACAGTGCAATAAACACATTCTTCCGACATGCAATACAAGGATAATTTAAAAGGCTACGAGGACGTATATGTTTCTCATGCAGTATAATTATTTTTCCAGGCTATCTTTAATATGGCGTCGCAAGAATCTTTGAATTTTATTACCCACAGCGGCGAGAGGAAAATGGCATCGCACTGTTCTTAGTTATTTCATCCAGTTGGGCTTTCACTGGTTTTATTTCCTAATATTTTTGAGCTGATTGCTACTCTAATCAGTAAGCTAGTCTGTACAAAAGTCAAGCTACATTTCCCTTATTTTCAGGTCGAATTTCCGTCGATTTAACGTAGCAGCGACTAATTGTGGTTAAGTGAAGATTACCTAATATTTTCGTCCAATTTACGTAAGTAGAGAATGAAAGGACGTTGTATCGACGTAAATAAACTAGGGTATATTTCCCTATAGGGCAGAGGACCCATTTCCTGGATTTGGTAAATTTAACTTAAATTTATGTGAATTTTCCTTAATCTCGACCAATTTTCTACCTAGTTTAACTCATGTTAACATGAGTGTTACTGTAGACGGAATTTCATTTTATAAGAATTGTGTATATTTTCCCTATTTTACCCAGAAAATCTTGTGACGCCAATGCGAAGCGCAAAAATATGACGAAGTGGTACATAAAATTCGCTAGTGAATTCAAATGAGATATGAAAGCGGGAGAAATTGTTGACAGAACATTGTATCACAATAGAGGTACGGTTGGGTGGGGTAAAATCTGCCGCGGATATGAAGTGCCACCTTTAATATCTCGTAGTAAGAAATGCACTAGGCGTGGGGTAATTTTCGCCACATAGCCACTCGTTGCCAGCCTTTAGGTCAGATCGCACATTTAATAGTGCTATTAATTTGGTAAAAACTAAAAAAACATAGTGTGGAACATTTTAGCTACTTGCCGAATATGCTCATCATGGTTAAGTAAAATAAGGACCTATTTTCTTTATGAGCACTCTGATACTACTTAAAACTATAAATGAATGTTGTGTTGTCTTTGTTTTCTATCTGAAAACATATTCTTGTACCGTTCGGGGAAAAAGTGTCGCGGGGGTAAATTTGAGATATAAAGCAGATCACAAAGACTAAAGGTTATAGCTACCTATTTAAATATTAATAACAACCTGAATTTCAATGCGACTACAATAAGGCTAGACTATCATATTAAATTAGAATGCTCGTTTGTGATGAATATTTATGATTATTTTTGAAATTAAAAAAATCCACTTTATTATTCTTTCTTACCAGGTTGCCACAGGTGGAACTTTTTACCCGCACGAGGGGTAATAAGTTCTGAACGACTTGCACATTTAAAATCAATTAATAACGTAAAATAATTAAATTTTTTACATATATTTTGTTTTGTAATGCTACATGAAATCCTAAAGATTGTATGTTTAAATAATTGTATAATTTGACCTAAAAGTTTATGACATATTGTCTACAATTCAAAAAGTGGCACTTCCAGCCCCACTCTGTCCTATCACTTCGGATTCGCTTTGACTTTATTTTTCGATAAAATGAGGGAAGTCGCTAAACGTACCAATTTCACCCAATTTACCTCGAGATTAACTTTATTGGGAATTCGGACTTTTAGGGCAAATACAATCGAATAGGGAATTATTTAGAGAATATTTACGTTATTTTGACTTGAGCTTGGGAATAGATCCAACTACAAAGTCCATACATTCCTTAAATTTGACCAAAAAGTTAAGTTAAATTTTGGTCAAAAGTAAGGATATTTGCCCCACATTTAGTAAATTTTCCTTATATATTTCCCTATTTTTCCTCATTCCTTTGAGGTAAATTAAAAAAGGATTATTACGTTATTTTTCCCTAATAATTAACTACAAAGAAGATTATTTTGAAGGCCTAGTTTAAGGAATTATTAAGTAAAATTTCCTTCCTAATTTATTTTAAAGAAGAGTGATCTTTAAGGGTAATTTCTTAAGTCTATTCTAGATGGCCTAGTAGCCGTGGGTCAAGTAACTTTATTGTATTAGTCTTAAATGGTAAGGTTTGCAATAAAGTCATATTCAATTCAATTCAATTCAATTCTTAAGTCTAGTTTACGTAATTGTAACCAAAATAGATCGATCGGCCCTCGATGATTGAAAATTCAACTTCCAATGTTGCTTGGAAATTAGCCCGGAAAACACACGTGTCAGCATGGGGGGCTTACAGGAGTAATCGTCAGTGACCATTTTACTGACTTGTGTAAGCCCCTAGTAAGGCCGAATGAATATCAATACAAACCTACAGGTATCACATTTTATATAACAACAAACGGAGCAAAATAAAACAGTATCATTAATTTACAAAACGTCCTAAATAAGTTCCTGGATTTGTTTGTATTTCGACTGTGCAATTAAAGCCTAATAAAAACGTGAAACATAATTAATTAACATTCCATAATTATTAGAGAATTTCAGTTTACTGAGGGGTGGTCCTCGTACTACACACACATAAAAATAAAACTGTTCTCTATTCATGCTGAAGCTCACCCATTTAAAAAGGAAATTTATTTGCTTTACTGAAAATGTATATTCCTTTTTCCATGAAAGTAAATAAAGCGCCGGATATTATTTCGAAAAAAATGTTTTCCTAAATAATAAATAAACACGGCTGCCTGAGAAGCAAAAGTCTGAGATTGGCTTGCTTGGATGATAAATAGCTCATTTTCGTCTGGATACATTCTGAAAAGTTTGAAAAGTTTAGTGGAAATTAGCAAAACCAGGATAAACCAGGAAAATGTGATTCAAAGAAAACTGTCTGATTTTGTTATTTACCACCTCCGGAAGTTCATCTTCGCTTTTACTGTACTTAGTTAGAGAAGCAATTTGAAATTAATTAAAAATTTGTTATAACAAGTTCGATTCACGCACTTCCCTATACTGTTTCCCGCTAGAGGTTCCCTGTTAATATTTAATGCTGCACTACTAGGGCTTGTTAAAATTTTAATAGGCTGTCCTACCAATTAGTTTTCCAGTTTACGCTCTTAAGCGGCTCACTAATGGTTGCCGAGACGAAAACTTTTCCCAAAAAGGTTTGGTCTACAAAAGATTCTTCTTGCTAAGAGGCAGCCAATTACATGAAAGTGGATGAAGGTACAGCGTCTGACTATATTATACCAACATTGCCATTTATATTAAATACTAAAACATCCTATCATTTAATTGAGTTTTTTTCCTGAGCGTATTAAGACCAAATACCCGTTCCGGTGAAGGGTAAGACCAAAGAAAGAGTCCTCAGCAAGTAGATTATTTGTCAAGGAAACAAGAACTGATGTGGATGTGAACTCAAGCAAGGGATATCTTTGTATACGAGAGGATTGGAAAATGTAAGTCGTCTCCTGACTTTATCCCTAGAAATTCTACTCAATTCTGTTATACCTTGCTTCTTTTTGCTAAAAAAAAATATTTGTACATGAGATACCTAGCCTTCAGAATTTCATTCCTGATTTTGGAGAGGATTTATTTTTCATATGAAGTCCCTTCTATGTACATACATACTATTAGTACATGTATGTATTGCGAATTAACTGAAGGGCGGAATACTTAGTTATACTTGTGCTTGTTTACACAATCCCTGTGGAATTTTAGGAAATCAATTGGAAGAAAAATAATTTGTTATTTACGTATTTATTTGTTTATTATTATTTCATAATCTTTAGCTAATAAGTAACCAATTCATGTCCATTTAAGGAAATGTCAACTGTATTTAAATGGCTCGAAGGACTTAATGGAAATCATTGAGTATGAAGTATACTTCGTACTAAATGCTGGAAACCCCGATCACCTAATGAAGTGAATTCTGATAAATAAACTAATTCAATGTTCTTTTTGCTCACCTTAGGGGTAGCTGGCACATACACGAACATATGGATATAGAAATATCTGCATTTTAAGAAAAATACGTCGTCTTATGACATATTGTAAAATGAACTGTAGCAAATAACTATGATCACAATTGTCTAACTGCAACTCATGCCCAAACTTTTATTAGTGCAGCTATAAATTTACATCATTCGTTGATAAGAGTTCAAACATTTAAGGTCAAACGAGATGATATAATTTTTATAATATTATTAAAACAATTTTAAGATTTAAGATAAGTTCTAACATTTGTTCTTTTACAATGAAACTTTTCTTGCGTATTTCACTGAGAAAGAAAAAAATATTATCTACTTTTCAGTGCATTTGATTTATAAAAGTTTTTTTTTAAGTTTTCTTTAATATATTTTATTTTTCTGATTTTTTCCTCATCTTAATATATAAACATCCAGTGTCACTGTATTTGTACACGCTAATCTCCGAAGCCGCTCAACCGATTTCAATGAAATTTTGTGAATGTGTTTGGTTGGTTCTAGCTTGAAAGATAGGATAATTTTGGACATGATAGAAGGCGTTGTTATCGAGGTCTAGAAAACTGCCTGAGAACGCTTCGACCTGGAATGCTGAAATTTTGTACACGGATCTTTTATAAAAAATTTCAAATATAATTTCAAAAATACTTTAAAGCAATTCCCTCATAGGGTTGCCATACAAAGATGTCGTTTTTTAGTATATATTTGGGCACTGCCTGACAAGGAGTCAACATAGAGGGCTGAAATTTGGTATATGGTGTTTTCATAGCAATAGCAAATAAAGTTTTTAAAAACTGGGCTAAATAGGGTATCCTCTTCTTGGTGTTGCCATACAAAATTTTGGTTTTTCACTATTTATTTCGAAATTGTCTGAGAACGCGTCGACGTGGAGATTTTTCATAAAAATGGCAAATACAGTTTGAAAATCGGCTCAATCGGGCAACACCTTAGCAGGGTTGCCTTACCAAAATTTCGTGTTTTACTATATATTTGGGCACTGCATGAGAACGCGTCGAGGTAGGGAGCTACAGAGAGCTGATCTCATCTAACTTTCCACAAATCTAAACTCTCATTTTCCCTGTGATGTTCAGAGTGGTCAGAAGTACGTACATAATCTGAAGTTTTGGTTAATATAAGTCAGAATAAAAGGGAGAATTTTGGCTTATTTAATCAACTTCAAAAAATTGAATACCCCAAATAATGTTGAGCAAACGCAAGCGCCGTTAGTAGAACTAACTGTATTCCTCTTATTTTCAGCAAATGTACTGCTGTCTTTTTCGGGTAAAAGGAGGCTTTTGGACTTTAGTTATACTTTATATTGATGCTTATAACCTAAATTTAACAAAGATTTGGGTGTCTTCCTTAATACTGGTTTTTTTCTTCTAGGATCATATTAACGCAATCGTTGCCAGTGGTTTGTAAAGAGATGGTCATAGGATTAACCCATATTATTATTAGCATTATTTGCACATAAATCAGTGCATGGGCAAGAAAATGTGATGTTCAATCTTATCACTTATTACCGCTACTACACCAAATGTAATATCCGAAGACCCTTAGCGACATATATTCGCAGCTATTGCCTGCGATGAAAAGGATGCGTCCAAAATGTGTACACCGACGTACTGAATTGATGGCACTGACGGGATAAGGAAAACTGAAATGGAATAATCAGAAAATACATAGCTCACATTCCGTTGTACGTGTAGCATTTTTTATCATATATTAGGAAAAACCTTGATGCATCGAACAGAGCGCCGCAGCTTTTTGCTCAAGCACTTGGGAAATAATTTATACATGCCGGCAATATTGAACCTTGGGGTGATTCTGATCTTCTGTTGTACTTTAATGTCATAATTTATACGAATAAATTAAATGAAATTTTCTGATGCTTTTTTGTGTATTCTTATTCAGTTCAGCAAGGTTTGCTCTACGTAGAATTAACTGAAACTTACACTTCACATTACGAACACAAAAGAATTATTTCGAATCTAAGCACTTGTATTGCTGTAGAGGTCAGGGAAGCAGTTGACTAATTCGTCGTACTTATAGGCGTATATTCTGACTCTTAATCATTTCAGTTAATTTTAGTTTATTTTGAGGTTGATTAAAAGCCTAACTAAAAATGAATATGGTAAATATAAAAGTACAACAAATTTATGGTGAAATGTCAAAATATGTTACTAAAATATACACCTAAGATACGACGAAAAATCAGAATCACCCCCTGGTCAAAATTTCAAAAAGTAGTCTCTCATTATTATGTACGAATTGCAATGGAAGCAACCCTGGGATGGGAAACAAGAGCCAGGCATATGCACAGGCATCACAGGGTCCACATAGGGACGCATAAGGTAGGACTAAGCATAAGTGTGTGAATAGGAAATGCTGCACTATATGTAAAAAAACAATATGTAATCAGCATGTAAAAACCACGCCATCTATCTGAATTGACTGCGGCGATACTACCAGATTACATAATCCAATAAATAAAATGTTGTTGACATTTAAATGAATAATTAGTTATTAATAATATATTGCGTTTCATTTCGTACAAGAAGTACGGAGATACCCATCAGGTACTGGATAACTCACTTGGGTGATGAAAGTAAATATAGTTTTCAGATATGGAAAAACCCCATATTTCTAAAACTCGATTTGTATCGAAAATATTTGAAGATTTTTTAGAAGTGTTTTTAGGACTTCACAGGGACACACAGGCCTCTAGGACCGATGTGAAAAATATTCTACTATTTTAAACCCGAAAAAGTACCGGGTGCCCTATCTGGTCACATAAGGGTTAATTAGCTATCCATTAATAATGACGTTCCTTTACTGCATATTCGTAAGCCCCATTTAGTATGCCAGTCCCGTCTGGTCTGTCTTCTACACTGTTTACGGCTGTGCAGCGAAGATTCGTTCGGTTTGCCCTTCATTGGGATAATCCTGTTATTATTTTTCCATATGTACACAGGCCTCAACTATTTCCATTGGATTCTCTTGAGAATATACGAAAAATTTGTTTTTGCATTTAAGTGTATACAAATATTGATCAATTCCTTTGATCTTCCTAGTACATAGTACAAACTATGGCATGCCAATTTCATCAATGGCTTGTCTAACCATCAGTTTAATTGCATTGGCTTTTATTCCTCACAAAGTCTAATAAGAGATCAGCTTAGTTAAAGTTATTTTTCTTTCTCATTATTATTGTTACGTATACTTTTTGTAAACTTAGTAATCAGATCTTTGCTGAAGCTCTAACTAAAATAATTATATAAACAAACTTATTGTTGATCATAGCATATGCTTTTTAATGTGCGGAAAAACAAAATGAAGGATGGTTTGATAATAATCGTAAACTAATATGCGCCAGCTTATTTTATCGATTGAAAAGTCTCTGTGAGAGATTTGGAAATGACCAACCTAGAGGAGGGGAAAAATGTCGCTGATAAAGTGGACAGGATGCATAAAACTTTTCTTAATCTTAATATGTGAATACTGAGTTTCTTTTAATATCCTAGATGATATCTGTAGGGTACACTAAGTTTGGCACTCCGTTTGTAATGTACAGCAAAATGTGTTGGACACCCATCCATAATATTACAAATGATTTTAATTTTTGCATATCCGTACGTTCGTCCGTCGGTCCGTCCGTCTATCTTCTTGTCGTTCCGTCTGTCCGTACTCACGATAACTCAAGTATGCGATCTCTTAGAGATTTGAAATTTTGCACACGGGCTTTTTAACAAAAAGTAAATTTAAGTTCGAAAATGGGACAAATCGGGTAACTCTTTCCTAGGGTTGCCTTACAAACATTTCGTTTTCCACTCTATATTTGGACACTACCTTAGAATGCGTCGACATAGAGAGCTGGAATTTGGTACATCATGTTTTAAGAGTAATGGTAAATAAAGTTTTAAAAATGGACTAGTCGGGCAAAGCCTTCCTGATCTTGCCATATAAATATATCTCTACGTATACGATGAGCCCTAGACTTTTTTGTTGTACTGAAAAGTTCTTCAGAATATAAAACCCCATGAAATTGGTCATAATCATTTTTACTGTCCGACAAGCTGTTCTAGAAATATATTCGCAAAACCGCTTCGAATGTCAAAACTGCAAAGATAGATGACCACACGAAATTACAGACTTGCAGTCACCTAGGGTACCATAGGTATCATAAGTATTTATTTTAGACCAATTCTAGCATTCTTACTTGTTTTGATTTTATATTCGCTGTGGTCACTTTCGATCGCTAAAATGAGAGATAATTATTCCCAGTAACTTTGCGCTTACTAACTGAATTGCACCGTTTTGTTATAATTGCATATGTTTTAAATCGATTTTGTAAAATTAATTTCAAATTTTTTTTTTTATTTTTTGACCGATACCAAATAACATTGACAAAGTATGTAGTTGCAGGGTAGTAACATTTTCGTAGAATTACGTAGTATAATCGCCAACCTAAAACCAATACCAAATAGTAACTCATAGTGGATGTATTGATCGTAAATTTTACCTATAGTCCTCACCACGAAAAGTGTGCTAACAAGGTCAGCAGGGGGAAATGTGTAAGTTTGTAACCTTGGGAAAGATACCTTAGATTTGGGGGTTGTGCTGAGATCATCCACAAGAGTTAATGAACCTTACCATGTGCTCAACTCCATCTTTGCTAGCTCCCCCAATTCGGCGAAAAAGTTGCTGCCAAGCGCTTTCCTCCTACGCTTGGCAAGGTTCATGCATTCACACAGGAGGTGCTCAGCACTCTCAACCTCTTCCTCAACCATACTGCTTCTAAAAAGGTCATTGTATGGAGCTTGTGTACGCTCTGCATGTTAACCGAACAGATAGTGCCTCGTATTAACTACGGTTCCTCCTCAGCAGATATTGAGTCCTCCGCGGACAAGACTCGGACCACAGCAGTCTTAAAGTCGCACATGTGTTTGCCATTTTATAGTTACAAGCTTACATGCCTGTCCTGTATATCTAGAATCTTCTTCACTGATTCTAGGGTCCGACTACCGAATTCCTCTGCTAGACATATATTCATAGCTGAACCCTTTCTGGCCAGGGCATCCGCTGCCTCGTTTCCAGGTATGTCACTGTGACCAGGCACCCACCAGAGAATAACTCTTTGGCTTGCGCCCAGTTTCTAGAGCTCACAGCGAGACCGTTGCACAAGGCGCAATTTAATGGTCCTGGAGTCCAGGGCTTTGATTGCAGCTTGGCTGTCAATACAAATCCAAATGATTCCAACGCTTGGTACAACGTAAGTTGTATGAGAGAGAGACACATATATCAGGGTCAATTGACTGGCGATTGCCATCCCAATCCTCTCTACTAGGCGTGCTAGTTAAGAACTCTGTCTAGAAGTCTAGTCTTGGAACAATGTAATCCGTATCTCCCTACTTACAATCTTCAAGGCAGATCCTCAGTATTCTTCTGTAACCAATATCATTTCCCATGGAAGTCGAGGGGCAGTAGCCGGAGCATGCTGTTGGTGTTATTCGAAAAGCTCTTGTAATGCTTAGACAGGCATTTTAGCTATACTTTCAGGTGCGCATTTTCAAAAACTCCCTCCCTACACCAGAAACCAATATGTTAGGATAGGTCGTACGAAAACGTTGTACATTCAGTACACGATACGAGGGTGTAATCTCACCACTTGCTTAATCATTCTGAATACCACTCTTTTTTCTTCAAGTAATAGTAACATCCGCATTGATACTGTCAATATAAATGACCTCCGGCCAACGTATGAAACTGTCAATGATCGTAAGACATTATCTGACACCTTTCGAGCGAAGCACAGGACCAATAATGTCGACCTATATGTCTTGAAAGCGGCGTGAAGATGCTGGAAAGAAGCCTAAGGTGGCCTTGTCAAGTCTAGAAGCTTTGCTCTGTAAACGGGCTAAACAAGAGCGTGCCCAGGAGTTTACATCCTTATTTATAGACGGCCAAAATAGCGGAATGTTACCATTTGGTTTGAAGTGTAAATATCTGGGTAAGCTAGGCTGTGGATTGCATCGAGCACTTGTTTCCTAAATTTACGTGGGATAAAAGGTCTGGTGCCGATGTGCGAAACTTTGCAGTACAACTGCTTATTTGTATTGAAAATTGGGAGCTTTTCAAATTTATATTTCGAATTTTGAATAAGATATCGGAATCGGATCAAGTGCGGATACTAAAATTGAGGACTCTGATTTTAGTATCCGCACTTGATCCGAAATCTATGATGCTGGGAAGATGAACTTGATCTATCCGCAACAAGATATCGGCGCCGATGTTATCCTTACCTGAAATGTGTCTAATGACAGTCGGAGACTGTCCCATGAAATCTATATGTCGCAATTGTCTGGGGGATGCCTTCTCTGAGTTTTTTTGATGCCCTGATAGGCGAGTAATTCTCTATAATAAGCGCTATAATTGCATTGAGCGCTGTTTAATTTTACTGAATAAAAGCGTATGGCTGCCAGGAGCTCCCCAGTTTCTAATGGAGTGCGGCACCTATGGCTGAATCTGAACCACCTACATGTAACGGAATCTCGGAGATTGGGAAAAGCCAGAAGGGTTATTTGTGATAACATGTTTTTTACCTCCGCGAAGGCTTTAATGCGTTCCGCGGACCAAATGATGATTTGGACGCCCTTCTTAGGTCCAGTCAAATTATTATTAAGGAGAGATTGATGACTGGCCTCATGTGGGAGGAATCGTCGATAAAAATGTATCATACCAAAGAAACAGCGTAAGTCTTTAACGGATTTAGGCGTTTTAAAATTTGCGATAACTGCGACATGCTCGGGAGACGATTAAATGCGTTGAACTGTAACCAGATGACATATAAATTTGACCTGCGATTGCAAGTATGTGCATTTGTCCACATTTATCATTGGGCAATATTCCATAAACCGTGCAAAATTTTTTTCAAATTAGTGAAATGTTGTAATTTAGTTCGGTAGTCGATTAAAATGTCGGAAAGAGCTAGACGCAACAGAACATACATTCCTGGACCACAGTATGAATGAAGCTCTGAAAAGTTTGTGCATAGACCGAAGATCATGCGGGTGAACTCAATAGTCCGAATGGTGTGCATATAGCAGACTTAAATTTGATGATAGGCCTTAACCAGATTCAAAGTTGAAAATTATTTTCACTCTTGAAAGTGATAAACAAAATCGTGGATAAATGGGATCGAATAGGGGTCGGGGGCGGTACAAGTATTTAATAGTCTGTAGTCTGCACACCATTCTTCTTTTTTACGAGATGTAGTGGTGAGTACTAACAGCTGCTTGAAGGCCTGCAAATTCCCTGCTTTAAAATGAAAAGTCAAATACTTTTCTGGCTGCTCTCAGCTATTCAGGCCAAAGGTCCATTGGTAATGATGCGATGTGTCACTTTATGAGTCACTTGCTTAATAAAACCAGTTTCCACCGTAATAGAATGATGTTAATGTAAGAGATTTTGAAGTGCAACGTCATCTTCTAGATTTATGAGAACTTAAATAGTTGAATTTTGGCATATCACGCGTTGTCCAAAACACTTTAAAGAGGTTAAAGAGTCAAGAAGTGAGTTGCAAGCTAGGATGTCTGCATGTACGTTAGCAGCAGCTGAAGCCAGAGTGACCTGTGCATATCTTCGGATAATTTCATGGTGTTCAATTTTTGTATCTCTCGTAATAAATGCGAGGGATGTGAGTCTCCTAAAGGTTAGTCTGATAGGAGCTGTTTTAAACGCCGAGTTTCGCTGCCAGTTAGTCTGTAAATCACTGCTTCTCTTAATTTATTATATTCCTCCACATCAGGGGTATTAAAAGCGACTTCACTAATAATTTTTATAATATTCTCATCCAGAGCAGCTAATGTAGTACATTGTCTTGTGTTGGTTGATGCGTGATTAAGCAACCTGCGCCTCCAAGTGGAGGAACCACAACTCCGAATTACTCTTCCAGAATGGCATACTTTCGATAGAGACTGCATTAAAAGCGGGCGCAGTTAAGGTGCTCGCCGAACAATTACCAGCAGTCCTTCGCGCAGCACTCTCATGACCTGAGCTGATGGCTGCGAGGTCTTCAGCAGATGATCATTGGTCAGGCATTTAAAATGCTACAACCAAAGGACGACACACCCGCAGAACTAACGGTGAGGTAAACCAAAATCAACCACAATCGATCAATAGAAAAGCGGCACTTTGATGGTTGGAAAAGGTTTCAGACCGACGGCTTGCAATTTGGACCATTTATGAAACAAACAATAAAAAATAACCTATATACATATATAATGTTCAACTGAATTCTCAAATCTTTTCCAGCTCGGTGACGTCTTTGGTGCGTGGTTCTTGAGCGATCGGCTTTTGACGTGGTTGATTCTTTCAAAATTTATTTCAAAATTGGGCCAATTTTCAATTCTTTACCGCTGGAGGGGGTTAACTGAAAACTGTTACAATGGCTGGTGGCTGATGATTCCCTGATTTCTCCGCAATACATGTTCCTAAAAAATAAAACAAAGAAACCACAAAGTATCTAGTTCTAAATATTAAACCTTAGAATACTTATCTAAAAGTAAGAATAAAATAACAGCATCCTGTACATTATCCAGATCATCCGTAATATTCCCATCCGATTAATTCTCTGTTAGAAGTGCTTCAACAAGTCCACTTAAAAAACTAAACCACAAATTTGCAGATGGCTCTTGTTCACCGTATAAAAGACGATTTTATCTAATTATAAAATAGGAAATATGTACCAATGTATACGCACCGTATTATATTTAAAATTCGTATTTCCATTAAATGAGACTACGTCACAGCATATGTTCTCGCCTTCACCGTAGTCAGAATCTGATACAAAACCGAGCCTTTCCAGGGCAATATATCATGAGCAGAGACGCACTGGTTCACAGCGGCTAAAAATCAGTTTTTTTCTTCAATTGTATTGAGATTTACTCTATAATCATAGAAACTTAATTCTGTGAAACCTTCATCCTATGTCTAAGCAGGAATTTACTTCTACTGCAGAAATTTATTTCTGCTTCACCTTTATCCTACATCTAAGCAGGAATTTACTCCTGCTGCAGGAACTTACTTTTGCTTCAAATTTATCCTTCCTGTTTACATAGATAACCCAAAACTTCACTCTGTTGCACCTCTATACTTTAACTATGTGCATACGTAATTTGAAAGTACATTCTTCTGTAGCCTAACACACTGCAGCGTACACATTACAGCTTCCCGCTACAGTACAAAAAATTATATTCTGTCGAATTACTTCATTAATTCTTTATCTTCTTCCGTACAGAAATAAAGGGAGCAAATCACAGTCGCGGCGCTGATATTTTCATACCTGAATTTTTAATTTGTTGAATTATTTATAGTAGGTTAATATATTTTAAAGATCGTATATTTTATTGAATTTTGAATTGTTGAATTGAATACTTTGAATTTTTATTGATTAGTATATTTAAGTGAATTCAGTTTTGTTTTATTAGTTGTAAGTTATATATAGAATAGAAAAATTTATATTTGAATTTTTTAAGGTTGAGTTATCTTTATAAACCGGCACTACTCATATTTTGCAGAATCTAATTTGTTCTCCCAAGTTTTGCACTTATGGCAGTAAGAACTTTTCTCAAGAATATCAATTACTTTTCCTGTATAATGTCCAATCATAGAAGCAACCCCAAATAACGAAGGGAATCCTCTTTTTTCGTACGTTCCGTCGCCTGATATGGTCAATTCTGATGTATTTTGTAAATTATTTGCTTCACATGTTGCTTGTTTCTCTTCTTTTACAGCCGAATAAAAAATCGTGCTCGCAACATTTTTTATGCATATATGAATTATAGCATGCTTTCGATAAGAAATTACTAGCCAAATCCATTAGACCACAAAATTTATTACATCCGGCTAAACCTAACCCTAATACTTGCATTACAAATGCAAATCGATAATTCACATCGTATGCACCAGAATATATTCTTCAACTAGACGGAACATAGCGAGGGTGTTTACATTCTTTACACGAAAGTTTGATATTGAATCCAAGACCTTCTTTTTTACATTTTCTTTTTTTTTTTTTTTCGTCGGCCTAAAATTTTACTACTGTTCTTCGTATCTTCTCTGCTAATTTTTTTCTGGCATTTTGATAATAAATGTAAAGTCACAGTAACAATCGGCAGCACAAAATTCACAGAAAAACAACAAACATGAACTTTTAAAATGTTATGATGAAATCTTAGCGTCACATACAATTCGTCAACACGTGGTACAGCTTTAAACTGATATGTACGCTATGATCCGATCGACTTAAAATTTTGACACAATATTCCTGAGATGTTATACATTCATTTAGAAAAATAACAAAAAAAAAATACAAAAAAACATTTTTTTAAATAATTTACCCTCCCCTTAAATCGCCTATTCATCGCCTTTATGAAGCAAAAACTTTAGCGCTATGCCTAAACTGTTCGGGAAAAGCTCATTTAACCATTAGGTATAGTAGTTCCAACTGTAATACATATGAAGGGGCTCGTCACACATACAGGGATGAAACTAAAGTGTTGCTCAATCAGACTTCTTCGAAATTAATCGACTATTCGGAAGATTTAGATTGTGTATCATCCAAAGTGCATCCATCGCATTCACGAATTAGCGCTGAAAGTTCTCTCGTAGCTTCACTTTCGCCATCAATCAGAACCTAAGCACAGGTTTCTTGTCCATGGATTGCACACATTCCTATGGACCGCCATTGATTACATTAAGGACAAGTCGGGTTTCTTTAAACACTGTCGAGCTGTAGGAAAACCTGTTCACGAGTGGCGCACTTTTTTCTGTACGAGTCATAGCTTTTCTGTTGATCGATATTTCCAAGTCTGGTCTTAATTGAGTGGTAGAAAAATATGTTTAGATTTTACCATTGTTTAAATAAAAGTGATATATTACACCCCGACAAAACTATAAGAAGTGCATTGCACTAACTCAAATGCACCAGTCATTAATACCCTTGTTTTAGAGTGGCGCAACTCATGTTCAAGAGTGGCACGAACAAAAATTTATGGAAAATATTGAAAACTGTACCAGAAACTCAAACCAAAGTTCTTATTTAACAAAAATATATTTCTTTAATAAAGTACGTGAAAAATAAAATAAACAAAAAACAGAAAATATAATTAACATAAATTCACAAATTCATTTAGTAATTCCCAGGATAGGGATAGATATCATTAAGTATTTAACACTGTAGCACAAAGCCTTTATCGCATATAAAGGAAAGAGAAATGCACTGCAAGTTTAACACTTGCATTGCCTGCTAGTACTCCCGCAGTATGATGCTTTTGGTAATAAATATTTTATATATATATATATAATAATATATATATATTTTATAATATTATACACAGCTAAATCTGGTATATATTGGGCATAAAACTAAACTGCAGGTCATTAGACGGGTTTATATCTGCAGTGATCTTTCCAACATAATATACGAGCAAGCCTTTTTGTGCTTTAAACTCTGCTAGAACATAGTCACCTTCAACAGAAGTCCGTAACATGTGCCCAAAATTAGATGAGTGAGACTGATTCGGCTAACTGAACGCCCCCCCCCCCCTACATGACACAGAGGAGCACTTCCATGGGTGCGTTCACCTACAGAAAGAAAACGTGCTAAATGCCAGTTTTAGTCACCACCAAACGCTTTCGTGCGTTCACTGATCACGATAAATGACAGATAATCGCTACCGAAACACTTCCATTTACTTTCTTCTGCGTTCACTGAGTCGGTTGAAAGTGACTTGTAGCGCCCTCCATTCCACTCCAGTATTTCGTGAAGTAAAGTTGGGCGAAAGAAAGTGTAGCTATGGCAGCAGAAGCATGAGACATTAGCATCGTTCTGGATGAAAACGACATGGCTAGTTTAGTAGGGGATAAATTGCTAATATTTGAAAATGGTAAGTAAATATTATTTTAATTAAATTTAATTAGAAATATTATAATTCAGTATATATTTCTTCTTTTTCAGAAGAATTTCCCTTATTAAGAAAGTGTGCAGTTCATGAACAACTTAAGTTTATTCGTTGTACATGTTGTACTACCCACAATTTGTTGTTTTACTGATTTAAGTATTTTAATAATTAAGTATTTATTTTCGAATTGTAGTAATAATAGTTGTTCAGTAGTATTTTACTTAAGTTCTTTTAAATTAAGTACATTTTCTTTTAAATTGCCTAAGTATAATTTCTGCACGTAGGTCGTTGAATAATAAGAATACTGTATATACAAATGAATTCTCCGGTGCTCCACTTCTGCATCTGGGAAGTTGAAAGGCTTGGTTAGTCCTTATATGGTTGAACGTTGTGAGTGATTTGTAAAGTTCGGGAGCTTATTGTTCCTTTTGTTATATATTAGCAAAAAATAGTTTAAGTCAATTCTTTGCCTGATAGTGAACTGTTTTAATGCTTCCAGCGTTCAATGTGAGGTGTGTATGTATTACGTAGGAAACTTATCCGCATTACTTTGTTTTGAAGTCATTCAACATTACCTGTGTGGATAAGCGTATAATTGTGAAGAAGTACTGAAATAAGGATTATTTTGACTAATAAATTTCTTTATCTTAAATATACAGTTGCTGCCTAGCCAATTTTAATTCTGGTGATAAGTTACTTCAAAATACTTACCCATTCTCTAAAATTTTATTTCAGGTCAACAAATATATAAAAAGGTGTCGCCGCAAATTATCAAAATATTACAAGAGAGTAATGTCGTGATTCGGGTCGGCTTTCAAAGTACGGAGGTGGCAGAAGTTGATGAAGGTGTGGAGTTTCCGGAAATTAGTGGAAATTTGGAGGTGCCACAAGACCATGAAATGGAAACGAGTGAAGATGTGGTGGACCAAGAAAGACAACAAAACCGTAGGTAACCTATAAATTAAAAATTCACAGTGTGTTACAATGTTAAATATTTATTAGGTAATGTAAGATGGACGAGAAATGCCATTTTGCGCCTCATCAGCATTTACGGACGAAAACGGAAAGAATTCTCACACTCTGGGAAAAGACATTCCCACATTTGGGAAGAAATTGCTAGGGATATGGGTACTGCTGGATTTCCTTATCGATCAACTAACTACAAGTGGAAGTTCGGTTATCTAAAAAGAGAACATAAAAAGAGGAACGACAACATTAAGTCAACTGGTTCGTTTCCTTTTATATTCTCTTTCTATGATGAGATGAGGGAAATTTTAGGACAGCATGCCGCGAATCCTATAGCCTTAGCGAGTTCTTCCGAATTTCGGGCGCCATCTTCTACTGTGCAATCCAATATTTTGACTGCAGCCAATAATGTGGAGGAGGCAACGCGCTTAAGTGGACCAAGCACTTCACAACAAAATCTTAAAGAAACGGCGGATGTACGAAGAAAAAAAAGAAATCTATGGGTCGTAAAGCAAAATAGGATTCAAGGCGTCTCCGTACAGCTCCCATAGAGCTTAATTTATTTTTAAAAAGTGGCAGAGAAATGAATGAATATTAACATTTCATTACTTTACTTCGCAAACTTTAATTAGAATATGTACCTCGTTCTACTTTATATGCTGAACTGCCTTAACGTGCTACTGTGCTGTATACCATAGCCCACACGCGGAATTTTTTAGTAAATTTTTACGGGTGAGGAGTTTTCGGGGGTAGGAAAAATTCCGTCCTAACAAGTTTCGATCGGAAGTAAGAGCAGCATGCCATTGCTACTGGAAGCAAATTATGTTCGGGCTTTACGCAAATAATAATTTAATAATCATAACGTGTTGTGAATTTGTGATGCAGTTATTTTTTGTATAAAAAACCTGTGATTAAATTGAACACGCCCACACTAATTTTCGGTAATCGTGCAAGGAACTAAGCGGAGACGTCCCAGCAAAAAGGAATAGAATGCCTCCATTCCCTAAAAACGTCTTTCTACGTAAATGCTTTCCTGTTTTAAGTCTTACTATACACACTGACTGTACTTGCTAAATCTTTCGCTGCACCCAACGTTTTTTTTGCGTACCGCTTATACCAGACCTGAAATAATGAAATTGAACTTGTGCCTGCCTGTGAAATAATTAAAATGTGAAATTGAAAATAAACATTGCATTAAAATTATAAATTTAATTCATCCATGTGGATATTATTGAGTTTGTCTGCGTCTTCGATGTGTACACAACTCCCTTGCAGTATTTCTTCTGTTTTCTTCATTTCGTCTCATTTCCTCAGTACGTCTTACCCGGTCGTGGGGCGTTTTATTATCAGCGGACGGGACACATGCCGCCAATATTGTGTGAGGAACCCATTCGAAGGCGGTTCATCTCTATATACTTCAGCCTTCTAAATCTGCCAAAAAGTGGTGCAAAACTCCTCTCTATCAGCTGGAGAGCGGATGCATGAACTCTCTTGAAATTCTTGTCCATGTCAGTAAGATTTCCACGATCAGTGTATGGTACCAAACACCAACCAAGAAGTGGATATGCCTTATCTCCTAATATTTTCCGATAATTTGGAAAATACTAAACAGGATTGGCCATAATGTCTCTGTCTATCACAAAATTACGAAACACTCTGCTGTCATGCGCCGAACATGGGAAACCAGCAAAACAATCCATAAATTGCATTTTATGGTTACAAATAGCTTGAAGAGTGACGGCTGTGAACATCTTTCTGTTTGTGTAGGATTCCCTGTGTTCCGCAGGAGCTTTCACTGGAATGTACGTTCCATCGATGGCACCCATCAAAATTTTTTATTTAGTGTTCTCCTCTATGCACCTGGCAGTTTCAGCCATCTCGTCATGTGAAGGCCATTTAATCACAGAGCTTGCGAGTTTATTCAACGCCATGATGACTCTGAAGAACACTTTCGACAAAGTTGATTTGGCCATGTAAAATCTCTCACCTACTGATCTCAAAGATAATGTTAAGGAATATAAATATATTATATTTCAAATTAAAAGAATTTTTATGTATACCTTTAAGACTCCTGATTTGATAACAGCCAGATGATGGACAGTACCTGCTTTTCTAGCGGAACACTCACACGTGAACTTTCCACTCCATCAAAAGTGTGAAAACATCACGAGTGATGCGAAAGTTCGTGGAACTCTTCGCTTGTATAAATTTGCACAATACGCTCCACATACAGCTCTATTCTTTTCGGCTTTTCCTTGGCCAGTGCTACACCTATTACATGTAGTAGTTCTTCCTCATCATCGTTATCAGAATCAGCACCAAGTAATTCGTCTATGAATGCTGATATACCAATATGTAAATAATGAATAAAAAAACATAAATTAATATAAACATCTTTTTGAAATAAAATAATATGCGCGGAACTCTGGGAGCCTCGAAAGTTTTAAGAGTATAATAATAATAATATAATAATAACACAAAAACGAATAGACTAGTACATAATTTGAAATGATGCATTTAAATTGAATATACATACTAAATTATAATATATTAATAAATAAACAAATCAAGTACGTACGAAAATCAATATGGTAGCACAATAAAAAATTAAATACTTCAGCTGATTTATTCTCATAGTTGAAAAAGTTCTTCTCCCAACGATAACGCAACTTGCAAATCAATTTCCATTTTAAATTAAAATTTATTTATTTTTCACTATCTAAACTTCACAATTATCCTTCACAATTTTTACTTTACAATATTATCACAACGCTACGCTTTTTTTCGTTCACCGTGCCAAAGTCACCACCGTAGTAATAAACTGTCAATGTAATTCTTTTGACGTATGTTTAGTACGCTATGCTAAAACTACGCTACAAGACGCTATCGTGTCGGTGAACGCACCCCATGTAGCTAAGTTTGGTGACAAGAAGAAGAAGAGAACGGAGTTTGTCTTTCATTCCGGGAGTACGGAATTTTTTTCTCGTGTTCTTCCAGTTCGAGAAGTTAAAAACAACTAGCGTCACAAAGGTAGCGTTTTATCATGCTATTTTCTACCCAGCTTGCATTTAACAATATTATTAAGCTTTCGACCTGTTTGCTAATATTCGGCAAGTGAGGTTGGCTTTTAAAAGTGTAACACGAGTGGTGAGCTAAATTTTGTGTCCTGAATTTATAGAGTGGACGAAGAAATTGGAGAGTGATAATCACTCAGTCAGGTATCACACCATTTAGATAAAATTTGTAGTTGTCTGGAAGAACGGGCGACACAGGCGCGAGGTGGAAGCCCCATGCCCTGGCAGGGTGAACGCTCCGGTTGACAAGGATTCCTTTATCCAAATTACCAGGTTGGAGAGCGAAATATTTTTATATAAGGAAAGCGTCAAGATTCGTGTTCAGGCTTAAGAGCAGAAGCAATCATCTTTTATTGCTGCCGGAATTCAAGAAAAGGTACATAAGGAAATTAATCAGCAGTAAACAGGCACAGGATAACGCCACGCGGTCAGAATTATTTAGTGCAAATACAGCACTATGTAGTACCAATATAACCCTGTTGCCACGTATAGCAGGCTACAAACAAAAATATAACCTTTTTTTGAAGATATTATTAAAACGAGGCAATTCCTTAGAAATGTCCACAGTCAGGTTCAGGTTCTTCCTTCTGTTGTTTTTGTGCGAGATAGGACTATGAAAAGTCTCTGGAACAATCAAATTATTAATAATTTGCAACCTTCATTACTGCCGTAACACTTGTATTATCAGCCCAGGACAATGTTTAATCTAGAATAGAATTAATTAGGGACACTGAAAAATACTTTGCCGCAGTGTCGTTGGTGGGGCAAGCAAAAGGAGGCAGAGCATCTGCGCCTTCACAGGAGGTAAGGATAAGTGATGTAAAGGTCCCTTCTGGGCCGGGTGTACTGTGGCTTTTTTTGGTTTTGGCACGAAAAGTTTTGTATGGGGCAGGTGACAGCAGCAGGTCTTCGTGGAACCCTCCACACTCTCCGCCAATCACCGAGGCAAGCTAGCTTGCCACCCTGCACTTTAACGCTTTTTACGCAGTGATCTGACAGGTCATGCTGCCGGTCTGGACTTCACGTCCAAGTCAATCACTCAGCATAGATCCATAACACACAATTTGAAATTTTTACCTACTCGGTCCACCTGAAAGCACAAATTTGTCAAACTTTCTAACTAACTATTGCATTAAACACAATTTTTCAAATATATGTATTTTATATATACATTTAAAAAAAAAAACTTTTATTTTACAATTTGCGTCTCGAAGTATGTACGCTGAGCAGTTATCTGCGACCAACAAATCTACAGCAGTAGATGATCGTTCGAACCAGCGGATTTGGTTTTAGTTGCAGGACATTTACTCTATAGGTCAATACATTGTATGGGATATGGTTTATGCACGGACCACCATTTAATCCTTGCAAAAACTTCCATCTATATCACGCATCAGATCAGATTGTGCTAGTTAATTCTGCGTTAACTGAACCTCAAGTTCGTTATTCTTTCTTTTCTGTAAATACCGCCTAAGCATGATTGGTGCAATATTTTTCATATCCGCAACTTTGCGGATACACATCCCATTCTTTGATAAATGCATCTCTTCGTGCATGTCACCCCTAGTGAATTTGGCTATTTTGCGGCTGCCCATTACCACCCAGTATGCTGTGACGAAGAAGTAGCTGCCCATCAAAAAAATAAGAATTAAGAAATAAATTTAAATATTGTTCAAATTTGCGAAAAATAAAAATATGTTCAACACACTACTGTGCGCCACAATTTAATTTATATTTCTTATTATATGGATTTAAATTGTGAAATGAAGGATTCACAATAAAATTTAATATTATTTATTGTCACTATTAAACCCTCATTATAGTAAGCTCTTTAACTTGTTTTTAATAATTAAAATTGTTGAAAGAGAAAATTGTGCTTTTCTTACAAAAAAAAAAAAAACACTTAACACAAAAATCACGTTTTAATGTGCTCACGTCCAAACAACAACTGGACCGAACGGACCAGAATTGAAAATAAACTACCCCGCAGAAGACACTCAAAAGAAAGAGAGAGAAATAACAGAGAAATTATGAGTGAAGCACTCTATACCGTGCGCCACTCGTCAACAGGTTCCCTTACTGTATTAGGCGTCTTAGTTAAATTTCCTCTGTAAGCCCTTGTTGAAAAATTTAATTTAAAGAGATTTCGTGTATGGAAGGAAATTAATGATATTGGAGATATATGTAAGTACAAATTATCTGACCAATCTATAAATGTGGCTCTTGCATTTAATATATATGATTGGAATATTCCAGAAAACATTCAGCTGGCCGACCTACAGTTTAATCGTTCGCGAAAAAGCGATATTTTGAGTGGAGCTTCAGACTTATTTGCGATATTGTGTATTGGGCAAATGAAATTAAAGGATAAATTACTGATCCCACAGAAATTTCTGTACGATTGCGTAGGAGCATGTCAATGCATTGCCAATGCAGGTAAATTGATTCTAACTATGAATTCGCATTCTCCTTAGGAAGGACTTCGGAAAATATAAGAAAGACTTTCCAAAACAGAAACCCTTCACTCGTCACATTTCATTTGGACTCAAGAGCAACAGGATAGTGTATTTCATTTTCATAAAATTTCTAAGCGTACAACTAAAGGTTGTTTTATTGTGGGTATCCTTCAAGGCCAGCCTATTTGTCTCATATAGTTCATATGAAATTGCTTCTGGACGTTTTATTTATTTGGAAAATAGATTGAATAAAAACCCTGAATTGAAAAATAGATTTGTTGCTTTTGGATTCTCATTATTTCATTATGCGCATGCAGTCAATTTCTTTATCCCACGAGCTCAATCCTATACCCTAATAAAATTATGATAATAGGACCCCCAATTTAGTTGGAATTGTTTGACATTTTAATTAGATCTCGATCACTTAAATAACTACTACCTGGGGCTGGATTCTGATCAGAAAAAAATGACAAATGACAATGACTTCGTGACTTTTTTCCGAAAATGCGATTCTTACACCATGACTTCATCCATAAAAAGTGACATTTAGCGTTAAAATATGACTTATTTTCGAAATGCCGATTCCTAAACAACTGGGTGACATGACAAATGACTTTTTTTCATGACAATTCTTCCAATCAAAGTCACTTAGCCCTTGCCGCTGTGACTTTTGTCATTTTCAAGTAATAGGTAATATCAAAGATGTCAAGTAAGTATAAAAATAATAAACATTTGTATTTATTACATTATTATATATTATTTTATTAAGAAAAAAACCTCAATCTTAACAGCAAACCGCATATATGGGAAATACCTGTCCTTAACACAAAAGGACACGTTACTTTCATTAATGGAAAGCAATTTGGCACTAGCGAGGAATCAGTAAGTTTTTTTTTTGTTATAACCTAACGAATAACTAATGTGAATATTTCAATCAGATTTTCATCAGTAGATGGGAAAACTAAATTGAAAGAGGGCTGGGAAGAGATAGCCCAACACCTGAATGCGTTAGGTGGGGCAAAAAAAAAACGGCGATCAATGGCGAAAGTGCTGGGACGATATAAAGTAAGTTAACAGTTAACATAAATTATAAATTATTACTTAAAAATGTGTGTATTTATAGAGCAAGAGTCAAGCAGAAATCAACAGCCATTAAAAAAATTATTAATCAAACTGGAATTAACGGCAAGACGGCACCTCCAGAATTTTCCGAATACGAAAAAAGGGTAATTGCGGTGATGTCGATGGATGCTATCAATGGAGATAAGCAAACTAAGGAAATTGGATTTGGTGAAGAGGTATGTAAAATGATTAAATAAATAACAAGTTTTTTGTGAAACGAAACCTTTACCTAATCCTACAATTACAGGCCGTAGATCTTACCGATGTGATTGCACCTTTCATCACTTCATCCCCATCCCCACGGTGCAGCACTCCAGCCAATGGAAATGAAAAAAGGAAGCGAAGACCTGCTCCTACGGAAGCCCTATCGTCTAACGACGAATACAAATATATGGAGGAGTGCTTAAAAATAAAGCGTCAGAGGTTGGCACTGGAGCAAAGAAAAGTGGAGCTACTCGAAGAAGACATTAAGTTGAAGAAGGAGTTATTAGCAGTGCTTCAATCGAGGTTCAGCCCACTAGTCGATTACAATCTAAATGAGTCGGCATATATAATCGAGGAATCTTTATAAAAATGATAACCTTTTTTGCTTAAATTAGGACAAAATGCAATTTATGTCGTGATATTTTTAAGTTTTTTTTATGAATATTTTTATTTTAATTAATTAAACAGTTATTTTTACTTAAGACAGATGGAAAAAGTTATTTATGATATCATTTCTAACCCTTCTCCCCTCATGTAAGAGTTGTGCTGAATCAGTTGAAATGCCATTGCCATCCTCGGTTGCATTTTCTGGCAAGTCGGTATATTCTTCTATTTCTTCTTCGGAGGGAAGAGGATAACCACGCATAATCATTATGTTGTGCAAGGCCGCACAAGCATTAATGATAGAACCAGCTTTTTCTGGAGAATACATTAATATCCGCAGACGACAAATGCATCTAAATCTGCTTTTTAAGACTCCAATGCCTCTCTCTACACCACTTCGAGCCTTTTTGTGAGCAGAGTTGTACATTTCTTCCATGTGGTTACTTGGATCCGCTATGGGAGTCATTAGGAAAGGCTGCAAACCGTAGCCACTGTCACCTGCAAAATGTATATTTTTATTGTAGCAACTTGTATCTTATTTAATTAATAAGGTGCCAACCTAAAAGCCAATATCCTCGTGTTCCAGATGAGTATTCGCGTAGAAATTTCATTTTCACAATTGAATTATTCCATACATAGGAATCGTGAGCAGATCCACCATATTTGGCATTAACCGTAATTATTTTAAGGTCGAAATCAAATATCTAGAAAAATATCTCTATATACATACAGCTTGTTAAAGTATTAAAGCAAAACATAGTACCAATAAAACATTTTTAGTATGAGCAGACTTTCGTACAGCATAGTACACTTGCTCAATCTCAATAGCAGGCCTTTTTATATAAATATGAGTTCCATCGATTAAGCCTATAACTCCCGGAATGCCAAATTTCTGGAAAAATCTAAGAAAAACTTATTTTTCTATACTTCTTTAATTTTACATTTATATTTTATATACTTCTGCTTAATGTTGTTCCGCTCTTCTTCGGAAATTGGAACTTTAATAACATCATGTGCGATTGTACTATTAATAACCCCACAAACTTCTTCTACGCATCTAGAAACAGAAGTCTGCGACATGGCTAACAGAAAATCTTGCCCTACTGGCCGTTGATAAGACCCTAGTAGATATTAAATAATTTTCTTGTAAAGCTTTCAAAGTTTGCTATAGATACCTGTTGCCAAAAAACGCAATGCAGTTAAGATCCTTAGGTTTTTCGGCAGGGAATGGTATGTCCCACGATTTTCCATAAACGGCGTTATTCGGTTTATAAACTCCCAACAAATACATTTTGACAGCCTAAAGAGTTTTATAAACTCCGCTTCCGTTGTGCTATTGAATGGATCGCTCGATAATCGCAGTTGAAGTCTTAAAATTCTCATTCTGTAAAAATTAAAGTTATTATAACATTTCAGCAATTATTTTACATACCTCTGCCTTCTTCTTTGGAAACGTCTTCGCAATACAATGTGTTCCATTATTTTGTTCTTCACATATAATATATTCAATAACCGCGCAATTGTCAAAATGTCACTGCTATAATTTAAGATACATGTCATGTCACCCAACAATCAGAATTCCAAATTATGGCATAGTGACATTGTTCTTCCTTCGAAGTCATTTTGTCATTGTCATTTGTCATTTAAATTTTATCAGAATCCAGCCCCTGGTGACATATCCAAGATCTTTCATCCGATTATAACTGACAAGGAGAACAAAAGCTTGCAATGCATTTTATGATGGGATGATGCTTCCGAAGAGTTCTAGATGGTCCAGAATACAGGAACTGCGGCAGCATCGTTCCTCGCTACGTGGAGCTTGAACTAACAGATGAGCAGCACGTTGACACGTATCCAGTAGAATCCGGAATAATACACGGAGAATTTTATATGAATGATGCTCTTACTTGGGCAGATTCTATTGATGTGCATATAAAGCTAAGAACTAAGCTAAGTGAAACTCTACATCGGGGACGGTTTGAACTACGCAAATAGTGTGCGAATGGAGAAGGAATTTTGGAGGGTATTGTTCTGTCCGATCGTGAAAAACATTGAAGTTTATTGATTCCGATATTCGCAAATCCTTGGGCCTTGTTGGGCATCCTAAATATGACGACATATTCATTCGATATTCAACTATGACTTTTTCAAGGATTACTAAAAGAAAAGTACCTTCTGAGGTAGCAAGCATTTTTGAATTCCTGGAACCCATAAATCCAGTGGCAGTACTGACGAAGATATTTCTACAAGATATATGGAAATTAAAGCAGGTTTGCAGAACCGTTTGAAAAAATTTTATGTATAGAAATTCCATCATTTGTAATGGTCAAGACCGAAATATGGAGCGTGTAGATCTATATACATGAATTCGTGTATGTGTCCCAAAGAGAATATCGTTGCTGTAAATATTTTTTATTGATCAATAGCACTGGTAAAACTTTCTTTATTCTACTGTGTGCAAAATTACGCCCTGCTTCAGTGAAGACGATTACATTATTTAGATTGGTACTGTGTGCAAGAGACAATCTTATAGATTAAGTCAATATAAAAAACGATCGCTCAATAGTATAGTCTCGGACAGATTAAAAAATCGTTCTAGATTGGTCAGCAGGTCGCCCGTTCTATTGACAGTAACGCACAGAGTGGCTAAAATTCAAGACGTATTGTAAGCCAGCGGGTATAGTGTCGAGAGGGATGCTACCATAAGGCTTAATGAAGTCAGTTTAGTTTTCCGGTCGAGACTTCTTACATAAGCTACAGTCGGAATTGCCTATGGAATATGTGGCGTGCGTCGAAATGTTTATTAGTAACACTATGCCATTTATTTGTCATGATATTATTTTGATAAAAATTTCAAACTGTTCAATTGCTGTATGCAAACAAATCATGCAGGTGTTTAAACATTGTCAACAGCAGTTTTCGGAGTGTGGCAACAGAGTTAGTTATATATATTCGAGTCGCTGTTTATCCGTGCCATTTTCAACATGTTTGCATACATTTTAACATTTGTGGCCATATCGTGCTGCCTAGTTGCTGTTCCCGATGCTAAACATGAAAATTTAAAGATATTTGGCGGCAAAGTAGCCGGGATTCTATCAAAGAAATATAATAAAGATGCTGTGATTGGTACCAAAGAATTCCCTTATATGGCATCATTAGAGTATTACAGACAACATGTCTGTGGTGCTGTTATTATTGGAATGGATATCGTTTTAACAGCAGCGCATTGTGTAAATAAGAGAGAGATTGAGGGACTGATCGTTCGCGCTGGAACATTCACCATTCACGATAAAATGGGCGAGAACGTTCAATTTCGACGAGTCAAATACATTCAAATTCATGGAAAATATAATAAGGGTATTGAGAAAAATAATGACCTAGCATTGCTAAAATTTGAATGTCCGTTCGAACAGGATGAATATGTTGCCCCCATTAAACTGCCCAGGAGGTCTGAAGAAGGAAGTTTTGTACATCAGGAAACTGTTTTTTTGGGCTACGGTGAAAAAAAAGACGGGTTCTTATCGCATACGTTACTAAAAGCTTATTTCTGGGTCATTTCAAATGAACAGTGCGCGCATTTTACTGAAATTAGCAATAAAATGCTCTGCGCTCTTGGAAGAACTGGATCCGAAGTTGCCTGCTCAGGGGATTCTGGTGGGCCACTTGTAAAACATTATGCCCAAAGTCCAAAAAGTGATGTGCTAATTGGTGTAGCATCTTTTGTTGTATATGAGGCAATTAAGAAAGGTGAGAAGCCCAGGTGCAGTCCAAAAATACCGTCCGGATTTGCTGATGTTGCAAGTTTAAGAAACTGGATTGATCATGTTAGTAAATGCACTAAATCGCACTGTAATGTTTTGCAAAACTAACAATAAATAAAAAAAAAAAACTATTTTCCTTTGGTTAACTCTGTATTTTATATATTTCTACTTCTATTTTTCTTTATTTATGAGGCAGATCGAATATCACCTAATATCTTATGAGACTGAAATTTCACACACGTGAAGCCTTTTGTATTTCAGAAAGTTGGGGCGTTTAGGAAATAAAATATGTCATGTTCTCCGATTAAAAGCTCCAAACTCTCCATTCGCTCTTCTCAAACATACTTGGGCAGTTAGTGAAAACGATGTAGAAATGCGAAAAGAGCGATCTTAATTACGACCGGTTGGAAATCGGATTGCTTTAGAAAATCACAAGGTCCTGTGTTTGTTTAAAAATATTAGTATATTGTATATTTATTAATTGAATATTAATAACTCAGAAAATAGGTTAAGGTTCTTCTTCTTACTTTTCTACCAGTTAAAAGATCGCGGGAATTATCTAGTGAAATGGGGAGGTTAATAAATCTCAAGGCTGGCCATCCGAAGTCCAGAGAAGCTAGCGGAGAGTTAAATGTCAAAATAACACTCACATTCCCAATTTCACAATTCTCTGTATTACAGACCATGCCTGGGTATTCCAAATCCTGAAGTTCTAAAAGCACTTATGCACTGAAGTTACACATGAATATGCCTTATATATTGAATAATTTTACAGATTATTATATTTAAAACAAAATGCTCTTCGAGGGAAAGCTAATTATTTAATTTTTCTTCGAGAACATAGCAGATGCTACGACATTACCTACCTGTTGGCCAATACGCTACGATATCCTTCTTTCTGAAGGTCGATAATTGCTGAAACTGAATTTGTACTAAGTACTGATATGTTGCATTATTCAATCAATTAGATACAAACCCAAACTTCGCGTAAACCATGAAAGCTGCAGAAGTTATCACATTTGACAATCAATGAAACTCCACTTATCACTTTTATTAATTAAAACGCATCAAAATCATGTTTTTTTTTTTAGTTGCGTCGCTCGTGCCGCAATTGATAACCGCTGACGTAAAGTAATGAAAAGCTATTGAAATGAAAAATTGTGTACTTTGGCGAAATTAATGTATTGACATTGTAATCTGTCAAATAGAGCTGTGAAACGAAATGTCAACCATCCTTGGTTATAGCAGAGATAAGTGCGGAAGAGAATTAAAGTTTTGTACAGTAGTAAATGATTGCTTTATTGTGCACTTAGGCACAGTTAAAGAACTGATTAAATAAGTAGACACTCGAAATGTGCTAGTAATTTGTAAAAGAATTAATAAAAAGTAAAGGTGAGTTTCTTAATTTAGAGCTTGTTGATAATCTGAGGCGAAGAGTAAGTACTAAGGGCAGACATTACCTAATTAGTTAGTTTGTAAGCTTGCTAGTGCGTGATCGGCTTAGGGCAGTGTCTGCTCATAGGACCCTATTGTGAACCCCGAATCGGAATTCGAAATGAATAACGTGGCAGCTGAGCGAGCTCCGGGGGAAATATTTTTCTCTTCGAGAAATAGAACCGCAAGTATCACGAGATCCGAAGATTTAAACGGAGGAAGAAGCGAACTGAAGAGAAAAAATTTTACAAGAAAACTAGAAGGAACCCATCGGCGTTGCCCGGCGATAATGTAGATACCTAGTTAGGTGGGGGTGGGCTGGTAACAGATGCAATATACATTAGCTATAAGCTGACACGATCGCACAATTCCATACTCTACGGTTTCACTCTGTGTGTGTGTGTGTGTGTGTGTCTGTTCGTGTGGATGTGTGTGTGTATAATTGCGCGAACATATGTTCATATATGTTCTCAAACAGTGCCCAAATATTTAGTAAAACACGAAATTTTTGTATGGCAGCCATACAAAGGAGTTGCCCGATTGGTCCCATTTTCGAACTTAAATTTCCCCTTTTTTTTCTAAAAATGCCAATGTACAACATTTCAGTAGGTAGGCGGTAGGCAGTGTCCAAATATATAGTGAAAAACGAAAGTTTTGTATAGCAACACCAAGAAAGGGTTGCCCGATTTGCTCCTCTTGTGAACCTGTATTTTCTCTTCACCTCGACGCCTTCTCACGCAGCTTCGCAGTATATAGTAAAAAACAAATTTTTGTATGGCTACATCAAAAAGCGGTAACCCGATTCAGTCCACTTTTAAAATTTTATTTACCATTGCTATGGAAACAACACGTACCAAATTTTGTGTATGGCAACCATACGAAGGAGTTGCCCAATTGGTCCCATATTTGGTCTTAATTTACACTTTTTTAAAAATGACCCGTGCACAAAATTTCAGCTCTCTACTTCGATGGGTGAAGCAGTGTCCAAATGTATAACAACTAACACAGCCGAGAGTTTTGTCGAGTGTAATAGAGAGTTTGATAATTCTCAATAAAATCCCCTGAGTTACAGAATTCCGAGTGGAGAGTTAAGTGTCAAAAGAACTCTTATCTCCACAACGACACCACTCTCCGACTCATGAGTCTAATTGGTGGATTGAAGTATAAGCCGGATAAAAATCTTTAAAATAGTAACAACTCCTAGTAAGTTGGGGTGTCAAATCATTTAGCTAAAACCGATACATATGTAAATAATCTAGCAGATTATTCAGTAAACGTGAGACTTCTACAAGTGACTTCTAATTCACTCGGTTGGATTCGAACTCACAAATCCCATTCGTAGACTAAGGTGGATTAACCAGAAATTTCTTGCATCATAGCAACCCGTAATGACTTACTACCGAATTGCTGCTTAACTCGTGTCCAAAAAGGCGGCATAGCTCCCAGCGAATTACTTCAGACCTTATCCTAGAAGAAATCGCAATAGCTCGTGACGGGTGGCGCCCTTTTCCGCACCTTACCTTTTATTAATACTTTCGTAAAAACGCTGTAACTAGCCGATTCCATTAATATTTTTCTTTAAATTTTTTAATTTTCAGCACGTCAAAAGAAAATGTGTCACACTTTGTACTTCGCGACATCCTCTTCTCCCGACTGTCACTGGTCAAAACCAAAACTCGTATTAAGCTGAGACCTTTCTTTTACTTTTATCTCTGATTTAAAGCGCCGTTCCGCTTCTATCAGCCAGATGTCAATAGCACTGTAAAGCGAACTTAGCGGGAGAGTGCACCGTGTAGGCTGCAATTATAACCTGTCAAGTCAGATGGGACCTGGCAGCATACTGTACTGTGTACACTACGACCATAAAACCTTGTAATTGAATTTCGGGTCTGAATTAGATTGGTTCGAATTTTAATTCAACCTTAGTTCCCATAGGTAATAGTTATGGCTATAAGATTGTTATAATGTTACGCTACGTTTAGGTGGAGCAGCTGGTTTCAGGTATCAAGCTAAATAAGATATCTTTCAAACTTCTAGAAAATACAAAGGAGGACCCATCACACATGCATATCTACATCTTTTCTTAACTCATCGCAAATGACGTGAAAATAAGAACGCGGACGATGACACCAGGTCGTTACGCCCCGGAATATATCGACAAAGATGTTAAAAGAGCTACATTAATTTTAATAAATATTAATTTAATAACGGTACTTTACATATGAGGTAAAATAAAGATAATACACTGAGAGTACGTGAATACTGGCGGTACAAGTAGAGGGGAGCTGTATCTCCAGCTACACAAATGTTCAAATTGTATGGTTAGCGTGAACAAAAAATATCACCGTATTAAATTGCCTCGGGTCAATATGACCCTGCGTGACGCCGGGTTAAATTTATTTGTAATTTAATGCAGTTATTTTTTAATTGTATTTGTGTACAATGTTAGCAATTCATTTTATTCTCAAATTTGTTCGAGTTTTCCTAATTAAAGTTGCACGTATTATAAATTACTTGAAATAAATTCATTTTGTTAGCATAACTCGGGTACTTTTATTAACTTTTACTAAAATATATTCTGGTAAAATTTACAAAAGTTGTGAAGTTTACTGAAAGGAATTCGTCCGTAGCTCTCCAAACGGTCAAGATGAGTCAGCTTTTATAGAACTTATGCAAAGAAAACGACTACCAAGGGAATCCATGGCAGACTACTTATATGAAGTAGCAGTTTTGGGAAAAAAAATATGCCTCAACATTCCATTAGAAGACTTATTACATCTGGTCTGTCGGTTACTTATATGGTGGTACAGATAATCTGCATTCTCATATGACCTTCATGTTGATATTGCCTATTTTGAATGGAAATTTTGAAACTGGGTGACGTATTATGTACGCTTGTTTACGTTTTTAGTGATTCGAAAAAGAGACTTGCGTTTTTGGCGAAAGGTATTTTTGAAGCGTTAAAACTTTTCAAGGTAAATACGAAAATTTTACTTATGTTACTGATAAAACAAGCGAGTGAAATATTTTCAAATAGCTGTGAGATTTTGCTAAAAAAAACACATATTATCAACATTCGTGCATGAAAAACAAAAAAAAACGTTTAATCTACTTTCATCCCAATTGAAAGAAAGCACGTTTATTAAATACGCCACAGCTGAATAAACTTTCTTTATTTGCCATAATATCAGGCATACATACATATATAAAAGCTATCCATTTTGACTCTTTACCGCAGTCTTAATTATGAATTTTGTATTACGTTTATTGTTACTAACAACTGTAGCGTCTTCAGTACTAACGAAAAGCAGCATTATCCTCAAATCGAATATAATTAATGGACATCCAGCCGGGAAAATCGTAACAAAAAATGGAGAAACATTTATGAAAAACAATGGTGAATTCCCGTATCTTGCAACACTTCATTATAAAGACGATTACGAGCTTATTTGTGGAGCTGTAATTTATAAACCCAATGTCGTCTTGACTGCAGCTCATTGTATTAAACATTTAGTTAAGAAAGTATCTCTACTTTACGTACGAGCTGGTTCGTTCGAGATAAAACAGACAAATAATCCGCAAGTCCAGATAAGATATATAAAAACCATAATCAAACATCCACAACACAACATTACCAGAAACAATGAACATGATATTGCTGTTATTCACCTTAGTAAACCATTTGTTTTTAATAAATATGTCAACAGCATAAAATTGGCAACAACAAAGCAAGATGGAACTTTTAGTGATGAGATCGCAGTGGTTGTAGGATTTGGTCAAACAAAAAATTGCGTACTTTCTGATGATCTTGCCATGGCTAAGATGAGGGTGAGAAGTTTCAGAACTTGTAAGACCATTATCGATTACTTCGATCCTTCTATGTTATGCTTATATGGCCCCAGCCGCCAATCCGTTTGTTACGGTGATTCTGGAGGTCCACTTGTAAAATATCATCTTAACAATCCTTCAAGACCTCTCCTTATTGGAATTGTATCATTTTCCTTCAACACAGATTCCGTCAACTCGGAGACCACTGATTGTGATCCTGAATATCCAAGTGTAGCTGCCAATGTGGCTTACCTTAGAGGCTGGATTGATGATTGGGCAAATAAGGCGAATTAATGTATACCCAACTGATAATAAAGAGGATTAAGTTTTTTAAATTTGATAATTTTTTTGATGATTCCATTTCATGCAATCTCTTATACTCTGTTATAGCATCTAGATAATTTTTCTAACCGATTACTCCTGGATCTTCTTGTTATGTGACTTCAACAATTCAACTATGCAGCTAAAAAACGAAAACTTAATACATTGGAAGCAAGAAACCAACTAACAATTTTTTAATGCTTTCAAAATATTCAACCAAACATTCAAGATTTCACTACAAATTCTTATAAATACATTAGGGTAAATTCAAGAGCATCCTTGCTAGAGTCTTGCACGGAAGAAAAACGTTCCTCCAAAAGCAATGAGCGTAGAGAGAAAAGAATTGACGTCGATTCCAACTTATTGGATTACTGGCAGCAACAGAAATATATAAAGTCGTTATTGCATAGACTTGCATTAATAGTACACGCTGTTCCGGCCACAAAAGTTAGTGTGGAAAGGGCATTCTCTGCATTGAAATTAATACTTAGCGATCTTAGATGTAATCTATCGGATGTTAATGTTAGAAAATTACTTTTTGTTAAATTAAATAACGTGTAGTGCAGTAATAAAAACTTTAACAAAATTTTCGTAATTTTTATTTTTGGTACTTAATAACAAATATTTGAAGGTTTATTTTTCAATTTACTAGCAGCACATAGTTTTTATTTATTTACTTAACTCAAAAATCATCAGATAATTATGTAATTATGAAATGACTTTTATTTCTGATCAACATAAATAAAAATCAAAAATAATTATTATTTCAGGATTTAAATAATAAAAATCCAAAGAAATAATTATGGAATGATTTTTATTTTAAAAATCACATTTTTTTAATTATTTATCATAATGAAACTGTATAAAAATATATTACTATGTGACTTATTCCCCCTTCGAAGAACCTCCGCTTGGTACGTGATTAATTCATTTGAAAAATCAGTAATAATAATTATTTACGGTCCCAGCTTCAATTACATATTCAACCTGGAAGGAGATTTGCTTTCATCAACACATGCTGTAAAACATGAAATTAATACCAGTACTTCCGTACGTATTACTGCAAAGACTTGCCGCTACCCTGAGGTTCACAAAACCGACGTGAAAAATCAGATTAATCAAATGCTAAACCAGGGAATAATCAAACTTTCGGTGTCACCCTGGTCAGCACCCCTTTGGGTAGTCCCTAAAAAACTGGATGCATGCGGAAAACAAAAATGGCGTGTGGTGGTCGACTATAGTAAACTCAATGAGGTGACAGTAGGAGATGTATATCCGCTCCCAAATATCTCTGATATTCTAGATCAATTTAGCCATTCTGCGTATTTCACTAAAATGGATTTGGCATCAGGTTTCCATCAAATTGAAATGGAAATAGAAGATGGTCCAAAAACTGCATTTTTGCTCCTATGGTTCATTTTGAGTTCGTTCGAATGCCCTTCTCTCAAGAATTTTTCTCTAATTACTCGCCCACTGACAAAACTTCTAAAAAAGAACGTATCATTCGAGTGGGGAAACGAGCAATCAATTGCTTTCAGCACCTTGAAACAAAGTCTAATCTCCGAACCTATATTACAATATCCGAATTTCACAAAGGTATGCTGTCAAGGGACTATTGGTTCTGACTTGCCTATAGCTTATGCTAGCCGAACACTTAACAGAGCTGAGTCCAACTATAGTACTACTGAACGAGAACTGTTAGCTATCGTATGTGCGACCAATCATTTCAGGCCCTATCTTTACGGACGACATTTCAAAATAGTCACAGATCATAGACCATTAATTTGGTTGTTTAACATTAAATACCCTGGTTCGAAATTAGTCAGGTGGAGACTAAAATTAGAGCAGTATGATTATGAAGTTGTCTATAAACCGGGTCGCATCAATACAAATGCTGACTGCCTTTCACGTATCCCTCAGGAAAATACTTCTGTCGTCGCATATGTCGCAACAAAAGAAAATTTTAACGACTATATCAAGTTCTATTACAATTCTCTAACTCCAAATATTTATAATTTTAAAGAAATGAATGAACACATATTAAGCTCAAAAGAGTCTGAAGCTTATATTACTGCTATTGACCTTAGCAACGATAATAAACGTACTGAAGAAATCTTGTCAAAATCCATCGATTTTGATATAATAAAAAATACACCTCACGAATTGTATTCAAACTACAAATCAAAAAATAAAACTCAACAATTTTACTATCACTGTTTTGTCAAACAAAAATTTTATGATAAACCTCTATACTCCGACTGCTTCTATACTATACAAAATCTCCGAATTCAACTAGAAAAGGACCATTTGAAATCCGTATCAATTACCAACCCTGTTGATGAATTCAACCAATCTAACTACCAAAAATGTAAAGATATCATACTATTTGTGTTTTGAAATTCAAAAATAAGCATAACAATCTACCAAAATATTGTTGTCAATACCCCTAAGGTCCAGATTCCTCTTATATTGAAAGAGAACCATGACTCACCTGTTTCTGGTCACTGTATTTATCAAAGGATATTGAAACGTGTTGGTCAGAAATACAAATGGCATAAGATGAGAAGGGGTATCAAGAGTTATATAAAAAAATGTCAATTATCTCAGAAAAACAAGACATTACGGAAAACTTCTAAAGCACCAATGGAAATTACAAGTACAAGTAATCAACCTTTCGAAAAACTAGCCTTCGATATAGTGGGTCCTCTTCCATTGTCTGAAAGCGGATTCAAATAGGTAGTTACAATGCAAGATGACCTCACGAAATTCTCTTACGCGTTATCATTGATAAACTAGGAAGCTGAAATAGTAGCGGATGGCCTTGTCAGATTTATAACAACGTTTGGAATATCACGATCCCTCCTTATGGATCAAGGTTCTAATTTTGCTTCAGAGTTAATAAAAAACATTACTAAGCTGTTCCAAATCAAGCATTGTTTTACTACTGCATATCACCCTCAACAAAATGGAGCATTAGAACGCTCCCACTCTACCCTCAAAGACTACCTAAAGCATAACATAAGTGACAAGCAAACTGACTAGGATAAATACATTCCCCTTGCGATGTTTTCGTATAACACTGATATTCATGCTTCTACTAAGTTCTCCCCATATGAACTTCTGTATGGTGGTAAACCTATATTACCTACTTCAATTACCTCAACCCCAGGGTTAACCAATTGAAATACAGACTGAATCGGTCTCATCAAATTGCAAAGGAAAACCTGCTATCTGTAAAACAAAAATCGAAAATCATCCGCGACCGAAACACCCATACTCATTCTTATAAACTAGGTGATAGCGTTTACCTAAAGAACAACCAAAATAAGGTAGGTTTTTCCAAAAAACTGTCCCCAAACTATAAAGGTAAAGGCAAACAATTACGAGTTCATGTAAATCGTTTAAAACCTGCATATCTCGTTGCAGATCTATCATCCCGTTGATTAGAGCAGAGTTTTTGAAAATCGAACCTGTAACTAACAGCAGTGGCTTATTTTACGAACACTTGGGACAAGTAAAATTTTATTCCGATTTTTGGGAAATTATTACATACACAAACATATCTTTTTACAACAAAAAGCTTTCCTTAATTCAAAATATCTATGAGAAATCATTGGCAATGTGCCGCGGTAATTCACGAAAACCTTACACATTTCACTGTGGACAAACTTTAAAGTTTTCGTCTGTTCAAATTCCAAAGTTACATACATAAAAAAGAGGAAACCTTGGCGCATTTTTAATGGCGGAGGCTATGCATTGAACTGGCTGATCGGTGTTTCCGATGCTGATGGTGCCCAGTATTATAACGATGCTATACAAAAGGTCGAAGAAAACGATAAAAACTTACAAGCACTGATGAAAGAACAAACTCAAGTAATTAAAAGTACAATTTCGAACTTAAACGAATCAATTCATACACTTAAGTTACACGAAAAACTTTTCAATGAAAATATTGAAAGATTCAATATGTTTATGCAAAATACGATAGATAATTAAATGAATTGGAAACCTCTTTAATGATTACAAGCCATTTAAACAAATTAACTTATCTTGTAAACCAATTAAGTGAACAATACGATCAAATAATAGATGCTATATTATTTGCAAAAACCAACATATTACATCCAACTATAATTACGCCCAAAACAATTTATTGATGAAATAAATAGTAAAGTAAGATTATTGAAAGATGGTAAAACTTGCCTTTAGATTATGATAATTCATATAAATTATTAGATTCATCTAAGCTAAGAGTTTATTATCAGGATGGAAAACTTGTGTTCGTTATCCAAGTTCCTCTAGTTAAGAACCAGTTGTTTAATATATATAGGTTATTCCCATTACCCATCCCAAAAACTCCTCCAGATATGCCTTTATAGAACCAATGTATCCTTATATCGCATTTTCAAGTAATAAAATGCAATATGTGCAACTCAAAGATTTTCAGGCATGTCAGCAACTAACTGACGATGACCTAATTTGTGAAACTCATCTTCTTTATTCTACACTTGAAAAACCACAATGCGAAACTACACTTCTAACTTCATCAACCAGGACGATCCCCAAAAACTGTAGGACTCACATGGTCACAGGAACTATCGAGATATGGCACCCTCTTAAATACAATCAATGGATTTTCGTCCTAAGTAATCCCGATAGAATCAAAATTCATTGTCCGGAAACCGAAATTTTTGATCAGATTATTCAAGAGACTGGAGTGCTAACACTAAAGGAAGGATGTCGAGCCTATTCTAAGCTAAGTGAATTATTGGCCCTTAGCAAAATCACAATCGAAACATCATTCCTGAAGTCAACATTTTGGAAAATGACTGTTGTTTCAAAAATAACGCTAATAAAAGCAATCACAGCCTTTTCCTTTCACCGATTCACGTCACAAACGTTCGATTGGATGACTTGGACCAGGCATCGCACCGACTTGACATTCTCAAGGACCACGTCGAAAACCTCATGAGCCAGCTACACAAAGTTAAACACGGTCAATGGTATGTCATCGCGATGCAGCTTATAGGCCTGATTCTCGGAGTCTTCTTTCTCCATAAAGCCTTTTCCTGCATGGGACTGCACACTATCCTGAGGATGTCATGCTGTCCAAGAAAAAATCAACGCAGAGGCGAGTCGACTGGCTGCTTAGTGAATATATACAACCCCTGCTTTACTCCGGAGCGATCTGCGACTGATCCTGTTCCAGTGTCTATGGCGATGTCTTCAATCCGGGAGGAATGAAGCCTTCTGCGCCATATTGCTCATGAGTCTTACGACAGACGATTGGAACTTGCCAGCCGCGCCGTATCGCATTCTCGAGTGTCCGGTAGGCGATATATATATTCTTCCAAGGATGACGTCATGCAAGGATTTTCTACAGCAGATTAGATACTGCTCCTAATATTCCGTTTAAGGGGGAAGGTGTTATGTACACTTCAATGTATAACCCCAACAATGTATAACCCTAACAATATGTAACCATATCAATGTATAGCCCTTCAGAAAGAATTCATTGTTTATATAAACAACGATTAACTTGTCGCCCACAGACTCCTCTAGGCACTTTATTTACTCTTAGCTTTGTGCTGATGCTAGAGCATCACAAATTAGAATCTAAGGTATCAAGCGAGTGTTTTCGCTGAATAAACGAATTCTTTAAGTAGAGATAAGTTTTGTAAGAAAGATTTTAAATGCATAAATTCATTGCTGGTTGAGTATTCAAGAAGTTTGATGTTTTCAATTTCGATCATCCTAACACAAATACCCAGTTTTTTCGCTCTAGGAGTAGGTATTCGGCAAACAAACTAATTAAATTGATCAAATGGGTTACATTATCTATGGATATATATGCATAATTCTGTATAGCACTGGGCAATAAACCCTTTGCACTGCGAACCATTTTTACTACCGGCTACCAGCTACTCCGGAATATGATCGTCCGTCTGTCGTCGAGCTTTTGTATGTGTTGAATGTGAGCTTATAACGCCACCGAAATGGGGCGTGTGGGGTATCATATTAAAGAGGGAAGAGAGTGTGATCGAGTGGAGAGGTTCTTGTTTTGATCCTGTAAACTGCCTGCGGACATTTTTACAGTTAAAAAAGGATTGTTTGTGACTTGGGTCATATACACCCCTTTCTTCATTTTGCATATATTTTGCCCGTTCTTTCTTGCGAATGCATTAGCGGCAGTTGTGAACGTTTCTTGTTTGGGCGACAAATTTTGTCGACGTAACGTTCCCAAACACGAGATTAAAATAAAGCTCTTTTTTCACCCCAACCCACTTCGCCTTTTCGTAGAAATCTATCTCCTCCCACGTTTTTTGACCAACAAACTATGATTCTTATCTGATTGGATTCACAATTTAATCTATTGTTCCATAGGGTACTTTCGATTTCGGATTTCGAAAATGTATGGGGTAATTTGGAAAAACATTTTTTTACCAAACTTGGTATTTACATACATCTTGCTTGCGCGCTTCTTTCACCCTATCGATTTTATCGGGAGGCGTAAGCTCTCCGAAGGGCTAGGCGGCAAAGTTTCAACTTCAAATGCTTATAGCTCATGAAGGAAATGGCGTAGGTCTTAAATGAAAGTTCCCGGCGGGGGCTACGATTGATAGGAAGGGGGCGGAATCTACGGTTGTGTCGGAATCGTGATTTTTTCCACCATAAATATGCAAAACCGGAAAACCCTGAAGCTCCCACAAAAAGCAACCGATTTAATTTTGCTGAAAACGGTTCTCCTACTTTTACATCCTACGTCAATTATATACCACGTTTTTCGATCGCGGGGAGTGGAGGAAATAACGGCCATTTTAGTCTGGCCTCTTTAGCTAAGCCATTTCACCTCGCCGCATAGCCATGTGGGTACTCAAACTGCATTAAAAAAATGCATATTTGAAAATGACTTAGACTAGTCAAATTTAGTCCCCCCTCCCTTCCCGTCCAGTAAACATCTGGAAATTTTTTCAGGCCCTTAAAAAGTCTATAGCTATTCTATTTAACTGTGTATAAGTGTATATATCCATCTACACCCCATAACTCAGCTTAATATACTAAAATTTCCAAAATTAGTTTTGATTATTTTTTTAGTGAAAAATTTGCTGGAAACTTTCTCTTTATAAATTTTATGCATATTAGAAGCAGACAACAATGCCTCGATCCAATATAAAATCAACGATGCTCCGACCTGATGTAGGGAAGGCCTGAAGTTTTTCCTGGAAAATTTACTGCGTTCAACGTGTGTATGTACTTAGTTTTTGCGTCCGATAAATAGTTTTTGAGATAATCGAAAAAAAAAACGTCTTTTTGAAGAGAAAAGTTGAGTTTTTTTCCATTCGCGATTGTGAAGAATAGATGCGTCGGCGAAAAACTTCCCATGAAAAAATGTTCTCAGCAATGCACTAATGCCGTTAAAAGAAAGAACTGATGAAATATATGCGAAATATAGGAACTGGGGGAAGGGGACCCAGCTGTATGAAAATGGCATCTTAGGCGGAAAAAACGTCTCGATGAAGATTTTTAATTGGAAAAAAATAAACCCACTCGATAGTACTCAGTGAGACCTTTCATTTGATATGCGATATGCAAATTGGAAGGACTCCTCCGGAGGTACCTACCACCCCCACCCTTAAAGTCCCCCTATAAAAAAAATCTTCAACGAATTGTAGCTGGCACGAAGTTGAAATGAACAGTGGAATCGATTTTCCTATCGGACTTAACCCTACCAAGTTATAGGTGATTTACCGTGCAAAGATCTAGTACCTAATTTAGAAAAAAAAGTGACGTACTGAAAAATATGGAGATCGAAGGAGAAGCGAAAACAAAGAATTATAGCGGTTTTAGAAAAAGCTTAGAATGTATACTGCGTTCCCTGCAGAGGCGTGAACAGTTATTCAAGTACGTTTTCGGAAAATCTAGTACAAATTCTAATATGTTTTTATATGGATTTTGAGTACCCACACCGCTATGGTCTGAGGTGAAATGGCTGATTTATATGCGTAAAACTAAATACCCCCAGCGTTTCCCCACCCCTCAAAAAAAATCAAAAACCTAGTACCCTACTTGTCCTTCTAGGCGATTTTCTAAAAAGCGCTTTGAAATCAAGTAAACCAGATGGGTGTCTTCGGAAATTACCCCTGCAAAGTTGTGTGTACATGTGTAGGACGAAAAATTGAGATTTAAGCTCCCTTAATTCCGCCCGCGCGCCCACCAGCGACCTCACCACAACCACCTTTCAGCGACCACTTGTACCCCCGACGCACGGTAGCTTTCATTTAAGTCCTTAATGAGCATTGTGCGCGTTTTCGATAAGGAGCTATAAGCAAAACAAATTGAAAATTTGCCCTCCTGCCCCGCCGGATGCGAACCCCTCTCCTAAAAAGCAACACCATTAGAAGATGTGCGACATCGAGACGAACATACCCACAAAAAATGGTAAAAAAATATATATATTTAAATAAAAAAACAATGTTTCTTTTAGATGTCGCCGCTGAGGCGACAACGGAGTAGTAGCTTATCTTACTATGTCGCCGCAGCGGCGACAACGGAGTGCAAAGGGAATGAATTTGTTCTAATATTTTTTTGACTAAGGGTTTTTAAATAGAAACATATCATCTAAGTAAGATTACGTTTTAATCAAAACTATTTTATTTTTAAGTAAGGTATATATGTAGTAAGTGCAGCCTTTGGGAAAATAAGAATCCCAGTTTAAAATTCGTGGCAGACTATTTTCCTAATCTACTATCCAGTTTAGTCTCTATGGCATATATAAAATCAATGCCTAGTCACTTTACCATAAGTATTTATCAATATAGAACATTGTCAGAATGATAAATCCTTAGAAAATGACTATTTTTGGCCAGTTTTCGGCCCGGCCGCCAATAGCGCGTCAATATTCCAAAGAAAAAATTTCATAAAAAAACTGGTAGCGGTTCAGACAAGGTAGTCATATTAAAACTAATAATACAAATTCTAAATCCAATTCTAATCCAATTTGTTTGAACCTTTGTGTATATAGTACATAAAGGGATATTATATAAAGATCCCAAAGCAATAATAAAACTACAGAAACAGTTCACGCAAATAAATTCCGAACACAACAAGAACGGCTTCAATACGGCAAATTGTTTCCTAGGGGAAAATACAGAAGAAAAAATGTTTGCCATGTCAATACATCATTGATTTTGTACTCCTGATAGAAGAAATTAAAAATGTATTTAGTATTTTTATGATACAATTTCAACAAAATAAAGTCAATTAAGAATTAGTATTTTGTTAGGTTCGAATTGGCTTATCTATGGAATATACATAGATGACAGTCGTTCATTTCGAAAGTGTTCGTAATTAATGTTAATTTGTACTTTGTGATAATTCAAATCGTTCATAGCTCATTCTGGTGCAATTATAGAAATATTTTCTGTAATTTAACACCATTTGTAATCTGTTTTGAAATATATTTCAAATGTAAACACACGATAATCTGTCACACAATTTACATATGATATCGAAAATTTGAATGCAGCTCACTCTGTATTGTGCATGCACGCTATTCTGGTAAAAGCTCACTCCACTCTACTCTGTCATTGTAAACGCTCCTTTAAGCGCGCTGCATTCGGATTTTCGAAATCATATGATAATGATGTGGTACTTGCGTATATCCGTATATCGTAGTAGCAGCAGAGCCACCTACAGTCAGTGATTAAGCAGTGTGCGTTCACATAAAGTTTAAGGATGAATGTGCGCGATGGGCTCTGTGTTAATATGGATGATATTTTGATATTTTTTAGAATTTCGTGATTTTACGATGAACCGTCCTTTTCAAAAAATAATATCTCGACAGCGGAGCAACCGATTTTCCTGATTCAAATGCCAAATGAAGCTTCTTGATGCTTTACATTTTTCATAAAAAAATAAAACTGCTCAGAACGAAAAAAAAACTTTTATTAATAATAGCATTTTTTTCAAAACAATAGTATTATTTACTATTAAGGACTTCCTGTACTTTTTTTTAATTTTATTTTTGAAGCTGAAAGCCTTATCTAACTATGTACGAAAAATTGCGATGGTGATCTGCTTCGTTCTTGAGATATAAATGTTTAAAGTCACCGTATATTCATCTTTGTGATTTCGGAAATTGAATAGATATATCTACGTCGTTTATCTACATATGTATTCTTAACTAGCTGTAAGTTATGCCTCATCCAGAAGCTACAGTTGTATGAATTGTTTTAATTTGACTATCAGAACCAGCTTAACATTTTAATAAATAAATTGTCAATAATATATGCTTTTAATCATTTAGTCGGTGTTAGTATTAATATGTTAAACTAAACATAAATCAAGCACCGAATATTTAAAATTTTCAATCAATCTTCCACTCTATGAGGGAAGAATCAATGAACTGTTCCAGGGTAGGTGCATAAGAGCAAGTCGTGGGAAGTCCTGCTAAACAAACTCCATATGATCAACGCGTGTTCAGTAAAAAGGAGATCAGACCGGGTTAAGGTATTCAAGAAGTAGTCTCACAATGCAAATGTACAAATGCAATGTTACGGCGGGATTAAAGAACTCTCGGAACCAACGATATTTAAAGCCCAGCATAGGAGTAACTATGAATCATGTAGTTTATGTGTGAGATAAAATTCAATCTATGCTCTCATTTGACACCCAAGTCACATACAGAGCCCACACCGTGAATCGAGGAATCCGAGAACCCATAATTATAAGTTATTGGCTTCGGATTCCTATGAAAAGTCATAATCTCTCATTTTTCGCTATTGAGTACTAAATTATTGCTTTTACGTAAATCGTTGTGAAGGTCACTCTGTACTGTTCGCAATCGTTAACAAATTTAATCTTAGTGAAAGGCTTAACGTCGTCACCATATATCAGGATTTCACCGTGCCGCTCAACAGAGTCAATGTCGTCAGCAGATCGAATAAAAATCAACAGTCCCAAAGAACTTCCTTGAGGTACGCTAGCCGAAGCTTTCAAGACTCTAGAGATAGAATGGCGGAAATAGATTTGGTATTTTCTGTTATCTAAGTAAGATTCCATCCATTCTAGAAATGTTGGAGAAGCCCATACTTTTCCATTTTAAACAGTATCGCCGAGTGAGATAACTTGTCGAAGGCTTTACTAAATTCTATACAAATACAATCTGCCTGTTAGCCTGTTCCAAAGCCGCCAATGATATCAGCGACAAATTCCAAAAAGTTAATATTTAAAGATCTGCCCGGAATAAACCCATGTTAGTTTGAAGAGCGAAAATTCTTACAGCTGAGAATAAATGGTAGATTCGAATAATAATTTTGCAAAATGCCTATAGTTAGAAATTTTTACTACCTTTTTGTGGATAGGTATGAAAATGAATTTTTCCATGGTTGCGGAAACAACCACTATCGTGCGATTTTTGGGGGCGGTATTTATGAAGAGTATACATTATAATTTGGCTAGGTTCGGAAAATAAGTTACCCGCGTTACGTTCTAACTCCTTTAAGTTCATAAAAACAAAAATAAAAATAAAATAATATTACAATGATAGACTCGACTGGCTAGAATTGTCTTACTTTATTTATTGAAGAACACTTTACAGTTCAACTAAGAATACCTGCATTTAATTTGATACTTCACCTACAAAATCTCTTTTCGCTGAGGTTGAGTCTAGCGATATATTTGTTATTTCTTCTGCGTGAAAATTATGAGCTCGACTTTACAGAATGTGGGAAAATAAGAATTGTAATATTATGATGATAAACATTTTGGTCTTTAAGAAATGAATTTGAATTTGGAAAATTATGATATGGAATTTATGAATGTAGATCTAGATGATTTAGGTATGAAGATGTTTAGGCTGGATGCGTAACTCCCGCGTCAGTAGCAAATACCAGGTCTAACTGCCATGTCATTCTTAATATTACTGATTTGTCTGAGACCAAGAGATGAAATAGTGTCCAGGTAGAGTGACTCCCTTATTGTCAAGTTATCAAAAGGAAGATAGTCATCGTCTTCTTCATATAGTACCCATTGTATATTGGGTAAGTTGAAATAACCAATAAGTAGCAATTCTTCAATAGGCTCCATCTCACCATGGACTTTGACCTTCGTCATCAACGGTATTTACGGAGTCTGGAGGAATATACCAACAAAGTATGTATAACTCATATTTGAAGAGAGATAGCTTAAGAGCTGTAAGCTCAAAGTCGAGAGTGTTGGAGATACTGAACACATATCATTTTGGGTTTGGACTCTTTTTCGATTTAAGGATAAGAATAAAATATATTTCCCTAAATTTCCATCTTAATGGTTAAAGTAACACTAAATGGAACTTTGTAATGTCAGCGACAGATTAAGTTTTAATTCCTTCAGATTTAAATGTGCCTAGCCTATAGGTCTCATATCTGGGATTTTGGGGTTGCGTTCACATTTTCATATTGAGTATTTCAATAATTCAGTAATTCGAAGTTTATATGTGTTATCCAAACGAGTAAGACCAATGCAAGGTATGAAATAAATAAATAAGTAAAGTGATCAAAATACGTTAAAAAATAAATAAGGATCTTTTTCCTTGATTTGTAAATAGGTTGTAACGTAGTATCCCTGTGAGAGCTAGTCTCGGACCTGGGAGGAAATGCCGGTTTATAAATGACAACTCAGCCGATTTAACAATTCAAATATAAAATTTATTAGTACTTCTCTTTCTTAACTAATATCACAAGAACAACTTCAATAAAAATTCACAATGCAAAATTAAAAACTAACCTACAAACTAACATATAATTCAAAAGAAAAATTCAAATAAAAATAAAGAAATTCAAATTAAAATCGTATTAATCCTGGGTTTTATTCCTTCTGAAATAAAGAGAGAAGAAATCGGAATTAATAATTTTTCATCAGAATGAAAGAAACAGAATAAGTTTATGCTGTTGGTGCGTGAGGGCACAAAGGCAGGTAAGTCCTCTGCTTGTACGTGAGGGCACCTGGGTAGCAAAGTGCTAGAAAGGCGAGTCAGATTAGTCTCTGACTATAGTTTGCGCGTGCGCAGACGTGTAGCAATATGCTACCTTAAAAATTGCAGATTAATCTCTGCGCAGAATTATTCTTCTGCTTATGCGTGAGTAGGAATATTGCAGATTAGTCTCTGCGCAGAATTATTCTTCTGCTTGGATGTGAATAGGAATATTGCAGATTAATCTCTGCGCAGAATTATTCTTCTGCTTGGATGTGAATAGGAATATTCTGCTTAGGTGTAGGTGGGAAATTTGGAATTAATAGGATTTTCAGATTAATCTCTGAAATATAGAATTAATCTTCTATAATGAGGTTGGGACTATTCTTGTGCTTAGATTAGTCTCTAAACCAGATGAACTCTGGACCAAGAATGATTTTCTGCTGCGGCTCGTCGGCTTTTATAGCCGCCGCATCCAGTTATGAGCTTTCGCCTCTCGGTGTTGCCCTAGCGACGTTTATTGGATTTGATGACTGAGGCGAAATCAAATGATTTGACGTAATGTCACAACGTGACATTACAAAATATAAATATACAGAAGGGATGTATAATTTAGGTAAGTTTGTGATATTTTTGTACAATTTTGTTGAAAATAGTAATAATTTTATATATTTTAGATCAAAAATCTGTTCTTTGGAATGTTTGGACGTCGCTGGACCAAAGGACGGAAGTTTTCATAAATCAGATAAGTGGTTTTCTTTTAATTTGTATTAGTCTTGTTCTTTGTGTTTTCTTTTCCTTTCTCTTTTAGGAAAAAATATTTCGTCGTGGGAAGAATTAGGAATGTGGATGAGATTTACATCGAGGGATCATCAACATGTATGTGTGGCCCAAACAATCCCTTCATATTCTTATCTCTATTTACTTTCCTCACGCAACATGAACGTTTCCATTTTTTCTTTACAGACTTTAATTTTTTTACTTGATTAACAAGACATACTAAGTCTTTACGATTTTTTAAATTCGACAAAAACTTCATAATTCTACTTTCCGGTAGTCAACTACAAACTACTATGTATGACAAACCCAATTTGACTTATGACAGTTTAAAATTTTTTTAAATTTTACTTAAGTCTATTATAGTATAATTTCATATGACGTTTACTCTCGGTAACTGAAGGTCTTTTTGTAAGTCATTATATTTCAGCCTTAGCTTGTAAGTTCCCCAGCCCTCATTCCTTTGCGTTGCTTCCAGTCTTGCCGCCGAGCACAGTATTCAGATAAACCAATTATGACTATCCCATGCGAATCGAATCCCTACAAGAGAAAAATGATGCTTCAATTTGTTTGTAAATTTGTTATACTGGATCCATCTAAAATGTTAAAATAAGTACAATTTTACTTTCTTAACATAAAGGTAAATTTAGTTTGTCAGTTGATATCTCATTTAGGGAAAATCAGGTCGGTATTAAAACAATCTGCTTGAAAGTTTTATTGTTAAAAAAATGCAAAATAATAATGGACTTCACATGATTTACACAGTTGATTGGATTATATGGAATACTCGCATTATTTCTAGACTGAAATAAGATATTGACAACGGTACTTTATCAAAGAAAAGATAAATTGGTAATCATCTAACCTTCCCACGTAATCCATGGCGGATCAAAATTATATATATTACTTACATCTACCGATTATGCTGAAAGTGTACATAAATATATCGGATGCATCTTTACTTCTTTCATATTAATTGTGTAAAGGTAATAGATTCATATATGTAATTCCATTTTTCAATGTTATTAAAAAACGTGGGGTTAAATGATATGAACTTTCGCTGGAAATATTCCGAATGATATTAGATTTGATTTTTTTAAGATATTCCATTCCCATATGAAATATGAATTGAAGGAAGATTACTATAACTGTATTCCACATATTAATTTACTTTACCACTTTTTTACACTTCGTTATGATGCGCAAATTTGCTTCTTTTTGAGAAAATTATCATTGTGACCAACTAATTTCACTATAGAAATAATAGAAGGATCTCAAATAATCAATTAAGGGTACAAATTGCATTTTTTATCGATAAAACTCTCGTGACACTTTCCTTTAATATTAAAATTCGACGTCATAAGGCGACAATCCATCGTTATATTCACGCATAAGAGGAAATCTCTATAAAGTGAATAATACTTATGCCAAACACGTGCTTATTAGTGATCAGCACGTTTTTATAACTCTAAAGTTTCAGGTCGAGGTAATTCCACTTTATAGTGAAAATTACATAGTGATAAACGCTTAATTTTCACAATCGAAATGCTTATGAAGTGAGAAAATTTTATAGTTATATATACATAGTGCTTTTATTAGTGACTAGGCTGTTCTCTCCAACATCGTCGGCACTCTAAGCCGACAATCTCTAAAGTTGTGTTAAGAACATCATAACGACGTGCAGGTCACGTTTAAATAGAGAACTATATGGTGTCTGTAAATATTTGTATGTTACTAAGGAGCGCCTTTAATTACAGTTTTGAAACCAAGACGTGAAAAAAATTATACTGCTGAAGATTATGTCAGTCAAATTGAATGGCAACACATTTGCGTGTGAAAAGCGTATTGTTACTTTATTATTTAGATTAAATAAAATGAGGTAAAACATATAAAAAGCACTTTTTCATCATTTAACTAGGTACTTTCTACCGAAAAGTCTTATTAGCTTTTGACAATACAAAGGCCAATAAAAATATGCATCAAGCTCTCGACACTGCGAATTAATTCTTCTCTAGCGACAACTATAAAAGGCATTTTATTATTTATTTATTTATATGGCTTTAAAAATAAATTCATCGGTCGTACTCAAAGAAACCTGTAATATGGCCAATAATCTCTCAAATTATATGTCACTTAATAGTTCCAATGCCATAATTCCAGAACCACAGGGTGATAGGAAAAGTCTAGATAGGCCACTTTATTGTTGCCAATTCCATCAATTTTCATGTAAGTCAATATATGGAGAACATTTGTAGTAAAAATCACGATCTTATCACTATAGTCGGAAAATATTTTTTTGATTAGGTGATTAGTTCGTTATTATCACTAAAATTAAAACAAAATTAGACATATTTTTCTTAAAATCATTGCCACCCTATTGGATACAAAAATTTGTTCGAAAATATTTCTTTTATTTCATAATGTTAGGCATTTATAATATTGACAGTAGCCAAGAAAAGTTAATGGAGGTACTTTTCAGTTAATACTTACATTACTTTGGCTAAAAAAACGCTTAGATAAAAAAATCAAGTTTAAGATTTCCCAAAAATGTACTAATAATAACTCTTTTTTTGAGGCGCCTTGTTATTTTTCGATTTAAAACTTAAAACATATTATTTCATCAATAAAATTTGAAACGTATATAATTAATTTGGATAAATATTGCACAATTTTGAATTAGAATTCCCTAATGCATATAGTATATGTATACCTACATTACACATTTCCGTAGAAATATCACTTGCGAATTAACATCTCTTTACATTACACATATTGTTATCACATTTCTTGTATGCGTAGTGCTTTTTTAAAATGAAAATCACTATCGTTAAACGTGAAAATCACATACTTGTAAAGTGATATCAACTAAAATTATTCACTTCGTCGTGATAATGATAGTGAAAATAACGTTATTGTCATAAAAATGGAACGTTTCATTCAATCATAATCATTCCCCAAAATGACGTATAGACCAAGATTGGGACGTGTTATGATAACAGAAGTGGTACTTAACAACACTATAGAGGGACTATATTGAGTGTTTATTACGTTCCAATTACCATTTGTCACTATAAAATGCTAGTTGGGTATGTATATAATGGAATAGAATTTGTTTACTGCCTATTTTTTATAAATTTATGCGTTCATAAGATAACCTGCTCTGGTTGGTTTGTATCAATTAAAACTAACTGCAAAGAGTATATATGATGTAGGGACAGCTTGTTAAAATATTATTTCCAAATGAAACAATAAAAAAGAGAAAAATAATGAAAATATCTCCAATACCAAGTTTTGATACATTTGTCTATAATTCGTAAAATTATGCATAGCTTTTATACCGTATATGAAATCTATAGGGTATACTAAGTATGTCATTCCGTTTGTAACACCTCGAAATAATGATGGTACAGCAAAATGGATTAGAGCCATACATAACAAGTTATTTTGATTTTGCATGACCGTCCGTCCGTCTGTCTTCACGATAACTCAAGTACGCGTGTACCTAGAAAGCTGAAATTACGCACGCGGGTTTTTTAAAAAAAAGTAAAGTCAAGTTCGAAAATGGGACAAATCGGGTAACTCCTTCGTAGGGTTGCCATATAAAAATTTCGTTTTTCTTTATATATTTTGACACTATCTGAGAAGGCTAAAATGGACTAAATCGGGCAACCCCTTCTGGGTGTTGCCATATAAAAATTTATGACTTTTACGTATACTGTGAAAACAATAAGTCTATACAATTTTAATGTACTGAAAAGTTCTTCAGACTATAAAATCCAATAAAATTGATTAATATCAGTTTTTCTGTGCGCCGAACCGTTATAGAAATATATGCGAAAAGCCACTTCAAAAATCAAAGTTGCACAGGAATAACATACGAGTGTTCATATAGGAATCATCAGAATTGGTCTTTTTGGTCTTTTTTACTTGTTGATATTTAAACTTCTAAGCTGACGGAAGCACTGAGTTTTAACATTCAAGAAATTAAGCGAAAAGTATTAACCCTTTGATTAGTGAGTTAATTTTGTAACATACACGTCCCTGGAATGTGTTACTTTTCCTTTTTTAGATAGCTTTCGCAAAATAGACGGATTTTTCCTTTTTGCAGTGGATGGGTGGGGAAAGACTTCTTTTCAAAATTTGGTGTGTATGTTTGTCTTGATGGCGCGTATCTTCTGGTCAAGTCGGTTATGCACGGAGTAGTTTGTTCCCGATGGGGCGGAGGAGGTAAAACTTTAAAATGCTTTTGTTTATATCTCCTGAACCAAAAGTCGTTGGGAGTTCATTGATATCTTAAATGAAAGCTGCGGTCCTACGGTACAGATTGTATTATTTCGGCTTGCAGGGTGGCGAGAGGGCGGAGTGGGAGGCAGTCAAAATATCGATGTTTCATCCGATACATATGCAAAAAACTGCGAACGCAAAAGTTCCTAGGCCGACCAATACTATTTTTCATTTCGATCCGTGTGTTGGGGGGGGGGGGTGGGGGGGGGGTGGAATTAGATTTTGGGTTTTCAACAATAACTCAGCCATTTGGCCTCGGACCATAGGGTGTGGGTACTTCTTCTAAGAAAAAAAAAATTTTAATCTGTACTAGATTTTCCATAATGTACTTTAAAAAACATTGACACCCGTCTCACCCGCAAGGGCCGCGGTATATTTTTCATTTTTTTAAAACAATAGCATACTTTAGTTTTGCTCTTCTTTCGATTCCCATACGCACTTTTTAGTTCCTCCCTTTTTTCTATTCAAACTGACGTATTAGATTTTTTTCACTTTAGATCGGATCTAACTCTATAGGGTTATGTCCAATCGGAAAACCGATGTCACTGTTCGTGTCAGCTAATTACTAGTTACAGTTTTTACCGAGGGTAGTTAATTTTGAAGCTTTCCTTTTATTGCTATAACTTTTTCTGATTACATTATAAATTATAGTTGGACAAATTCAGTGGCTCTCAACATTGTACAAAAAGAAAGTTTTCAAGAAAAATTTTTTTGCTAGATATAAAAAGAAATATAATAAAAAGATAATATAAAAAATATAAAAGTATACATAAAGTCTTATCATATACACTTATTTGAAATTTAAAAAAAAAATCCATTAGATAAATGAATAATTTTAGATTTAGATTCCGAATTTATTTTTGCCATACTATTACTTTTATACATATAAACTATAAGTTTATATATACACTTTACTTTGCGTAAATATTGGCAATAATTGATTTTTTTATAATTACCCATAGTTAGGAGTAAAAAATTGTTTATGAAGGAAAATATGATAAATTTATACAGAGACATTAGGAAAAACACGAATATACACACAATCGAATATCACATGCAACACACATAAACTTTATGTCTTTCCATTTTATTGGACGAATTGTGGAATGACTGCACCCAAAACACTTCCTCCGCGTGTTCTAACATTGAGCCTTGTTTCCAGTACAGGATGGATGAAATGTCTTTCTGTGAGTCTCAAAGGAGTCTCCTTAGCTCTTCTGCCTCCAGACGACGACGGTCTTGGCTTATGATATTGCTTAATAATTTGTGTTATTACCTTTAGACGAAAATCACTGAATTTTACATTTTCTCCTGTTTGTACTCCGTATAAATGATAAGCATTTAAGGTCGATATATCCAAAAATCGAAACAAAATTAATTTTTTTATACCACATTTTCTTGAACAATCCATAAAACTGATCCCCATTGTCGATTTGTCAACAATGCCCCTGTTTACATTATAATCGACTACAGCTTCTGGCTTACTGATATTTTCCCCGGTTGTATAGTTGATTGCATTAGAAATAACCGTTTTTTGTTCATGGATATTTGTAAGCATATAAACCTCTCGTTTGTCCTTCCATTTTATAGCTAATAGAGTATCTTAGTGCAGGAATTGTGCATATCCATGAGTTTGCTTTCCTGCTGGAAATATAGGAAAACCCTTACTCTGTGATCGAAGCGTAAATTTGATTATCAAAAAGATATTCAAATAATGCTGGACCCGTGTACCAGTTATCAATAAATAATAATCATGTCCTTTTCCCAAATAATCACGCACCATAGTTATTACAACCGAGCCAGATATGACTATAAATGTACCAATTTCTATATTTGTTGTAGATGCCGTATAGGCAATTATACCCAATAAATAGCCCGTCTCGACATCGCAACAAATAAATATTTTTATTCGGAACCGATGCCTTTTTGATGTAATGTATATTTTGAATGCCAATCGCCCTTTCCAAAGCAAAAGACTTTCGTCCATTCATAGATTTTGGAACGGATGAAACAAAGCTTCATATATGGCTTTTATTGGATCTAATAATAGCCTGATTTTTTGTAATTTGTGCTCCGAGTGGTATTATCTGCAAAGTGCTCGCAATAATAGATAAAAGCGATCTTGGAAGAAGAGAGCCCTAAAAAATGGGGTAAAATTACTTGATTTGTTAACCAGTAATCTTTAAAGGAGTTTTTTCCCAACCAAAGTGGTCAACATGATGGTAGCTAAAAGTACGTACATCTCGGGAACGTTCGTGCAACTTCGATTTTGAAGTCATACCGGTTCTAATTTGACTTGCGTATCTATTGGTTTCTTTCACCATATTGTGCATAACGTCAATATTAAAGAAAAGTGTAAAAAAGCTCAATTCAGTGTCTCCTTGTTATTCTGGCTAAATTCCGGATGTTGACCTGGTGAAAGGAAAACCTCAGAGGAGAAATCTCCCTCTTCATACTGCCTTTCTTCTCTTGCAGGAAGTCGAGCTAGTTGAGGTTCGCAAAATCACACAAGTATATCGAAAAACTAACGCGATCTGATTCCAATCAAAAATAGCGCGACAGACAAAATAAACGGCACAATTGCTTTTGAGTGATCAAAACAGAGTGATAATGAATAGAAAATGAGCCTATTTACATTTATTTATATACATCTAACGCCAGATAAACTGCAGACGAAATCGCTATATGGTACATTTTCGAAAAAAATATATTTTCCTAATCATTTGCAATATTTGAACGCGACTTTTTCCAGGAACTTTTGATAGAACATCGGTTTGTGAAGCATAATCACTGACTTTTAACAATGGACTGAGCAATTTGATATATCATGTGGCTCAAATATTGTGTAAAACTCAACCAATCAGATGATATTAAGAAAAATTATTTTCTTGTGCCCCAAGTAATATTTTAATCGCTTATAAGGAATTAAAGTCATTCCGACTTTATTTTACAAAAGTAATTTTTACCTGAATCCCGCGTAAGGGTAAGAGAGACGGAGCATGGTAAACACTATCTTTACCGTATTTTTTCTGCGGTGATTGCATCTGCAACATAAAAACATTAAATGGCATAAGAAAAGTTCAGTAAGCAATATTTTGTTTTGGTAGCTCCAACTCTGCCATAGGGCGAAAGAGAAAACTATAAAACTTGTGTCATTCCTTCCTATAGGAAAAGGGCGATACGCTCAGTCCAATGTTATAAATCAGTGAGCATAATACACCATGTTTCTTAGAAGAACATAAAAAGCAAAATAGCAATTTTCGCAATTAGATTTTATTCGTAATATTTGTACAAATCTATTATATAAATATGTATATATAGCCACTTCTCACAAACCGATTACCTTGGACCCGACCATCTCCCATTTGGACAAAACTTTCAGAGTTTGTATGGAATACCAAAATACCCATAATTTTTTGTATGCGGTCATAGTGGTTTTCTGTGTGATTTTAATATACATAATTCGGATTATTTTTATTAATTTGCACAGTAAATTTTATTATGGATTCAGCCTGTGTTATTACGAGCTCATTAAAAATGTTATAATATGTGAGGAAAGTACGAAGAAAAGAATAAATAACACACTCCTCCGATATAAAAGAAGATCTTTACGTTTTTATTTTATATTCACTTTTCAAAATTTCTGTAAGTATATACTTCCAAATTTTAATTAAATTGTAATCTAACAAACTTAGATTTCATAATAGTAATGTACACTATAGATATGTACACTAATTATGTGTGAAAATGGACGACTCAAAACTTTATGTTGTATGGAAGTACATACATAATGATTTATTTATTGTTATAAGTATCTAAATTATTATTGAATATTTATATTGTTGGGGATCGCCTGATTCACGACATCCCCCCTTAAAAAAAATAAACTCCGGAGTTTTCGACATAAAAAAAATGTTTTCGAAACGAACACACCTCAAATATGGTTTAAACAAATTTAACTTATTTATGAAGAAGAGACGAAATTTTAAGAACTTTTATTTTAAACGATTCTAAATCGAATCATAAATACAAGAGGAAAAAAACAACCGCCTCGTCCGGGGTTTGATGCCGAAGGACTGCTCTTACCACTGAGCTAACCAGACAGATGATTTTCCCTCTTGCATTTCATAATTTGTGACTAGCCTACTAAGCCACGTTTTGCTTTCAGCTGGCATTAACCAGTAACGATGAAAGCACACAAATAAACTGTAAATTCAATTTGTAGTTATTTTCCCGCGGACGGAAATCGAACCTACACTTGTTAGAATCTGTCAAAGATGAAGAATAGAAGAAATTTGAAGAACTTTTATTTTTAACTATTCTAAATCAAATCATAAATACAAGAGCAGTCGCTCGGCAAGTGGAAGGTGCCGATTTCAAACCCCGGACGAGGCGGTTGTTTTTTCCTCTTGCATTTCTGATTTTATTTATAAACGTTAAAAATAAAATTTCTTAAAAATTCTTCTATTCTTCATCTTTGACCGATTCTAACAAGTATTGGTTCAATTCTCGTCCGCGGGAAAATAAATTAAGTATTTATATTATTTATAATAACATTTATATATTCCCTTTATGGTTATATTTATTATTCTTTCATTCATGAACAATCTAAATACCCATTTCTTTTAAGTTTCGTTTTTTGTTGTTATTGTTGTTTATAACATAACAATTTTTGTTTCAATTTTGTGTTGTTTAAATGTCTAAATAAAAACCAATAATTTTAAAGTATTAATTTTTATCTTACATCCTGAATCGATAAAAGCCGTCTGGATATCATTAAAGAAATATATTGTTACTAAACTTTTTGTTGCTCTATCAAAGCTTTATTTACCCGATTTTTTTGCCATAAATATTTCCCTTTTTTTTCATATTCATCATTATTAAACTATAAAATTTATTTATTTTTTATGTTCTTATCGTATAAAATTGTATATAGGTTTTGTTTATATTTACTTTCCTTTTCCATATTATTATTATTTACTCATCTTTATATTTGACAGTATTTTTAAAATGAAATAACTACTTATTTGAAAGAGGAAATAAAGGAGCGTAGACTTATATTTTATATGTATATACAGGGTGTTTCCCACTAGGAGGTCAGTAGAGCGGGAGGTGATAGTACTCACTTAGACAAACCAAAAATTGTATGGCAGGGGGGGGGGGGGGGGCATATCAACCGTTTAGGAGTTACAGGGTGATTAAGAAAAAAAGCCAGTTTTTCACAAAACAAACTGTATCTTATAAACTACAAGGTATACGGTCACACTTAAGTGCTCATTGTATGCAGAACTTCATAGCCTTTCCAACGACTGCCCAACCACCACCACAACACTCTCCAATCAAGAATTATGGTTGTCTAAACTAAAAATTTCGGATTTTCTTACCATTTTTTGTAATTTAACCTCTATTATTTTTGAAAAAGGTCGTTAATATAACTTTTTTTTATAAAAACTATAAACTGTAGACTCTCCTCTTTAAGTTGACCTATTACACCCTATGTGTTAACTGTAGCCGTTAAACAGTTATTAACTCATAACCTTCAGGTCACACCGAAATTAGACGATATTTTTTAGAATTACGTGCTAAGGGAACAAATTATCGATAATAATAGGTTTGAAATAGGTTTGAGAATAGGTTTAGAGCTAATAACTCTTAAAGGGCTTCAGATAGGACATTGGGTGTAATAGGTCATATTAAAGAGGAGAGTCTGCAGCTTACAGTTTTTACAAAAAAAATTATGCTAACCACCTTTTTACAAAAATAATAGAGGTTAAATAAAAAAAAATGTAAGAAAATCCGCAATTTTTAGTTTAGACAACCATAATTCTTGATGGGAGAGGGTTGTGGAGCGTGGTTGAGCAGTCCTTGGAAAGGCCATGAAGTTCTGCATACAATGAGCTCTTAAGTGTGACCGTACACCCTGTAGTTTATAGGGATACAGGGTGTTTAATGAAATACTGGCTTTTTTCTTAATCACCCTGTAACTCCTAAACGGTTGATATCCCCTCCCCCCTGCCATACAATTTTTGGTTCGCCTAAGTGAGTACTATCACCTCCCGCTCTACTGACCTCCTAGTGGGGAAACACCCTGTATATATATATATATAAGTAATTAGGTTCTTCAAGTGCAGTAACCTTTTTTTGTTTTAAACGTTCACTGTGAGTTTAGTCGACTTGGTCTGACTTTATCATCATTCATTTCAACATTTTCTTCGTGATCTTGTATCTTTTGGTTGTCTTTTTTAAAACGAATGTTTTCGCGAATTTTTCCAAGAGACAATTTACGACATGTAAAGTTTGTACAATGCAAAAGCAAGTACTAGCAAGAGTAAAATATATCCTAAGGAATAGTGGTGGACGTGATGAGTATTTATATCGTCTTGGGGAATTTCTATTTTTTTTTTGGCCTTAATGGCTTACAGTAATGTGTCTACATCATTGCAGGCCGAATACTTAAGTACGGTAGTTTGTGATTGACCAGTATAATCTAACTGTACAGAAAAATTCAAATTACTTTGTGTAGTATCAAATGATGGAATAAATAAGTTCGGTTCCATGATTTCTTTTACATTGTTAGTTTGTATCCTAAATTATTTGCTACGTAAATGACATTCACGAGGGTTATGAACAGTGCCAGTTTTTTTTAAATTCAAAAGATTAATTTTATCTTTACAAATTATGTCTACAACTATATCTTTATCGATAGAGAATTACGATAACCAGTTATTGGCAGTAGCTAATTGAATCCAGAAGAAATTGAATTTAGTTAATGTCTAATGGAAGGTTTTCTCTTCTGAGTAGGTTAATTTTACACAGATGATTCCTAGAAAAGCAGTTTATAAGTAGATGATGCAATTAACATAAATTATTTTATACATGAAACTTACGAGATAATTTTTCTTAAGACTGTTATAATCTACTGCTAGAAACTCAGTAGAAGGCTGCATATAGACGAATGTCTTCTTAGAACGTGTGGGCAAAGAAATTACTTTATATAATTGTCATTTTCCGTTGAACGGTAAAGGAGTAGTTAGTTCAAAGATTATTCTATTTTTATGTATCGCAGTGCTCATTCTAGCAATTTTGTATATTTTGAGTAGATTTTTCTCTCTCTTGGAGTTTTCCATTACGGTGCTTAGTGAATCTTGGGCTATCTGATACCCAATATAGCTGTAGCCTGGGCCTTAACTCATTTACATAGTCTTCGTAGTTATAGCAAACTAGGACAATTATATTGTGGTAAGTATAACTTAACTAATCGCTAAGCTTAATCATTTTAATTTTCACTCATTATTCAATCGGCGTTTTCAAAATTTCTACTACCTTTTTTGGTAGAGTACTGCTTCTTTTCGGTTTTTTTTCTTCGTTTGCTTATAATTAGGGTGTTAGAAGATATTAAAAGCATGTGTATAATATCCTCCATGGTTTGTTCTCTACTAAATTTTCCGGGGTTATATTCTCTAAAATGTCTTGCATCTTTGTTCCGTGCTTCTGCGCCTCTTCTGACATTTGACCAATGGGTAAGATTGACTTGATAATTAGTAATGCCACAAGCATCAAAATCTTATCTAAGCTTTGCGACGTGTAGCACCATTCATATTGTTCTATATATGTATATAATTCTGCGGTGGTATTGGAGTAATTTAAAATAATACCTGTGTTTATTTCATAGCCGCACGCCAAAGCCGTAAATATAATTTAATCTTGAAATTTAAACGTTCGTCGACGCCGTTAATTTCAGATGCTAGAGCAGAGCTACTTAAAACCTCGTCTTGCGGTATTGCCATCGTTAGATGTTCCGAAGCCAGGTTTAGGAACGTCTATAAAGGGGCCGATTTCTCTCCAAAATTTTTCTTGAATTTTCTTTTTCCGGTTGTCTAATTTGCCACTTCTTAACGTCAAGCCTGTAGGAGATATGAAAAATTCATTCCAAAACTTTTATTCAGGCACAAAGGCTGGATATACCAAATAATGTCGGCTTTGCTCGACAAATATGGCAACACTCACTGACCAGCTGTGTAAGCTGACCAGCTGTATCAGACGACCAGCTGTGTCAGCCAACCAGCTGCAAATTTTTCCATCTATCATTGTTAAATATTGCTCGGGAAAGTAAGTAATCGTGTTTACATTTAGTCCTGTTTCATATGAAACAATTTTTGATATTCGAGGTTGAACTTTTTTAATATCTGCTTTCACAAACTCTTACGTCTCTTTTTTAAACATATTTTTTTATTGATTTTTTCTTGTCACTAACCTTAAAGGTATAATAACATTTGATTCTTCCTTAGTTTGTTCTGCGTACAAGGCTTGAATTAAGACTCGGCGCAACGATATCTTTTACCACAATTTATTACAAAATATTTAATTCACAAACCTACTGAGTTAAGCCGCCTTAACCTAACTTTCCGCTATCCCTAGTGACCAAGCCTCACGACGTTCAACAGATATTCTTAGGAAATTTTCCAGTCCGAAGAATCAGTTACGTGGAATATTCCCAAGCATGTCAAAAGAATTTTATGGGATTGTCACGGGGCAAAACCGTTCGAGGAAAGTATGCCGTTATTATTCCAAGGAATTTCTTCAGGAGTCATAAGAACAAATTCTTTGGAATTTAGCGGATATTTGCCGTGGATACTCTATGAATGGTTTGTTCGGATATTCTGCAGAATTGTTCCACAGAAATTCTTCAGATATCGTAAGAAACAATGTCTTTGGAAATTTAGCGGATATATTCCACGGATACTCTATGAAGGGTTTGTTCGGATATTCTGCAGATTATTTCACAGAAATTCTTCAGAAATCAGAAACTTCAGAATTTCTCCCTACTACAATAAATAAAAAGTATTTTAAATATATTATTGTTAACAAAATAAAATTTATTTTTAAGAAATTCATTCAAACAAAACAAAAAAACAATTCAATTATAAAAAGAAAGAAAGAAAAATCTTAAATTTATTCAGAGCTGGGTGGTTTTCCTCCAGTTTCTCTGTGAACGAAAAAGTTATATATATATATATAAATAAATTTATGTATTACTTTATTATTATTCTGTTAGCTTCTTCCTTACGGAGTCTTTTAATAGGGTTTTGCTAAATATATCTTGCGCATCTATCCCTTGTTGTACACCAAATCTCTCCACCCAAAATTTTAAAATTAACCTTTGTTTTAATCTATTTCGCAAATTTGTTTTTAATCGAAACTCACTTCACTCACTATTTAGATCCATATAAAAACCCTAAACACTTTCCTAGAAACAATAAAGTATTGGAATTTGATTGGATAAAGCCTGGATATTGTCAGACTTATTCTGAAGAATATCCATAGGCATATCCAGATTTTTCAGTTCCACTGTTATTCCACACTTTTTCCAACAAATAAAAAGGAAAAAGTTGATAAAATAAAAAACAAAAACGGTAAATTTATAAAAAAAATTGTCAGGTAGTTGTCTGCTATTTTTTTGGACAAAGTGAAGATTTCAATTTCTACTTTTTCTGCAGTATGTCCAGACTTTCTCGATATGTTTTCATATACAGAATTCTTCAGAAAAATAAATGGACAACTCAAAGAACAGTTTTAAATATCGTCCAAAACTTTGCACTGCCTTTCCAATTCTTATCTCATATAAAATTTCTATCGAAATTCGCTAGATTTTCCTATGAGTGTCAAAATAGAGCAAAGTGAAACTTTGGAACATGTAAAGACATCATTCTGTGTTGGAATTTTTTTGGATAAATATTAGAATTCCGTCCAATATTTTTGTAGTATAGTTTGGAAAATGTGAGGAGAACGGAATTGTGGTTACTATGGTGTTCAGTACAGTACATTAATAATACGTAAAATAAATAAAAATAGCTCAAACTTACCCAAAATTCCACTTTCCTCCAAATGTTTACATGTTTGTAATGTCATCTAATGTCATTACGTCAAACAGCTGGTGTCGCCACAATCAAATTTGGACCATCAAACCAAGCGTTGCCAGGGCAACATATTATGAAGCTGGGACATAGCTGTTCACGGCGGCTATAAAAAGGCGGCAAGCCGCAGCAAAATCACCATTCGGTTTTCAGAGTCTAATCTGAAAGCATCCTCTACCAGAGTCTAATCTGTTTCCTATCCTTTGAACAAAAGTATAATTTTGTTTATTCCTTCATATAGAAGTTTAATTCTATTATTGTAGAAGTATAATTCTACTCATACCCAACATCCAATTTTGCCGCATATTATAATTTCAGAGTTTAATCTGAAAATATCCTCCATCAGAGTCTAATCTGAATCCCATCCTAGGAGCAAAAGTATAATTTTGCTCTATGCTTCATATAAAAGTCTAATTCTATTAAAATCCGCACTCCCAAAATCTGACATTTGTTCCCCAATCGTGTGACAGAAGTTTAATTCTGCTTACACGCTCCAGGACGTTGCGACTGAAGTATAGTTCTGCGCATACGTTTTGACATTCGCTGTAACAGAAGTTTAATTCTGCTTACACACCCCAGCACGTTGTAGCAGAAGTATAATTCTGCCTACGCGTTTCAATACTCGCTGTAACAGAAGTGTAATTCTGCTTACACGCTTCAGCACGTTGCAGTCGAAGTCTAATTCTGCTACATCGTTGCTCTTGCCCTCAGAGAATTTTACTCTATATTTGATTTGTGGAAGGTTAATCCCAATAAATTAAAAGTTATTCTCTCCTCGTTCATTTCAGAAATAAGGAGAACGTTGTGGGAAAAAAAACTCAATTTGGAGTATTGTTACCGGATATCGTTTTTTAATATTGAATTTATTTTGGATTTTAAATTGTCGTCATTATTTCTGTTGGATTTGTAATTGAACTTTAGTTGAATTTTTTAATAGTATTAGTAGTTTTATCAGATTGTAAGTTACTATTTGAATTGAAGTTATTGAATTTGTGATATTAGCTTAAGTATATGAATTATTTTAAATAAAATTTATATTTGAACTAAATCAAAGCTGAGTTATCCATTTTTAAAACCGGCACCCTCCCTTACGCTCGAGACTAGATCTCACATTGGTCCTTCGAGCCGGATAACTCAGTCAGTCAAATATAAAATTAGAATTCTTCTCCATTAAAAATGTCGAAAGATGGCGAATCCATTTCATCTGACGTTGGTGACGAAACCATTGACTCTGTGTCAGAGTTGGTACACTCCCGAAAAGAAGTAAAAGATTTAATGGAAGACTTATTTAGAAGGCATCAAAGAGATGGAAAAAAGAAAACTGTCAAATCGACAGAAAAACACCTTCAAACGTTCACCGAGTATTGGAAAGAATTCCAAACTCGACATAGGTCTATACAAAGGAAAGCAACAAATCAAGACCTCCAACTAGAATATTTCACCAAAGAAACATTTAGCGAGGTTCAGGAATACTACATTGAAAAGCAGCAAGCATGGAAGAAGATATCGACAAATTAACACCAACGCCATCTGTCAGTATTCCTCCTCAAACAGCTTCTGCTAGCACAATGTCATGCAACAATGAAAGGCTTCCTAGAATCAAGCTACCCACATTTAATGGAGAGTATTCTACGTGGATTTCATTCCACGATTTATTCAATTCAGTTATTCACAATAACAATAATTTAAGAGACTTTGACAAGCTATACTTTCTGAAAACTAATCCAATTGGAGAAGCTGAAAAGCTGCTCAGACATTATGAAGTATGCGACGCAAACTATAAACCAGCTTGGCAGCTCTTAAAGGAACGCTACTCAAATAAGCGTGTCCTAGTCAACGTACAACTAAAAAAATTATTGTCTCTCCCAACCAAAAATCATGATACCGCCGAAAGTATAAAAAAACTATTAGATAATATTACTGAGGCACTATTAGCATTACAAAACTTAGGAGTAGAAACAAATAACTGGGATCCAGTAATTATATATTTGACTGTACAAAAGTTACACTCAGAGACACATCAGTTATGGGAGCAGAGCCTCCACAATAGCACAGAATTACCCAAATTAAAAATATTAACAAAATTCTTAGAGTCTCGGTTCCGAACTCTAGAAATGATAGGAAACAAAGGTACGTCATCAAATATGACAGAGAGAAAACCATTCTCACCCAAACCCACATATGGACTCTTGAACAAAACTAAAAATGCAGCGCCAACACACCCACCTACAAAAAAGACCTCTTGCAGCTATTGCAAAGTTAGCCATATAATATTTCATTGTCCAACATTTAGAAATTTGACCACCCGACAAAGGCACGAAGTTGTCACAAATAAGCACTTATGCAAAAATTGCTTATCACCAAACCATATAACTACTAGCTGCACTAGCAACAAAAAGTGTTATCATTGTAACAAAAATCATAACACTCTGCTCCACTACGGGCAAAATTATTCAAAACCACTAAATCAGTCCACCCAAAATTCCAACATGGAAGCCAAACAAACCACACCCGCGTGTAGAAATGATGAACAACAAGTTCAGAATTTTCTAACGTCAAATATGAAAAGAGCTCTTCTCTCTACGGCTCTGATAAACATTACTGCATCATCCGGAATCACAATGGCATTCCGACCACTAATCGACTCTGGGTCTCAAGTGTCCATCATGAACGAGAAAACCTTTAAACGATTGCAACTTAAAGGATCTCCTACCACCCACGAATTAATTGGACTTGGCACGACACCCACTAATACAGCCTTAAAACAGGCCACAGTCACAATTAATTCGCTACATTCAAATTTTAATATAACAAGCAACATGCTTGTAATTAAAAAGATCACCGAACTACTGCCAGCCCAAACTATCGAACTTTCAAAATGGAAACACATCGACAATCTCCCGCTAGCAGATCCTAAATTCGCTATTCCAGGAGAAATAGACATTCTTCTTGGAGCAGATATTTACGCCGCCATTCTCACAAATGGCATAAAAAGAGGACCTTGCACTACACCTACTGCCCAAAATACAAAACTTGGCTGGATCTTAATAGGAGCAGTACCAGAAACAAAAAGCATTACAACGACAATGCTATCCACCCACAACATTATAAATACTGATTTAGATAATCAGTTAACAACATTTTGGGAACTAGAGGAATGCTCCACTAGACCCAAATTTTCGCCAGAAGATCAATTATGCGAGGATCTCTATAATGAAACAACAAAACGATTACCCTCTGGAAAATATGTAGTAAATCTACCTTTCAAAAACTGTAATACACCACAGCTCGGGCAATCTAGAAATATGGCTGTCAAACAATTCTTGCAGCTAGAGAAAAGACTGTCTAACAATCCAGAATTGTATAAACTATACAGAGCTTGTATCGATGAGTACACTCATCTTGGACACATGAAGCCTATTCCACCGACACAACTATTATTAGAAAACAAATCATGTGATAACACTTCATTCTATTACTTACCGCATCATGCAATGTTTAAAGAGAGCACTACCACTAAGCTTCGAATTGTATTCAATGCATCAGCGCGCACCTCAAATGGTAGACCATTGAATGAACAATTACTGATTGGACCTACAATCCAACCAACACTTTGGACCACCTTATTGAGATGGCGACTGTACAGATTTGCATTTACTGCAGATATTGAGAAGATGTACAGGATGATTCAGATGACACCTAAACACCAAGAGTACCAGAGAATAATCTGGAGAAATACACCAAAGGAAGAAATAAAAGACTACGTCCTAACTACAGTCACCTTTGGCACAGCACCAGCACCATATCTCGCCATTAAGACTTTGCAGCAGTAAGCAAAGGATGAAGCTAGCAGTTATCCACTCGCAGCAAAAAGCATCATGAGAGATTTTTATGTGGATGACTTGGTTTCGGGAGCACACAGCTTAAGCGAAGCACAACAACTACAACAAGAACTTATTGAAGCTCTAGCCTCAGCAACATTCAGGAAATGGACAGCCAACCATCATGACTTACTAAAAAATATTCCATTAGAACATCGAGAGTTAAAAACGAATTTGGAATTTTCAGAACACGAATCGATAAAAACTCTCGGCATTCGCTGGCACCCAACAACAGATTTCTTCTCTTTCAAAGTCAACATTCCCGAACCAAAAACCACATACACCAAACGAATAATACTGTCTGAACTGTCGTCTCTGTTCGACCCACTAGGCTGGTTAGCGCCATGCATTATTACAGCCAAAATTTTAATTCAGAAACTCTGGCTCTCTAAATGCGACTGGGATGACTCTGTATCCACAGAAGTTTTAAAAGAATGGAATCATTTCAAAGATCAACTACCTACCATTCAGGATATTCAGATTCCACGCTGGCTAGGCTACCAGCCTAACATACACGAGATGGAACTACACGGTTTTTGCGATGCCTCCAATCATGCTTACTCAGCAGTTTTATATCTCAAAATACATCTTAATGAGAACTCCAGAGTACAAATCATGACAGCAAAAACCAAAGTAGCTCCCATCAAACCAGTCTCACTACCTCGACTAGAGCTATGTGGTGCTGTCCTGCTCTCCCGACTTATTAAACAAGTTGTCACTGATTTAGAGCTAGAAAAAACTAGAATTACAGCATAGACAGACTCTAATATAGTTCTAGCTTGGTTACAAAAACACCCCTCCACCTGGAAAACGTTCGTGGCTAACCGTGTCTCCGAAATACATGAAAACAGTCCACTAGCCATATGGAAACACGTTCCTTCAAAATGCAATCCAGCTGATATAGCATCTAGAGGAATTCCACCAAATACCTTAGCTACAGCATCAATATGGTGGAATGGTCCAGAGTGGTTATATCAAGATGAGCAATTCTGGCCTCAACAAACGCCAGAAGCGCACACTCAATTAGAGTATAAAAGGAAATCAAAGATTCTCACTACTACAATCGATGAACAAATTCCTTTGCTTCACAAATATTCATCATATCAAAAAACGATAAGAATAACCGCCTACTGTCTCCGATTCATAAATAGTGTACGCAAACTACATCCGACTACTCAATTCCTATCAGTACACGAATTAAAAATTGCGGAAAGATGTCTAATTAAATTGCTCCAAAATATTACATTCCCCAACGAAATCTCCCACTTACTAAAAAATCTTCCCCTTCCTAAAAAGAGTCGACTTCTATCCCTCAATCCCCAGCTCGACTCTGCCAACATTCTCGGAGGTGGAGGTCGTCTTACAAAATCTCAGTTAAATTACGACCAACAACATCCTATAATACTCCCTAATAACCATCATATAACCAATATCCTTATAGATCACATCCACCATTACACGTTACATGGAGGCACCCAAATAATATTAAGCACTATAAGGAATCACTATTGGTTACTAAACGGCCGCAATACTATTAGACATCGCATCCACAAATGTGTTGATTGCTTTCGGTTCAATGCAAGGCCTAATACTCAGTTGATGAGTTCTCTACCCTCAGCTAGAGTCAACATATCTTTACCCTTCCAACACACTGGGGTAGACTATGCAGGCTCGCTTGATATGAAAACATCAACACTAAGGGGAACGAAGATAACAAAAGCATACATCTGCTTATTCGTCTGTTTAGCCACTAAGGCTATACATATAGAACTCGTTTCTGATTTGTCCACACCACCCTTCCTAGCCGCCCTCAAACGATTTGTTGCACGAAGAGGCCTCTGCTCACACGTTTATTCTGACCGAGGTACTAATTTCGTTGGAGCCAATCGACTTTTACAGTCAAATCTAAAAAAATCAATCAAAACAATCGAAGTCGATCTAGCTAACGGAATTGCTAACCAAGGTATAACTTGGCACTTTAACCCTCCTGCAGCACCTCACTTTGGAGGCCTACAAAACCATTAAAGACACAAAACTCACATACGAAGAACTCTACACAGTCTTAGTTCAAATTGAGGCATGTTTAAATTCCCGACCTCTTTCCCCTCTGTCCAATGACGCAACTGACTATAATATCCTCACTCCCGGACACTACCTAACAGGTCGTCATCTCCTCACTACATGTGAACCTCCCCCACTCAATCCTCTCCAACATCCTCTCAAGAGATGGCAACACATTCAATCCCTCTCCTACACCTTTTGGAAACAGTGGTCGAGAGATTATCTCTATACTTTACATCAACGACATAAATGGCAGACTGAAAGGGAAAATATAAAAATTGGAACTCTCGTTTTAATAAAAGAAGACCAACTCCCCATAGGAAAATGGCCATTAGGACGAATCATTGAAATTCATACTGGTCATAATGATTTAGTGCGAGCAGTTACCATTAAAACACCGAAAATAACTCTCACCCGTCCAATTGCAAAGGTCTGCCCTCTCCCTTCAACAGATATCTCTCACCAGTAATTCAAAATCCCCACCAATATCTAACACTCTGTGGCAGTACAAAAATTCAAAAACTACCGTTTTATTTGAATATAAATAAAACCACAATCCGCAAAAAATCACTTCAAATTTGAAAGTTAACAAGTGAAGATCAAGTGCGGTTTAGTTTCAGTTTTTTCGTTTGTTATTATTTCATTCTTTGGTTTTTTTATTTATTTTATCTACCATGGAGGAACTATTAGAGATTTTCAACTCAGAATAACTGGATTCCGTAGATATGGACTTATCACCGACTCCACCAGAGCTGTTGGTAGCACATAAAAGAATCAGGGCAGTAAGCCCACTACCTCCGATTCCTACCAAAAAACGCAGACTACAGTCCGCAATCGTACGACCTCCACCGCACGAAGTTCTGCCGGTGAGAGAGCTACTTAGACCATTCGAAGCAAAGCCAGCTTCTCCAGACATCAAGAAACTTCAGATCAAAACCAAGTCAAACGATCGCTTCAAGTTTGGGCCACTGTCAAAGAAAAGCCGTCCAGGGATTCGTATTCCAACTCGACCACGTTTGCCCACTGTAACAAGACGAAGCCCGCCAAGACATCTGCATGTCATAGCATCTTCAAAGCAAACAATTACCACAAACACTAACAAACACAGCTCTACAGCACAAAATACAATACAACCATATCATAGTATCAAACGGTCAACAAGTTCTCAAATACTTCCCAATAAAAGGAGCAAAATGACAGAGCATCCTCAACGAAAACCTACGGCTACTAACTCTACAAAACTAAAAACAAAGATATCATCATCCACGAGCACTGGTCAAACTTCCCGGACAATTAGCGATCATACAACCAAGTCCATATCACCAAGTATGCCTGATCTGAGTCGGATAATGCCCATCAACAAAATAGAATCAGTTGGCAGAGATTCCTATAAAAGCACATCACATCCACAACCAGCTATCAAAATAGAATCAACAAATAATAACAATTTAGTATCTCAGGATATGATTATCGATCCTCCAACCGAGTTTATGGATCCACCAATTATTCCTCCAATACAATTCCAAGAAGTTCCATCAGCCAACGCAGTGCCTCTGACATTAAGACCAGGAATCCCAGAAGACATCAAAAAATCAATACGAGCCAGCCCCGACGTCAAACAGCTATTGGAATCATCAGCTATTCCATGGAATACAATCCGAAAATCTAAAATCTTTTTTCGTTTTAAACTCCCTGGTGGAATAACTCTTAAAATGAAAAAGAAAAGGGAAGGACTTCACTTTTTCAAACAAGACACTGTAAGTTCTTATTTTATAATTTTTATTTATCTATTTTTTTTGTGGGAGTGGAGGATGTTCAGTCCACATATATATTTATAAATCCCTCGTCGAAATTCCGCCATCAAATGATATCCCTCGATGAAATCAGATTGTCCTAAAAATATATAAAAAAAAGGAAACACAATGTTCCCAATCAATATAACACAATATACTTATCTGATTACTCCACCGCAAATCCCATCCCAATCCTGCCTAAAGCCGTCCAACATATTTTTTGAGCTGAAATTAAATAGAAAGTACATTAATAATATGTAAAATAAACAAAAATAGCTCAAACTTACCCAAAATTCCACTTTCCTCCAAATGTTTACATGTTTGTAATGTCATCTAATGACATTACGTCAAACAGCTGGTGTCGCCACAATCAAATTTGGACCATCAAACCAAGCGTTGCCAGGGCAACATATTATGAAGCTGGGACATAGCTGTTCACGGCGGCTATAAAAAGGCGGCAAGCCGCAGCAAAATCACCATTCGGTTTTCAGAGTCTAATCTGAAAGCATCCTCTACCAGAGTCTAATCTGTTTCCTATCCTTTGAACAAAAGTATAATTTTGTTTATTCCTTCATATAGAAGTTTAATTCTACTATTGTATAATTCTACTCATATCCAACATCCAATTTTGCCGCATATTATAATTTCAGAGTTTAATCTTAAAATATCCTCCATCAGAGTCTAATCTGAATCCCATCCTAGGAGCAAAAGTATAATTTTGCTCTATCCTTCATATAGAAGTCTAATTCTATTAAAAACCGGACTCCCAAAATCTGACATTTGTTCCCCAATCGTGTGACAGAAGTTTAATTCTGCTTACACGCTCCAGGACGTTGCGATTGAAGTATAGTTCTGCGCATACGTTTTGACATTCGCTGTAACAGAAGTTTAATTCTGCTTACACACCCCTGCACGTTGGAACAGAAGTATAATTCTGCCTACGCGTTTCAATACTCGCTGTAACAGAAGTGTAATTCTGCTTACACGCTTCAGCACGTTGCAGTCGAAGTCTAATTCTGCTACATCGTTGCTCTTGCCCTCAGAATTTTACTCTATATTTGATTTGTGGAAGTTTAATTCCAATAAATTAAAAGCTATTCTCTTCTCGTTCATTTCACAAATAAGGAGAACGTTTTGGGGAAAAAAACTCAATTTGGAGTATTGTTACCGGATATCGTTTTTTAATATTGAATTTATTTTGGATTTTAAATTGTCGTCATTGTTGCTGTTGGATTTCTAATTGAATTTTAGTTGAATTTTTTAATAGTATTAGTAGTTTTATTAGATTGTAAGTTACTATTTGAATTGAAGTTATTGAATTTGTGATATTAGGTTAAGTATATGAATTATTTTAAATAAAATTTATATTTGAACTATATCAAAGCTGAGTTATCCATTTTTAAAACCGGCACCCTCCCTTACGCTCGAGACTAGATCTCACATATGGACTTAACTAATATCAATATGGGCTATAATAGTATGGCGATTTCTCAGATTAAGACATGTGGCTATCACCTGTAGCGGTCGACCTGAACTCGGTTGTTTCATTTCTTCACAAATGCTGATATAAATCTTTTCTTTGTATAATGCTACTAGGACGCGGGATCATTCGGGGCTTCTGGATCCCGGTCTTCTTTGGGGATTCATTCACAACCACTAAGTAACTGGTTCCTTCAACCAAATATTCAATACTCCATGTTAAAATAATAAACTAATAAAAATAAGTTCGATTTCTTACTTCATTGAGTTCTGGCTTTTCCTTCTTCAATTTTCTCCTCAGACTTTTCTTCACTGAAATGTTTCCTTCAAATTTCGTTTACTTCTACTCTGTGCTATACATAGTATTGCAAATAACTTCTATTTTCATTTGTACTTTAACGCAATCCTTTTTTATTTGACTTGCATTTCTTAATTAAACTTTTGATGATTTCAGTTCGGCTCCCAGATCTCATAAAAATGTCCACCGGAACTCAACGACACGGCCCTTTCAACACTTTGGACTACGAATCTCACTTGCTATGCGGTTTATCCCGAAAGCACTCCAGATAAAGCGAGGCACTCAGCTTAGTATTAGACTACTAGCGGAATGTATGTTCTCGGCTTTTACTCTTTGCTTCTTAACACTCTTTGCTAAGTATAACTTCAATAATACTTTTTGACTACATTCTAAATCACCCATAAATGATCCTACTTTCTAAACATGATAAGACTCTTTTATATATCTTACAATTTCATATATTCACACGCACTTACTGCGAAACTATTTATTCAATTTTACAGAAGCTACGCCTAAGTTCATATACTAATGTGCATATCTACTACCCTGGATTCCTTAAATCAATTACAAAATAACATAGCCACAAATTAATTTTTTATTTATTTATTTATTATTATTTCACAACAATTAAATTATATGCATTACTTATGAAATTTCATAGTCCATTCAGTCATTTTGAATTCTTAATTAAATCATACATGCAAACGAAATTTTGTGCAAAAGCAACAGTGTAGTGAACTTAATAGATATAATTTGTATTAGGAGTATGCGTACATGCCGTGAATAGTCATTCTGCAAACGTGTATATAGGTCAACCCACATACATACATGTACAAATAAAGTTGCGACAAATTAACTTCTACAGTTGATTGAATTGTTCAACATTGAATCTAAACAAGTGTTGTGATACATTGTTGATTAAAGTGACGGCGTGGTGTCATAAACATCTTGAATAATTGCAATTTAAATATGCACAAGTGATTTATTCAAGTGACAACAAGTCACTAATTGCAAAGCCCAGGTAATCAAATTCATTTTACTTTATTTATAAATTATATTGATATGGCGGAGACACTCAAAAAACAAAGAGCAACCATAAAGGGCTCTATGACACGTATTGGGAATGTAATCAAAGAGTATAACCAGGACACAACCCTTGAGAATATCTAAGTTCGCCTTGATAAGCTGGAGGAACAAATAAATGATTTCAATACAGTTCAAACGCAGTTAGAATAGTATCTAGATACAACTGAAGATCACATTAATGAGGAATCAATAAGAGCAGAAGTTGAGGATCGTTATCTTGATATTAAAGCTCAATGTTTACGTTTAATTTATGAAATTCAAAAATAGGCAACACAAAGCTCATCAACGATGATTCACTTAACCTGGCCATACGTGCCTTAGTCGAACATCAAAGTGCACTTGGTACTGCGGTGGAACGTTAGGATCTAGTAGAAGTAATATCTTGTCATCGACGATGTCGCCTTCTAATCATAATTCACACGTCAAACTTCCACGTATTGACTTACCCACCCTTACAGGAAATAATGAAGATTGGCCGACATTTCATGACTTATTTACCTCGTTGGTACATTCGAAAAATTCTATCAGTAGAGCTCAAAAGCTGCAATATTTAAAGAGCAGTCTCAAAGGTGAAGCTACTTCGTTGCTAAAGAATCTCAAGGTCGATGACGCCAACTATACTGAAGCCTGGGAATCCTTAAACAAAAGATGCAACAAGGAAGATTGTGTCATCGAAGCCCATCTTCGAAATCTGCTAGACCAACCATCACATATTAAGGCATCTGCTATAGAATTGAAGAGGTTACTTACAGTTACGAACGACGCTGTTAGCGGACTTAAGGCACAAAAGGTTCCAGTGGAACATTGGGATGCAATACTAATCCACATATCATTAGGTAGATTAGATTAGATTAGATTCGTAGAGGGGTGTGTAGGCGTCAGCCTCGCAATCACCGCGACCTAAAAGATCTATTGTGAGTCCCCGTTGCATTTATTCCCTTTCTTGGTACAGACTGTTAATAAAGTCTAGGATCCTTCTGGGATTGAGGTTCCGTACGTAGTTAGGTGTAGGAAAAGCATGTTCGAGATGGAGTAGTCTCCGCCTGGTCAATGCTTCGCAGTTGCAGAGCAGGTGCTCCGAGGTTTCATGAGCATCCTGGCAAAAGCGGCAGGATGAAGTCTCAGCCAAGCCCATCTTGTTAAGGTGATACCTCAAGGGGCAGTGGCCTGAGAAGAGTTCTGTAATTATTTTGAGCTCTGTTTTCTTGAGAAGTAATAGTTCTTTTGTTTTTCCTCCAGAGGTGTCGATAAACTTTTTTGCCTGACGAAGTCCTTGTAGCCTTTCCCAGTATAGGGATTTTTGTTTGTTCTCCCAGTTATTTAGGGCAGCTTTGAGGTAGCACTTTGAGGTGCCACAGAATGGCTCCGGTCCTACAAAGGGAGTTTCCGCTCCTCTTTTGGCTAGGCCATCAGCAATTTCGTTGCCTTTATGGCCCTCATGTCCAGGTACCCACATGAGGATAACTTTGTTTCCTCTTGATAAATCTTTTAGGGTTTGTAGACACTCCCAGACTATCCCTGACTTGATGGTGTAGGACTTAAGGCCTTGAGGGCAGCTTGACTGTCCGAGAGAATATTAATAGTTGAGCCATTTATGGCTCTTTTAATGCAGGTATTGGCGCATTCATCTATGGCCAATACCTCGGCCTGGAATACGGTAGGGGTAGAGCCCAGGGCCTTTGATATATGGCATCTGGGGCCGTATACGCCCAGTCCGACTCCACTGTTCGTTTTTGAACCGTCTGTATACCACACCATCGATCCTTGTTGAAAGGACGGTTTAGTGGAACGCCATTGCTGTCGGTTTCCTAAAACCACATCGAATGGTCTTACAAAATCCACCTTGGGTGTGATTATATCAGATATTGTCGTCATTTGCTCAAAGCGTATCTGTTTTAAGATACTTAAATGACCAACCAGATTCCCTGGTTTTAACTGTTTCTCCTTTTGCAGTCTAATAGCACTAGGGGTGGAAGGTTTAGTAAGGCTTCCATGGCTGCTGTAGGACAGGTCCTCATGGCACCAGTTATTCCTAGACAGGCAAACCGTTGTGTTTTTTGAAGCAGAGCCTCAGCCTTTTTTCATTAGTTTTTGGCCACCATGCGAGGGCCGCATAGGTGACCATGGGTCTAACAACCGTGGTGTACATCCAGTACATCATTTTTGGCTTCAGACCCCATGTTCTGTCAATGAAGCGACGGCACGTGTAGAGAGATCCTATCGCTCTTTCCGTCACTCTAGACAGATGCGAATTCCAGGAAAGTTTCTTATCTAAGGTGACCCCCAGATATTTGACTTCTTCTGAAAATATCAATTCCGTGTTATCGAGAAGAGGAGCCTTTAGTGAAAGCTTTGATCTTCTCGTGAACGAAACGATAACCGTTTTGTTTGGGTTTACACTGAGGCCTTTGGTTAAGCACCAAGTGTGGACTTTAGAAAGGGCTTTTTGCATGAGGTCGGATATGACTTGGTCATGCTTGCCCCGTATCGTGACTACTAGGTCATCCGCGTAGCCTTGTACGGTAAAACCCGAACTGGTCAGCTTCTCTAAGAGATCATCAATCACGATCGACCATAGGAGTGGAGAGAGAACTCCTCCTTGTGGGCAGCCTTTAGCTGCAGTGATCGTGACTGAACAGTTTCCTAGAGTAGTAGTTATCCTCCTGCTTCTAAGCTTGGAGTCTATCCAATTAACCGTGGGGGGCTCGAAGCCCTTGTCCTCGGCAGCTGATTTAATTGCTTCGAAGGAGGTGTTATCAAAAGCACCTTCTATGTCTGCAAATGCACATAAGACCTCTTTTGCTTCAAGAGCTTTTTCGAGGTCTTTAACCAAGGTGTTGATGGCAGTCTCGGTAGACTTGCCTGCTTGATAAGCGAATTGCTTAGAATGAAGTGGTGATTTAATCAAAACTTCACTTCAAATATGTAGGCCTATTCCACCAAGGTACCTGCCGATTACAAGTCTTTTGATTCAGAGGGCAGCTGTGTTCGAATGAAGTCAGTACAGCCGTTTGTAGCTGCGTAGTGGCTGAGTCCAACTCCTCCTGCTTATTTTTGTGGTTATGAACATACTGGCAAGTGTTAGGTCCAGGACCTCTTGTCTGATAGTGTTCATAAAGGTTGGCTTATTACCTCGATTTAGTATCTCTAAATTATTAGATATTATAAAATCGTGGAGGTACTCACCCCTGATGTTGGTATCCGTGCTGCCCCATAGCGTGTGATGTGCGTTCGCATCGCATCCAACGATAAATTGCTTTCCTCTTCGTTTGCAGTAGCTGATGAGTCTTGTTAGCTCTGTAGGAGGTAGGGTATCCGCATCTCCAGGAAAATAGACTGAGGTCACTACTACCTCGTGACTACCTCCCGGAGTTGGTACCTCGAGAGCTACTGCAACTACGTCCCTCGAAATGAACTGCGAAAGAGGAATAAAATTGAGATTAGTGTTGAGCAGCAATGCTGCCCTGGGATATTCATGCTCATTACTGTAAATTAACTTACATGATTTTGTGGGAAGTCCTTTAATGCGGCCTTGATGTACCCAGGGCTCCTGTATGAGCGCCAGACTAAGTTTCTCCGAGACAAATCTCCTGCTAAGCACGTCTGATGCCGCTTTGGCATGATGGAGATTTATCTGGAGGCAACTTAGATGATGATTAGTCATGACTAGGATGACTTTTTATGGCCGCTAGCAGCCTTGATAGGAGATCCTTTCGGATTTCCTTTTTTGCCCTGCTTCGCACGGGCAGGAGGAGGCTTCTTCTTAGTGCCTTCGGACTTCTTTGCGGAAGTCCCCGGCTTAGCCTCTGCAGTTCCGACTGCTTTACCGGGGCCAGCCTTAGCCTTGACAGAAAGTTTAGGCCTGCTGGTTCCTGATGTCGATGGCTCAGGCTCATCAGTCAGAGTTTTAATCTGACCTTGGCCATCCCCAGCCTCCGCCACAGTTTTTACTGCCCCACCCTTGGGCCTAAGTTGGACTAAGCCGAACTTGTACCCAATTGTGTAATGAGCCTTTTTTAGCTCCTCCATGGACGTATGGTCCACGGAGAAGGTTAGCTCTGTTACGTGTGGTTTTTGTGTCTTGCGTAACACAATCCACTCTAACACCTTTAACCCCGCGTTCTGACCCTCGATGTAGTCGAGAATCAAGTCCGTAGGGTCCTCAGCGCTGTTGGGAAAGTATCCCACAAGAACTTGTGGGCGAGGAATTTTACTTTCCTCGACCAGGACAAGGTTGGCTCCTTCCCAGGGTTTTAGCACCCCAACTACACCTTTTAGCCACGTCACGGTGTCCTGATTGGCGCAGTTGATGACCATCCACCCTGGTCTAAATGTGGAGCCCAGGAATCTTGGCTTCAGGGGGCTTTGTTTTCTAGCCGCGATCTCTCTCAAGATAGCACTCTGTACGGACTTCAATTGATCCATGTTGAGTGCCACCTCAGGATAACCGACGGGAAGAATACCCACCCGAACGCTCTCTGCAACCTCTTTATAGGAGGGCTGCTTACGCAAAGGCTGGCAGACGTGCTTCTTTGAAGGATTCTCCGTTGCTGCCTTGCTGCGTTTGGCGCTAGGTTGCTCCACTTTAGGGGAAGAGTCGTCAGAGCGAGTCCGTTTTTTAAGACTCTCCTCATTCCGCTGTTCTATCTGAAGTGTAGCAATCTTTCTAGCTTCTGCCTCTGTGTGGCCATGTTTTAAAAGCCATTTAAACCTTTTTTTGGCCGCGCCACTGAGCTTTGGCTTGCGCTCTTTGGATGTGGGAACTTCAGTATTCCCGCCGTCCTGTTGGCTATGGTCTGGTGATCTAAGGAGATCCTCCTCGTCTAGGGGGAGTGTCTCCATCGCATAGCCGTCAGATGAAGGACTTGTAATGTCCTGGAAATTTTCGGGTTCGTGAAGAGCCCCGGATTGGGTTTTTGGTACATTTAGAGGTGCACCTCCCTCAGAAAAAACGGGCTTATCTATTTTGGTCCCACGAGTATGCTCGGAAAGGTTGGTCCATCTCCGCAGAGCCGGCATGCCGAGATAAGGCTAAGGTTGAAACCGGAGGTCGCCTGGTATCCGGAGTCCATCGTTATAAGACACACTCACGCAGGGCAATTCATCCCATAGGCACGATTGTTTACACCTGGGATTGCGGGTTTTATCGAGTTTTCCTCTCTAGATCCGCCGTATTCAGTCAGGTAGCCAGCTGCACCCCAGGGGATACCCACCAGCTGCCTGTGCAGGAACACCTCGGGCAGGATGTGACTCTTCGTCACGTACAGACGGTCTTGACAGATTGCCTTGCATGGCAAGGTTCTCCCCTGGTAGGCGTTAACGTAATTAATCACCTTTACCTTGTTCCCTATCATTAGGTAAGTAGGATGTTGATATAAAACGACTTTGGCTTCGTGTAGTACGTGGACGAAGTCGCGCAAAGTTCGAACAATTTATGAAATTTTTATAGAGTATCTCATTCGAACAAGAAATGTTAAAACGATCAAGGCATACTACTGCTAATAATCAGCTAGTCACAAAAAACGTTCTAACAGCATCTATTCTAAATTGTCCTTCATGTAAAAGGCAACATTTAATAGGGAAATGTCCTGCATTTTGAGCCATGAATATAAATGAACGAAAGGATTTAGTGATGTCAAAGTTCTTGTGTACAAATTGTGAAAGAAGTGGCCACAAGTCCACAAATTGTAAATCGTCCCATTCCCGAATCTGTAACTCAAAGCACCATACACTGATACACACGGAACTCAAGAGTCCTAAAGCGAAGACACCAGCGAATTCACCTACTGCAACTAGTCGAGCAACGGAATTAGAATTTAAACCTCAATCTACGCATGCGACATTGTTACCTACGGCGCTCATACTCATTCAGGATATCACAGGTCAATCACAACCCTGTCGAGCACTCCTTGATTTAGGATCGCAAATCACACTCATATCTGAGGCATGTGTTCAGCGACTCGGATTAAAACGCACCCATACTAAGGTTAATATAAGTGGTATTGGTGCTACCCAGACGAAATCGACTAGAGGAAAGATAACCGTTTATATACGCTATAGAGTCAATGACCAAGCAATCTCAACAGCAGCATTAATTCTCAGTTCTTTAACTGGTATGTTACCTCCAGCGGAGACAACAGCAGAACAATTATTATATTTTTCTAACATTAATATTGCTGATCCAGACTTTTATCGCCCAGGTCGGAACGATATCATAATGGGAGCTGAACTCTTCTTTCAAGTTCTCACAGAAGGAAAGCTTACTCATCCCTCAGGCTCATTAACTGCGCATAATTCAATTTTTGGTTGGACTTTTAAGTTCCGAACAAGAATCATTTCATACATTACAATCATGCATTGATATTGTTCAACAATTACGTCGGTTCTGGGAAGTTTAGGAAATCGCAAGCCAAGCATGTCTTACAGAAGAGGAGCGTAAGTGTGAGCAGCACTTCATTAAGACAAATCAAAGACTGCAAAATGAGGTATATCAAGTTAGACTCTTATTTAAGGAGGATAAGGAGGTATTGGGTGAATCCAGAAACTCCGCGATTCAAAGGCTTTATGCAATGGATCGAAAATTCAAGCACAAGCATAAACTATGCCAACAATGTCAGGATTTCATGGCTGAGTATGTAGAGCTAGGACATATGAGCCGTACAACAGCAGACGAAGAATATTCTAACGATAACTATTACATGCCACATCACGCAGTTCTTAAACCTAAGAGCACGACAACTAAGCTCAGATTTGTTTTCGACGCGTCGTGCAAAACATTCACTGGAATTGCATTAAATGACAACCTCATGGTTGGCGCAACCATTCAGTCTGATATCGTATCATTACTTATTCGCTTTCGAAGACACAAGTATGCCTTTACTGCTGACATTGCCAAGATGTACAGGCAGATTCTGATGGATGAGCAAGACTGGAAATATCAAAGCATTCTGTGGAGAAATCATCCTACCGAACCGATACAGGAATACAAACTACGGACTGTAACATATGGTACTGCATCAGCTCCGTTCTTAGCCACAAGAACTTTGCATCAACTTTCAATAGAGGAAGCATCTCGTTATCCTATTGCTTCTGAGGTTATAAGATCAGACTTTTACGTCGACGATCTGATGTCAGGTGCCAATACGTTCGAACAAGCTCATAGTCTCCAGAAGAATCTAGTTAATATGCTCAAATCAGCTGGATTTTAACTCCGGAAATGGTCATCAAATTTCCCGCAGCTTCTTGAAGATATTCCCGAAAATCATCGAGAAAGGTCTACACAGCTAAGCTTTGATAAAACAACGACAGTGAATACGCTTGGACTCAAGTGGGATACAACAAAAGACTGCTTCTTGTTTAAGGTATGTCTAAGGAATCCTAGCGCATCTACAAAACGAGAGATTCTGTCTGACATAGCTAAGATCTTTGACCCTCTCGGTTGGCTATCACCTTGCGTAATATTACTGCAGAAGATCTGGATACTCGGCACTGAATGGGATGATCCTATGCCAGAACCATTAGCTAAAACATGGTCACAGTTCAGAATCCATACAATTACATGGCTTCTCCGACGCCTCAGAACGAGCATATGCGGCAGCTATTTACATATGTATATTCACTGAAGGAAGATCCAAGACAACTAATCTTGTGGGAGCGAAGACTAAGGTCGCTCCGATGAAGCAACTCACTTTACCCCGGTTGGAGCTATGCGCAGCACATTTATTAACCATATACTCTTAAAAAGGTACAAATGGCCATGAAGCTACCTCACATACAATGTTTTGGTTGGACAGACTCAACGGTTGTATTGATTTGGCTGTCGGATCATCCCAGACGTTGGAAAACGTTCGTTGGCAATCGAACTGCAGAAATTTTAGACGTTCTTCCTGTCAAATATTGGCAACACATCTCATCGCAGGACAATCCCGCAGATTGTGCTTCCCGCGGCATTTCACCAATTGAATTGCTCAACTGCATGCTACGGTGGAAGGGTTCCGACGTACTTCAAGAGGATATACCAATGAGTAACGACTTCAAGGAGCATGCAGGCAATGAATCAATTGTCGACGCTGAAGCCAGCATTTCAATATTTCACACTACGCTTACTAATAACATGGATGACTTGCTGCATCGGTATTCAACTAAAACGCATTGCGAGCTATTGCCTTCGCTTTCGAAAAAACTGCAACTCAAAATCCGAGCGCGTTACTGGGGCACTATCCACACAAGAACTTAACGACGCTCTAGATGGATTGCTTAAATGCGCGCAAAATACAGCATTTAATGCGGAAGTAGCTATTCTGTGTGAATACCTTTCTGGACTCCAACAGCATTCTTCGAGTAGGTGGCAGACTCAATCAAGCAGACCTCGCATATGACACAAAGCATCATATAATTCTATCGAAAACATGTCAATTAAGCAGTCTAATTATAGCCCATCTTCACATTCGGTATTTACATGCAGGTCAACAACAGATACTTAACATTCTTCATACTCGATATTGAATACTTGGTCCGCGAAACCTAGTCAAACGTTGCATATACAAGTGCATCATTTGTACAAAAATTCGTGCCAGGCCCTATAGTCAACAGATGAGCAGTCTGCCTTCTTATCGTCTTCAAGCGGCTTATCCATTCTTAAGCACCGGAGTAGATTACGCTGGACCAGTGCTGGTAAAATCTTCTAAAGACCTTCAAGGCGTACATAGCTTTATTTATATGCCTAGCGACCAGAGCTATACACTTGGAGCTCTGTAGTGACATATCTTCAGAATCGTTCATCGCAGCCCTCAAGAGATTCGTTGCAAGACGTGGAATTTGTTCCAATATTTTCAACGACAATGGAACGAACTTTGTTGGAGCAGACAGGTATCTGCGAGAGTTGGCCGAACTGATTATCACTCCTAAACACAAGAGTTTCAAATTTTTTAAGTGACTCCAACATACAATGGCATTTCATACCTCCTTCAGCTACACACTCTGGCGGCCTGTGGGAGGCAGGCATCAAGTCAATGAAGCCACATCTACGACGAGTTACCGGAAATGTTTCACTGAAATTTGAGGAGTACGGCACTTTGTTATATCAGATTGAGGCTTGCCTCAATTCTCGCCCACTGCTTACAAAGTCATCCAATGCAGAGGATTGCGAGGTACTTACACCCGGTCTTTTCTTATTGGCCGACCAATAGTTCAAGTACCGGAGGTTAATCTAGAGGCCTTAAATATTAAACATATGGCCCGTTGGCAACTCATCCAGAGGTTGAATCAAGAATTTTGGAGGCCCTGGAGCACCGAGTACATCACACAGCTTCAGCAGAGGCCACGCTGGCGAACTAAAGCTAAAAGCCCTGAGGTGGGTGACGTTGTTATGTTGAAGGACGATAACCTACCACCATGTCGATGGTCCATCGGTCAAATAAGTCAGATCTATCCAGGAGCTGATAATTTGGTACGAGTAGTACCTATCCATCCGAACATCGAAAGGACTACTCAAGAGACCAGTTGTAAAGCTCTGTCACTTACCTCTAGATGTCGATATCGCGAGCAATGTTGAAGGGTGACCATTCAAGGCCGCCGGAATGTTTGGAACGCAGCTATACACCATGCACAACAATTAAATTATATGCATTACTTATGAAATTTCATAGACCATTCAGTCATTTTGAATTACTATTTTCATATTCTTAATTAAATCATTCATTTTGAATTCTCATTTCTGTATTGTTAATATGCACACTGTAAAATCATCAAATATGTGTTAGTAGATAAAACTGATACTCGCTCCTATCCAGGTAACCGGACAGTGGTGAAACAGATGTTATACAAAGCGGTCGGAATAGAGAATTGACCTAAGTAATAACACGGTGTTTTTTAATTACTTTCGCCCCAATCTGTCGTATAGCCATCGACGCGAGTAATGAGGAATTCCAGCTACACTATTCTACAATTAGATTAATTTATATGGGACGGATGGAGCAATTCACGGACGAGGTTTATATAGTGCTAATTATTAAGTGGTTTGAAAAGCTTTATGCACATTCACTTAAACAATGGCTTGACAAGTTTATTCACGGAAAGATATTGCCGACCTTTAAAGGCATTTATTGATGAATTTTCACTGATTTTCGATTCCAAAGATGCACACATTGCATATTTGATACACAGTCATATATCATTTTACACGGACTGCTCTTGGCTTCTGAGCTTGTATATACAAAAAGGTGTTCATAATATATGTTCTTGAACATATATTAGGTAAATAAAAGGGATTCAGCTAAAATTTAGTTAGTCATTCAAACTAAAAGCCAACTAATTATTTCTGCAAACTTAAGCAAATTCAGCTTCATATCTCATTTTGTATCTAACCATAAGGCCCAATGGAAGTATCCTATGTTTGACACTTCGTGATTTTCATCATTATTTCGTAAAAATTTTCTTTATTTTTATATCATACTATTTTATTTTCATTTTCTTCTAAATAACCATTTCATTTTCGTTTAATTATTTACATTTTCACTATTTATTCGCTTATACTGTAAGCATTCGCCTGTGTGAGCATGGAGATTTCTTGGAGTATTAAATCAGACAGCTTCTTAGATCTCGCTGCGTATGTGAACAGTGCTTGGCAACTATTAATTACTACTTCTTTCTAATCGTGACGCAACTTCTATTTATAAAATACATGCTAATCTCGTTATGTTTTAGGAACTATTAATTACATGGATACATAGGACGACACCGGCCGTTACAGAGGAACCAGATATATTACAAAAAGGAATGAATCATCATCACTCTCATTGGCACATTTCTGTTTGTACCGGCTTTGTCTTGCAACACCGTCAGAGCCCCATTTGAAAATAATCTTCAACTCAATACAGCTAACCTGAGTTAGAAGCTCATTTTGAGCTAGCATAAGTTTTTTTATGGTGTGATTCACTAGCGATTGCAATTTAATCTCTGCCGATATTTCTGTTACTGAAAAATCGGTCGGATAACAATTTTTTCTCGCCAATAGCAACTGCCCATAGGACGGATATATATGAGCTCCATGATCTTTCGCATTATCTCGAATATCTATATATTGCTGTTTTGTCATCCACGTACAAGGCCAAAACTTCTTCTGCTGTCACTTTTGTGGGTTCTGAGGAACTGAAGCATTTCTTCATTTTAGTGGCTGCCTTTGGCGTAAAGCACGTGACTTTCTTTGCATTAGGAGCAGCATCTCTTCCTCCCTGCGATCTTAGTTCCTCGGAGCTTGCCTGTTCAATAAGCTGACATACTTTTCTCCTGTTTACATACTCGCTACTCTTAGTGAATGCTTTACTTGATCGTCCGAGTCAGTGAGTTGACGATATGATGGGAACACCGAAAATGTGATCCTACCATCTATCCACGATTTGTTGCTTTTTTTTTACATTTTTCATATCGTCAACACTACACCCACTTTTGACGTAACTGTCCACAAAAGTTTATCAACGTTTTTTTTATTGCACTTTGCGAGCTCGCATCGAGTTGTTTAAAGTCACTACTTTCTCTAAATATATTCAAAATAGCTTCATTTTTCTTCATAACAACTTGTTCACTTAACCAAACTCGAACAGTCCATTTCTTTCAATTCCATGGATTGAAAAAACAATATTGGCACTCAAATTTATCATGAGTGGACTGCCGAATTAGAATTTGCAATATTTAGAACCAATCAAGATCAACTAAAATTTTAGCTGTCCAAAAAATATAAGACAAATTACTAAAATCGGCAAGAAATTATTAGTTTCTTCTAATACTCAAGTGTCTGCTAAATTATCGGAGCCAAAAGTACTGTTGTATTAAAAGTTCATTACCTATATTGGTTGAATCCATCCCTAGAAAAACAATTCTCAAAACTATCAGCGCAAATTACCATCACAAACTTTTAATACCGGTTGACGGCAAATCGAGCTCTTTTGTTGTTAGGCCGAAAAGGTTGTTACCTGTTCGACTGAACTCGAAGGATCTGTGTTATCAGGAAAAATTCTAAAGGTAGTTTATTGCGTATGGAATAAGGTGTCGTTTGGTACGTGTATTTTATTTTAGTTACAAGTTTTAGTTTCTACCATTTCGTTCTCTTAGATATCTGTATTCTACCACAGGGCGCTGCCATCATTTTTGTTATCATATCTGAGGAAAGGAAGAAAAAGACTAAATAACTCACAAAACTTCACTCCTATAAAAATGAAGATTTTTACGATTTTATTTTATATTCGCTTTTCAAAATTTCAGTACGTACTTCCAAATTTTAATTTAATTATTTTTTAACAAACTCAGATTTCATCATATTTTAGCAAACTTAATTTAAATCCCTCTGGGATTTTCTTTTGAGGTGTGCGCGCCGCGATCATTCCTATTTGACTTCTCGTATCTGGTCTTCATTAAGAAGAAAACGAAAATGCGTAATTCGCAGATATGTTGTATGGGAGTGCATGCATAATGATTTATTTAATGTTATATTTAAATTATTATTGAATATTTGTATTTTCGGGGATCACCTAATTCACAACAAAAATGCCTTTTTCAACGCACACAGCTGAGGGAAAAATGTCAATAATTAAATATGGGCGACCTAAACCCGATATGAAAGGTTCAACGTCAGAGATCAAAATGAGGCAGTAGTTATACGTCGTTTTCTTGTACCAATTTATGATAAAAGTGAATGGATGACAGGTTGCGAGCAACTTAAAAAGCTCTTTTGTTGGCCTTGGATAAGAATAAATCGGTTTGGTCACAAGGTGGCTATTCTGATTTAAATCATTTGAGTGCTACTGTTACGAAACATGAAAAGAGTTTGGCACATATGAATTGTATGCTAGCTTTTAAAACATTTGGTCAAGTTAGAATTATTGTAATGTTGGATCAGAAAAAGAAAATTTCTATAAATCGTCACAACGAGGACCTGACGAAAAATAGAAAAATTTTAAAGCCGAGTTATCAGGAGTTATCTTTTCGGGGCCATGATGAGTCAGTGCTGTCTGTAAATTGTGGAAGTTAGATTGAATTATTGAATATTATTTCCACGTACGATGAGAATCTGTATAATCATTTGCGTAGTGATTCCCTATTTGAAGGTATCACGTCCGATATTCAAAATTATTTGTTTTTATCTATAAATCAAGTAATATTGGATCCTCCTCGTATGTGGAAATTTTATTAGATGAAACATCTGATGTGTCTAGCCAATGGCAAATGTCCACCATTATTTGATTAGTGGATGAACATGGATATGTACAGGAAACATTTTTATTTTTCACTGATTTTAGCAAGGATAGATCTGCTAATGCAATTTCAAACCATGCCCTTAATTTGGCTTCTTAAAATTGTATCAATTTCGGACACAAATTAGTAGCTCAAGGTTATGAAGGGCTGCGGTAATGGCAGGAAATTTGAATGGCACACAAACTAAGGTAAGGGAAGTTTAGCCTAACACAGATTGCATTCATTACTCTGGTCATCGCCTATATTTGGTTTTATTGAAGTCTGCAGAGGTTATTTTATCTTGCAAAATTTTCTTTGGCACTATGTCTAGCATTGCAAAATTTTTTGCACACTCTACAAAGAGGACTCAGGCTTTCTATAAACATGTTAGAATTAAGTTTCCAACACTTGCTCCAACACGTTGGTTGTCAAAGTCCAGAATTTTTTGAGAAAATAATATGCGATCCAGAAAAATAGGACAAAGAAACCATTTTATTTTCCGGAAGGTTTCTACATTTCTTAAATTAATTTGATAATCAGTTTCTTCTCATTACTATTGCAAAAATATCTGTTTTCACTGATATTTTATTTAACATCCTGCAGATGGATATTTGTTACTGTAATGAAAAAAATTAATGAAAAAGTGTGACATATTCGAAGTATTAGAGCTAATTTTTTAATAGTTTTCGACGAAATCTTAGCATTGTTTGGTCCACCTTAACAACGACGGCGCTTACAAAATGCAGATGAACCAAATGCATAATACAAGATTTTATTTTTGGAGATAATAGACACCGTTTCTACCCAAATGGACAGTAAATTTGAAAGTACTAAGGATCTTATATTTATTGAATTGCTGAATAACAAGAAATTGGTAAGTAATTTTTGTAAATTCATTCAATGCGTTTAATTCTATTTAGAATTCGTATGGGTAGTTCTTTGATTTTTCAAAATTGAACAATGAGTTAATTGTGATCTATAATTTTAATGGTTTCAGAAATTTGTCAGTCTGTGAAATTTTAAAACGTATTACTCAAAATGAGCTTCAATGAATTTTTTCTGAAGTCTATAAGCTTGTTTGCTTAATATTAACAATTCCTGCTAGCACAGGTAGTGCTGAAAGATCATTGTTTGACCACAGCTGAAAATGAATAAAAAGAACAATGAAAATACAATACAACAAAGCACTCAATACTTCCCTGAAGTCCATGGCCCAGTGTCCAATCAGCACCTGCCTCCTGTACGTCCTAGCAATATCTGAAATATAAAAGATATAAATAAATTACTTTAATAAAACTAATTAGATTGAATATTACTAAGTTCAAAGGAAAACTAAGTACATAAATTTCTTGGCAGTACAACAACAACACTGTCTAAATGTACTTATGCGAATTTCTTAGCGAATTTCATGTTCCCTGCATAATGAACTATTGCAAAATATGCAAATATGTTCACACATGCAAACAACATAAAGTCGCAGCATATATACATACTATAATTTACGAAATTCAACAATTTTTGTCATTGTTGACATTTCATGAATCACTTTGAAAATATACAATAATTTGCATAATTTGAAGATTTCGCGATCGCGACTGTCAAATTGACTCGCGAAGAAGTCAATTTAGTGAAATGAAATGCGCGCAACCTGTTGAGCAAGGTTAGAAAGTGCGAATTTCACCAAGTAAGAAAATATTAAAGAAAATAGGTGAAATTAATTCCCATAATGAGTGGGAAAGAGAACGATGTCGGAACCAGACAGACGAAATTAGAGAGAGAATTTACGTTCCATATTGGAAATTGACATAATTTCATAGGGAGTCGCCATATTAGTATTTTTGTAAAAAATTGAAATAATTAAATAAATCGACAAGGAAAATTCGTGGATAATGAAGAATAAATTCGACGACATATTTTAACATATTTTGACATAGTTGCGCAAAGTGAGCAAACATGAAAAATATGTGGAAATTCCATATTTTTGTGTGGAATCTATTATAAAATGGCGGCTCCGACACTATAAAAGGGCAGTGCTCCCTTAAATCTTTCTCAGTCAGTGATAGTGATTTTACATGCTACTTTGGCATAACATCACAGTGATTTGCAGTTTTAAATAAAAGTAAAGGAAAAGTGAACTTCAGAGAAAATTCTAAGCAGCATAAATAAACGTACAAAAGGTACATTATTTTCATGCTCTAGAATTAAAGGCATTAAGGAAAAGTTGTGAAAAATTGTTGTGTGGTGATCGGATTGGATTTTCAGATAAGTATTTTCTATCTTATTCTGAAAATAATTTATATTGGTGACGGAAATTTTTAGATTTAGGTTTTTCCACATAGCGGCTGAATCCATGCTAGCTGTGCATTTTCAACGCTTCATGTGGCAAAACAAATTAGTTAAGTAATATTAAGAGTGAAATCAGCGAATTAGTTAGTAAGTGCAGAGCAATATATAAAACCTGGAAATAATAGTGAAATTTGTGATAAATCTGAGGTATAATATTGAGTACGTGTGACGCTACGACACCTCAAGCATACATGCCTACAGATACTTAGTTAAACTAACATAATTACTTGAATATATAAAAACTAGAACGAATTAAAACGAACGTATCATAAGGAATTTGTTCAATAAAAAACAACAGTAAGCATAAGCCCACATATCTTCTTCTTTTAACATACCGCTACACTAACACCACCCAAAATGCCGTAATGTAGTTGTGGTGCTCGCTTACAGCTACATTACAAAACATTTTATGGTGGTTCCGTCCAGGAATATGTGTGTTTACTGTTGTAATTGCGAACAGTCCTAGTTACGCTTAATTTTATGATAAATATTTCCTTAAAAAAGTGTCTTCGATGTTAAAAAACTCTCAAAATTAATCTATAACTGTGCTTAGACGTGGAAGTTTTAGTGAAGAAACGTTCAAAATTAATTTATAATTAATTTATAAGTGAACGTAATCGTGCAATCTTCAAAAACTTCAGGGTGGCCAGACGTGGCAGCTCGAATAAATTATCGAAATTTCTAGTTAATTGCTGAACTTACATGTCAGTAACTCGTAATATATAGTTAACTGCTGAACTTACATGTCTGTAAAACGTGATAAATAGTTGGTTAGATAAAATAAAGAAAAATTGATACAGCAAAACATTCAATATTTTACACGTCAATTAAATTTAGAATTAAATTAAAAAATTAATTTATGTAAAAGTGCTTATACGGCATTGATTGAATGCCAGTAGTTCGTGAAAAGTTTATAACAGTTGTGCTCACTCTGTTATTTAGCTGTCTTCACCATCTATCCACATCAAGTTACGTCTACTAACTTATAATTTATACCACACGTGGCATTGAAGTACGTCACATAGTTCTTTCACAAATTGTGCTACAAGTTGTGCCCGTACATAGCAGCACAGCAGTAGGGACATTTTAATGGAATTTGTGACCACGCGTGCTACCTAAGTAATAGAAAATTTATTGCCAATTTGCGTATCCTCCTTTTATCAAGTACTACGAACACGTTATTACGGTTGTACTCACATGGTCAATCAACGATAATAGTAGGTTGTAAATCAATATGGATGTAGTAGAAAAACTAATCCTCACGGAAAGCGTGTTGCGTGCGCGAATAGAAAAATTAATTGAAAATGGCAAGAAAGCGAACCTTCTACGAGTCGAAAATGACAGAGTTCAAGAAACTTTGGGATGTGTATAGTGATATAGATATGTCAATCAATCAGGCTTTATTAGATGATTCTGATGACAAGCCACATGACTATCTAACGCAAGACAATTATGGTAAGACAGAGTTACAATACTCCGAATATATGGGAGAATTAGTGGAAGAACTGCGGAAACTCGTTCCAGCTGCTGAAACGTCAAGCACAGGAACATTACCTATTCATTCAACAACTGTTGTTCAACAGGAGTCATTCCTTCCTCGAATTCAATTGCCTAAATATAATGGTCACTACAATTTATGGTGATCATTTCACGATTTATTCGTTTCTCTGGTTCATGATAATGCCAAGCTGACACCAGTTCAGAAATTGCATCATCTGAAATCTTGTTTGGTGGGTGATGCCAGCTTGGAACAAACTAAAAGCAAGGTA
>OZ005741.1:82856762-82968129 GCA_963930735.1 Dioctria linearis | reverse complement strand
TACAAAAATTTGTTCGAAAATCCATTGTCAATTTGTCAACAATGCCCCTGTTTACATTATAATCGACTACAGCTTCTGGCTTACTGATATTTTCCCCGGTTGTATAGTTGATTGCATTATAAATAACCGTTTTTTGTTCATGGATATTTGTAAGCATATAAACCTCTCGTTTGTCCTTCCATTTTATAGCTAATAGAGTATCTTAGTGCAGGAATTGTCCATAGCCATGAGTTTGCTTTCCTGCTGGAAATATAGGAAAACCCTTACTCTTTGATCGGACAGTACCACAAGCGTAAATTTGATAAATTTGAAAAAGATATTCAAATAATGCTGGACCCGTGTACCAGTTATCAATAAATAATAATCATGTCCTTTTCCCAAATAATCACGCAGCATAGTTTTTACAACCGAGCAAGATATGAGTATAAATGTACCAATTTCTATATTTGTTGTACATGCCGTATAGACAATTATACCCAATAAATAGCCCGTCTCGACATCGCAACAAATAAATATTTTTATTCGGAACCGATGCCTTTTTGATGTAATGTATGATCAATGAAAGTTACTATCAGGGGGTTCAAATCAATTGCCAAACGCTACGCTGCGGCCAGCGTATCATAGCGATGTACGCATGCAAACTCTTGAGTGAATATGAGTCTAAAAAGTTAAATGCATTTAACTTTTTACATTGGTTTTGTTGTTGTAAATACGCTGTAGGGATTTCAGCGTCACTGCGATGCCAGTGGCAACGGTGTTTGATTCTAATGCCGTTCCATCTATACCACGCGAATATTATGTAGCTTGCTTGACGACAAGCCAATTCGGGGTGGATCTGGTGTTGGGTAGAATGATGGTGGGTGGGTCATACGCTACATTTTGGACAGCGTACCATACAGAATGTTAGTAGCGATATAATGACATTGGGCTGGGTGGTATGTTCTTAGTTTGTAGGAGAAAATTGGGCGTTACTTATAAAATATTTCAGGTTGTATCTAGTGATGCCAGAGGAGTAAACTTCTTTGAATTTTATACATTTTTTAAAATATTCTAAGAATATTTTAAAGCAAAATGTTGTTTGGATTTTTTTTATTTTGTCAAGGGAAGCAGTGCTTCCTTTGCTTCCAATGAGGAACCGCCCCTGGTGTGTATGTACTTAGTTTTTGCGTCCGATAAATAGTTTTTGAGATAATCGAAAAAGAAAAAAAAACGTCCTTTTGAAGGAGAAAAATGGCCGTCTTTTGAGTGAAAAAGTTGAGTTTTTTTCCATTCGTGATTGTGAAGAATAGATGCGTCGGCGAAAAACTTCCCATAAAAAAATGTTCTCAGCAATGCACTAATGCCGTTAAAAGAAAGAACTGATGAAATATATGCGAAATATAGGAACTGGGGAAGGGGACCCAGCTGTATGAAAATGGCTTCTTAGGCGGAAAAAACGTCTCGATGAAGTTTTTTAATTGGAAAAAAATAAACCCACTCGATAGTACTCAGTGAGACCTTTCATTTGGTATGCGTAATGCAAATTGGAAGAACTCCTCCTGGGGTACCACCCTTAAAGTCCCCCTATAAAAAAAATCTTCAACGAATTGTAGCTGGCACGAAGTTGAAATGAACAGTGGAATCGATTTTGTTATCGGACTTAACCCTACCAAGTTATAGATGATTTACCGTGCAAAGATTTAGTACCTAATTTAGAAAAAAAAGTGACGTACTGAAAAATATGGAGATCGAAGGAGAAGCGAAAACAAAGAATTATAGCGGTTTTAGCAAAAGCTTAGAATGTATACTGCGTTCCCTGCAGAGGGGTGAACAGTTATTCAAGTACGTTTTCGGAAAATCTAGTACAAATTCTAATATGTTTTTATATGGATTTTGAGTACCCACACCGCTATGGTCCGAGGTGAAATGGCTGAGTTATAAGCGTAAAACTAAATACCCCTAGCGTTTCCCCACTCCTCCAATAAAATCAAAAAACTTAGTACCCTACTTGTCCTTCTAGGCGATTGAAAATTTGCCCTCCTGCCCCGCCGGATGCGAACCCCTCTCCTAAAAAGTAACACCATTTCAAGATGTGCGACATCGAGACGAACATACCCACAAAAAATGGTAAAAAAATATATATATTTAAATAAAAAAACAATGTTTCTTTTAGATGTCGCCGCTGCGGCGACAACGGAGTAGTAGCTTATCTTACTATGTCGCCGTAGCCGCGACAACGGAGCTGTATGTTTACCTTACATTGGCGCCGCACCGGCGACAACGGAGTGCAAAGGGAATGAATTTGTTCTAATATTTTTTTGACTAAGGGTTTTTAAATAGAAACATATCATCTAAGTAAGATTACGTTTTAATCAAAACTATTTTATTTTTAAGGAAGGTATATATGTAGTAAGTGTAGCCTTTGGGAAAATAAGAATCCCAGTTTAAAATTCCTGGCAGACTATTTTCCTAAACTACTATCCAGTTTAGTCTCTATGGCATATGCCTAGCCACTTTACAATAAGTATTTATCAATATAGAACATTTTTAGAATGATAAATCCTTAGAAAATGGCTATTTTTGGCCAGTTTTCGGCCCGGCCGCCAATAGCGCGTCAATATTCCAAAGAAAAAATTTCAAGTAAATTCGTTCTTTTCTACGCTCATAAAAAACTGGTAGCGGTTCAGACAAGGTAGTCATATTAAAACTAATAATACAAATTCTAAATCCAATTCTAATCCAGTTTGTTTGAACCTTTGTGTATATAGTACATAAAGGGATATTATATAAAGATCCCAAAGCAATAATAAAACTACAGAAACAGTTCACGCAAATAAATTCCGAACACAACAAGAACGCTATACCCTTCGGCTTCAATACGGCAAATTGTTTCCTAGGGGAAAATACAGAAGAAAAAATGTTTGCCATGTCAATACATCATTGATTTTGTACTCCTGATAGAAGAAATTAAAAATGTATTTAGTATTTTTATGACACAATTTCAACAAAACAAAGTCAATTAAGAATTAGTATTTTGTTATGTTCGAATTGGCTTATCTATGGAATATACATAGATGGCAGTCGTTCATTTCGAAAGTGTTCGTAATAAATGTTAATTTGTACTTTGTGATAACTCAAATCGTTCATAGCTCATTCTGGTGCAATTATAGAAATATTTTCTGTAATTTAACACCATTTGTAATCTGTTTTTATATTTCAAATATAAACACATTATAATCTGTCACACAATTTACATATGATTTCGAAAATTTGAATGAAGCTCACTCTGTATTGTGCATGCACGCTATTCTGGTAAAAGCTCACTTCACTCTACTCTGTCATTGTAAACGCTCCTTTAAGTGCACTGCATTCGGATTTTCGAAATCATATGATAATGATGTGACAGTTTATCATATGTTTACATTTGAAATATATTTCAAGACGAAACACAGTTCGTCGATTCGTATAATTTAGTTAACTAAATGGTGTTAAATTACAGAGAATATTTCTAAAATTACACCAGAATGAGCTATAAACGATTTAAATTATTACGAAAAACAAATTAATATTTATTACAGACACTTTCGAAATAAACGACTGCCATCTATATTCCATTGATAAACCAATTCGAACATAACAAAATTTTATTAATTAATTGATTTTATTTTGTTAAAATTGCATCATAAAAATACTAAATACATTTTAATTTCTTATAAAAAATATTTAATTTTGGTTTTATTGTTATAATTTATTAATTTTCGTTAGTTAAAGTTTGTAATTATCAGTGCGACATCTGTTAGAAACTAGTATTTCGAAAGAAATGTGGAAAGCTTTCGAAACTATCAACGTGAGATTAGGAATTGTATCAATCTGACCCTACTCTGTGAAATCCAGTCCATTGGGCAGCGCGAAGAACTTATATTGAGAAAAAGACAGAAAATGCAATCTGGTGACTCCACTCTACTCTGTCATTAGGCTGAACTGCAACAGAAGTAAATAACCTTACGAAAATAAACGAGACTGAAGTTTACTTACGAAAAGTTGATATTTTTAGCCGAAATATATATCACATTCCGTAAGAGTTATTATCTAGATATTTAATGTGTTCAATTTCAAAAAGTGGTAAAAGTGAAAAAATTGCCAAATGGAAGTTGATGGAATTGAAGATTTGTGCTTTCTATTAATTCGCAGTACCATTTTTATTCCATTTTAATTTTTACATTGCACTTTTAATCATTTAGTAATAGTTTAATTGTTTGGACACATCGCGTTCTTACGGAATGAGCGATTCGTAGCGCACTATACTTACGGAAAATTGGATATTTAAACTTAACAAAAGTTCCTCTCACACGAGTTAAAGTTAATTTGTGTACGCCTGCTAAATTAAAGGGCGCGTTCGCTTTACGTAAGTAAATGTACTTACGTACACTTCTATTGTAGTTCAGCCTATTGTAAACACTCAAAACCCTCGAGAATACTTCTCCGAGGGTTTTGAAACACTCCTTTAAGCAGGGCGAGGTCTGCAGTGCTTACGCGTGGTACTTGCGTATATCCGTATATCGTAGCAGCAGCAGAGCCACCTACAGTCAGTGATTAAGCAGTGTGCGTTAACATAAAGTTTAAGGAAGAATGTGCGCGATGTTAATATGGATGATATTTTGATATTTTTAAGAATTTCGTGATTTTACGATGAACCGTCCTTTTCAAAATACATATCTCGACAGCGGAGCAACCGATTTTCCTGATTCAAATGCCAAATGAAACTTCTTGATGCTTTACATTTTTCATAAAAAAATAAAACTGCTCAGAACGAAAAAAAAACTTTTATTAATAATAGCATTTTTTCAAAACAATAGTATTATTTACTATTAAGGACTTCCTGTACTTTTTTTTAAATCTTATTTTTGAAGCTGAAAGCCTTATCTAACTATGTACGAAAAATTGCGATGGTGATCTGCTTCGTGCTTGAGATATAAATGTTTAAAGTCACCGTATATTCTTCTTTGTGATTTCGGAAATTGAATAGATATATCTACGTCGTTTATCTACATATGTATTCTTAACTAGCTGTAAGTTATGCCTCATCCAGAAGCTACAGTTGTATGAATTGTTTTAATTTGACTATCAGAACCAGCTTAACATTTTAATAAATAAATTGTCAATAATATATGCTTTTAATCATTTAGTCGGTGTTAGTATTAATATGTTAAACTAAACATAAATCAAGCACCGCATATTTAAAATTTTCAATCAATCTTCCACTCTATGAGGGAAGAATCAATGAACTGTTCCAGGGTAGGTGCATAAGAGCAAGTCGTGGGAAATCCTGCTAAACAAACTCCATATGATCAACGCGTGTTCAGTAAAAAGGAGATCAGACCGGGTTAAGGTATTCAAGAAGTAGTCTCACAATGCAAATGTACAAATGCAATGTTACGGCGGGATTAAAGAACTCTCGGAACCAACGATATTTAAAGCCCAGCATAGGAGTAACTATGAATCATGTAGTTTATGTGTGAGATAAAATTCAATCTATGCTCTCATTTGACACCCAAGTCACATACAGAACCCACACCGTGAATCGAGGAATCCGAGAACCCATAATTATAAGTTATTGGCTTCGGATTCCTATGAAAAGTCATAACCTCTCATTTTTCGCTATTGAGTACTAAATTATTGCTTTTACGTAAATCGTTGTGAAGGTCACTCTGTACTGTTCGCAATCGTTAACAAATTTAATCTTAGTGAAAGGCTTAACGTCGTCACCATATATCAGGATTTTACCGTGCCGCTCAACAGAGTCAATGTCGTCAGCAGATCGAATAAAAATCAACAGTCCCAAAGGACTTCCTTGAGGTACGCTAGACGAGATTGAATGGCGGAAATAGATTTAGTATTTTCTGTTATCTAAGTACGATTCCATCCATTCTAGAAATGTTGGAGAAGCCCATACTTTTCCATTTTAAACAGTATCGCCGAGTGAGATAACTTGTCGAAGGCTTTACTAAATTCTATACAAATACAATCTGCCTGTTAGCCTGTTCCAAAGCCGCCAATGATATCAGCGACAAATTCCAAAAAGTTAATATTTAAAGATCTGCCCGGAATAAACCCATGTTAATTTGAAGAGCGAAAATTCTTACAGCTGAGAATAAATGGTAGATTCGAATAATAATTTTTCAAAATGCCTATAGTTAGAAATTTTTACTACCTTTTTGTGGATAGGTATGAAAATGAATTTTTCCATGGTTGCGGAAACAACCACTATCGTGCGATTTTTGGGGGCGGTATTTATGAAGAGTATACATTATAATTGGGCTAGGTTCGGAAAATAAGTTACCCGCGTTACGTTCTAACCCCTTTAAGTTCATAAAAACAAAAATAAAAATAAAATAATCTTACAATGAAAGACTCGACTGGTTAGAATTGTCTTACTTTATTTATTGAAGAACACTTTACAGTTCAACTAAGAATACCTGCATTTAATTTGATACTTCACCTACAAAATCTCTTTTCGCTGAGGTTGAGTCTAGCGATATATTTGTTATTTCTTCTGTGTGAAAATTATGAGCTCGACTTTACAGAATGTGGGAAAATAAGAATTGTAATATTATGATGATAAACATTTTGGTCTTTAAGAAATGTATTTCAATTTGGAAAATTATGATATGGAATTTATGAATGTAGATCTAGATGATTTAGGTATGAAGATGTTTAGGCTGGATGCGTAACTCCCGCGTCAGTAGCAAATACCAGGTCTAACTGCCATGTCATTCTTAATATTACTGATTTATCTGAGACCAAGAGATGAAATAGTGTCCAGGTAGAGTGACTCCCTTATTGTCAAGTTATCAAAAGGAAGATAGTCATCGTCTTTTTCATATAGTACCCATTGTATATTGGGTAAGTTGAAATAACCAATAAGTAGCAATTCTTAAATAGGCTCCATCTCACCATGGATTTTGACCTTCGTCATCAACGGTATTTACGGAGTCTGGATGAATATACCAACAAAGTATGTATAACTCATATTTGAAGAGAGATAGCTTAAGAGCTGTAAGCTCAAAGTCGAGAGTGTGGGAGATACTGAACACATATCATTTTGGGTTTGGACTCTTTTTCGATTTAAGGATAAGAATAAAATATATTTCCCTAAATTTCCATCTTAATGGTTAAAGTAACACTAAATGGAACTTTGTAATGTCAGCGACAGATTAAGTTTTAATTCCTTCAGATTTAAATGTGCCTAGCCTATAGGTCTCATATCTGGGATTTTGGGACTGCGTTCACATTTTCATATTGAGTATTTCAATAATTCAGTAATTCGATGTTTATATGTGTTATCCAAACGAGTAAGACCAATGCAAGGTATGAAATAAATAAATAAGTAAAGTGATCAAAATACGTTAAGAAATAAATAAGGATCTTTTTCCTTGATTTGTAAATAGGTTGTAACGTAGTATCGCTTCATATTCTTATCTCTATTTACTTTCCTCACGCAACATGAACGTTTCCATTTTTTCTTTACAGACTTTAATTTTTTGACTTGATTAACAAGACATACTAAGTCTTTAAGATTTTTTAAATTCGACAAAAACTTCATAATTCTACTTTCCGGTAGTCAACTACAAACTAATATGTATGACAAACCCAATTTGACTTATGACAGTTTATAATTTTTTTAAATTTTACTTAAGTCTATTATAGTTTAATTTCATATGACGTTTACTCTCGGTAACTGAAGCTCTTTTTGTAAGTCATTATATTTCAGCCTTAGCTTGTAAGTTCCCCAGCCCTCATTCCTTTGCGTTGTTTCCAGTCTTGCCGCCGAGCACAGTATTCAGATAAACCAATTATGACTATCCCATACAATAGATTCGCTATTTTCTGTGTATGACGTCATGCGGATCGAATCCCTACAAGAGAAAAATGATGCTTCAATTTGTTTGTAAATTTGTTATACTGGATCCATCTAAAATGTTAAAATAAGTACAATTTTACTTTCTTAACATAAAGGTAAATTTAGTTTGTCAGTTTATATCTCATTTAGGGAAAATCAGGTCGGTATTAAAACAATCTGCTTGAAAGTTTTATTGTTAAAAAAATGCAAAATAATAATGGACTTCATATGATTTACACAGTTGATTGGATTATATGGAATACTCGCATTATTTCTAGACTGAAATAAGATGTTGACAACGGTACTTTATCAAAGAAAAGATAAATTGGTAATCATCTAACCTTCCCACGTAATCCATGGCGGATCAAAATTATATATATTACTTACATCTACCGATTATGCTGAAAGTGTACATAAATATATCGGATGCATCTTTACTTCTTTCATATTAATTGTGTAAAGGTAATAAATTCATATATGTAATTCCATTTTTCAATGTTATTAAGAAACGTGGGGTTAAATGATATGAACTTTCACTGGAAATTTTCCGAATGATATTAGATTTGATTTTTTTAAGATATTCCATTCCCATATCAAATATGAATTGAAGTAAGATTACTATAACTGTATTCCACATATTAATTTACTTTACCACTTTTTTACACTTCGTTATGATGCACAAATTTGCTTCTTTTTGAGAAAATTACAATTGCGATCAACTAATTTCACTATAGAAATAATAGAAGGATCTCAAATAATAAATTAAGGGTACAAATTGCAGTTTTTATCGATAAAACTCTCGTGACACTTTCCTTTAATATTAAAATTCGACGTCATAAGGCGACAATCCATCGTTATATTCACGCATAAGAGGAAATCTCTATAAAGTGAATAATACTTATGATAAACACGTGCTTATTCTTCATGGTTATATTTATTAGTGATCAGCACGTTTTTATAACTCTAAAGTTTCAGGTCGAGGTAATTCCACTTTATAGTGCAAATTACATAGTGATAAACACTTAATTTTCACAATCGAAAATCCTTATGAAGTGAGAAAATTTTATAGTTATATGTATATAAGTGCTTTTATTAGTGACTAGGCTGTTCTCAGCCAACATCGTCGGCACTCTAAGCCGACAATCTCTAAAGTTGTGTTAAGAACATCATAACGACGTGCAGGTTACGTTTAAATAGAGAACTACATGGTGTCTGTAAATATTTGTATGTTACTAAGGCGCGCCTTTAATTACAGTTTTGAAACCAAGACGTGAAAAAAATTATACTGCTGAAGATTATGTCAGTCAAATTGAATGGCAACACATTTGCGTGCGAAAAGCGTATTGTTACTTTATTATTTAGATTAAATAAAATGAGGTAAAACATATAAAAAACACTTTTTCATCATTTAACTAGGTACTTTCTACCGAAAAGTCTTATTAGCTTTTGACAATACAAAGGCCAATCAAAATATGCATCAAGCTCTCGACACTGCAAATTAATTCTTCATTTTATTATTTATTTATTTATATGGCTTTAAAAATACATTCATCGGTCGTACTCAAAGAAACCTGTAATATGGCCAATAATCTGTCAAATTATATGTCACTTAGTAGTTCCAATGCCATAATTCCAGAACCACAGGGTGATAGGAAAAGTCTAGATATGCCACTTTATTGTTGCCGTATCCATCAATTTTCATGTAAGTCACTATATGGAGAACATTTGTAGTAAAAATCACGATCTTATCACTATAGTCGGAAAATATTTTTTGATTAGGTGATTAGTCCGTTATTATCACTAAAATTAAAACAAAATCAGACATATTTTTCTTAAAATCATTGCCACCATATTGGATACAAAAATTTGTTCGAAAATATTTCTTTTATTTTATCATGTTAGGCATTTATAATATTGACAGTAGCCAAGAAAAGTTATTGGAGGTACTTTTCAGTTAATACTTACATTACTTTGGCTAAAAAAACGCTTAGATAAAAAATTCAAGTTTAAGATTTCCCAAAAATGTGTAATAATAACTCTTTTTTTGAGGCGCCTTGTTATTTTTCGACTTAAAACTTAAAACATATTATTTCATCAATAAAATTTGAAACGTTTATAATTAATATTCGTAAATATTGCACAATTTCGAATTAGAATTCCCTAATGCATATAATATATGTATACCTACATTACATACTTCCGTAGAAATATCACTTGCCAATTAACATCTCGTTACATTACACATATTGTCATCACATTTTTTGTATGCATAGTGCTTTTTTAAAATGAAAATCACTATCGTTAAACGTGAAAATCACATACTTGTAAAGTGATATCAACTAAAATTATTGTCATAAAAATGGAACGCTTCATTCAATCATAATCATTCCCCAAAATGAAGTATAGACCAAAATTGGGACGTGTTATGATAACAGAAGTGGTACTTAACAACACTATAGAGGGACTATATTGAGTGTTTATTACGTTCCAATTACCATTTGTCACTATAAAATCCTAGTTGGGTATGTATATAATGGAATAGAATTTGTTTACTGCCTATTTTTTATAAATTTATGCGTTCATAAGATAACCTGCTCTTCTTGGTTTGTATCAATTAAAACTAACTGCAAAGAGTATATATGATGTAGAGACAGCTTGTTAAAATATTATTTCCAAATGAAACAACAAAAAAACAGAAAAATAATGAAAATATCTACAATACCAATTTTTGATACATTTGTCTGTAATTCGTAAAATTATGTATAGCTTTTATACCGTATATGAAACTTATATGGTATACTAAGTATGTCATTCCGTTTGTAACACCTCGAAATAATGATGGTACAGCAAAATGGATTAGACCCATACATAAAAACACGATAACTCAAGTACGCGTGTACCTAGAAAGCTGATATTACGCACGCGGGCTTTTTAAAAAAAAAGTAAAGTCAAGTTCGACAATGGGACAAATCGGGTAACTCCTTCGTAGGGTTGCCATACAAAAATTTCGTTTTTCATTATATATTTTGACACTATCTGAGAAGGCTAAAGTGGACTAAATCGGGCAACCCCTTCTGGTGTTGCCATATAAAAATTTAGGACTTTTATATACTGTGAAAACATTAAGTCTATACTATTTTAATGTACTGAAAAGTTCTTCAGAATATAAAATCCTATAAAATTGATTATAATCAGTTTTTCTGTGCGACGAACCGTTATAGAAATATATGCGAAAAGACACTTTAAAAATCAAAGTTGCACAGGAATAACATACGAGTGTTCATATAGGGATCATCAGAATTGGTCTTTTTGGTCTTTTTTACTTGTTGATATTTAAACTTTTAAGCTGACGGAAGCACTGAGTTTTAACATTCAGGAAATTAAGCGAAAAGTAATAACCCTTTGATTAGTGAGTTAATTTTGTAACATACACGTCCCTGGAATGTGTTATTTTTTCCATTTTTAGATAGCTTTCGCAAAATAGATGGATTTTCCTTTTTGCAGTGGATGGGTGGGGAAAGACTTCTTTTCAAAATTTGGTGTGTATGTTTGTCTTGATGGAGCGGATCTTCTGGTCAAGTCGGTTATGCCCGGAGTAGTTTGTTCCCGACGGGGCGGAGGAGGTAAAGCTTTAAAATGCTTTTGTTTATATCTCCTGAACCAAAAATCGTTGGGAGTTCATTGATATCTTATATGAAAGCTGCGGTCCTAGGATACAGATCGTATTATTTCGAGTTGCAGGGTGGCGAGAGGGCGGAGTGGGAGGCAGTTAAAATATCGATGTTTCATCCGATACATATGCAAAAAACTGCGAACGCAAAAGTTCCTAGGCCAACCAATACCATGGGTGCATTAAGCTTTTTTTCATTTCGATCCGTGTGTTGGGGGGGGGGGGGGGGGGGGGGGGGTGGAATTAGATTTTGGGTTTTCAACAATAACGCAGCCATTTGGCCTCGGACCATAGGGTGTGGGTACTTCTTCTAAGAAAAAAAAATTTTAATCTGTACTAGATTTTTCATAATGTACTTTAAACAAACATTGACACCCGTCTCCCCCGCAGGGGCAGCAGTATATTTTTCATTTTTTTAAAACAATAGCATACTTTAGTTTTGCTCTTCTTTCGATTCCCATACGCACTTTTTAGTACCTCCCTTTTTTCTATTCAAACTGAAGTATTAGATTTTTTTCACTTTAGATCGGATCTAACTCTATAGGGTTATGTCCAATCGGAAAACCGATGTCACTGTTCGTGTCAGCTAACTACTAGTTACAGTTTTTACCGAGGGTAGTTAATTTTTGAAGCTTTTTTTTATTGCTATAACTTTTTCTGATTACATTATAAATTATAGTTGGACAAATTCAGTGGCTCTCAACATTGTACAAAAAGAAAGTTTTCAAGAAAATATTTTTTAAATTTTTTTTCGCTAGATATAAAAAGAAATATAATAAAAGATAATATAAAAAATATAAAAATATACATAAAGTCTTATCATATAAACTTATTTGAAATTAAAAAAAAAAATCCGTTAGATAAATGAATAATTTTAGATTTAGATTCCGAATTTATTTTTGCCATACCATTACTTTTATACATATACACTTTACTTTGCGTAAATATTGGAAATAATTGATTTTTTTATAATTACACATAGTTAGGAGTAAAAAATTGTTTATGAAGGAAAATATGATAAATTTATACAGAGACATTAGGAAAAACACGAATATACACACAATCGAAAATCACATGCAACACACATAAACTTTATGTCTTTCCATTTTATTGGACGAATTGTGGAATGACTGCACCCAAAACACTTCCTCCGCGTGTTCTAACATTGAGCCTTGTTTCCAGTACAGGATGGATGAAATGTCTTTCTGTGAGTCTCAAAGGAATCTCCTTAGCTCTTCTGCCTCCAGACGACGACGGTCTTGGCTTATGATATTGCTTAATAATTTGTGTTATTACCTTAGACAAAAATCACTGAATTTCACATTTTCTCCTGTTTGTACTCCGTATAAATGATAAGCATTTAAGGTCGATATATCCAAAAATCGAGACAAAATTAATTTTTTTATACCACTTTAGCTATTTTCTTGAACAATCCATAAAACTGATCCCCATTGTCAATTTGTCAACAATGCCCCTGTTTACATTATAATCGACTACAGCTTCTGGCTTACTGATATTTTCCCCGGTTGTATAGTTGATTGCATTATAAATAACCGTTTTTTGTTCATGGATATTTGTAAGCATATAAACCTCTCGTTTGTCCTTCCATTTTATAGCTAATAGAGTATCTTAGTGCAGGAATTGTCCATAGCCATGAGTTTGCTTTCCTGCTGGAAATATAGGAAAACCCTTACTCTTTGATCGGACAGTACCACAAGCGTAAATTTGATAAATTTGAAAAAGATATTCAAATAATGCTGGACCCGTGTACCAGTTATCAATAAATAATAATCATGTCCTTTTCCCAAATAATCACGCAGCATAGTTTTTACAACCGAGCAAGATATGAGTATAAATGTACCAATTTCTATATTTGTTGTACATGCCGTATAGACAATTATACCCAATAAATAGCCCGTCTCGACATCGCAACAAATAAATATTTTTATTCGGAACCGATGCCTTTTTGATGTAATGTACATTTTGAATGCCAATCGCCCTTTCCAAAGCAAAAGACTTTCGTCCATGCATAGATTTTGGAACGGATGAAACAAAGCTTCATATATGGCTTTTATTGGATCTAATAATAGCCTGATTTTTTAATCGATCAGTGCTCCGAGAGGTGTTATCTGCAAAGTGCTCGCAATAATAGATAAAAGCGATCCTGAAAGAAGAGAGCCCTAAAAAATGGGGTAAAATTACTTGATTTGTTGACCAGTAATCTTTAAAGGAGTTTTCCGAACCAAAGTGGTCAACACGATGGTAGCTAAAAATACGTACATCTCGGAAACGTTCGTGCAACTTCGATTTTGAAGTCATACCGGTTCTAATTTGACTTGCGTATCTATTGGTTTCTTTCACCATATTGTGCATAACGTCAATATTAAAGAAAAGTGTAAAAAAGCTCAATTCAGTGTCTCCTTGTTATTCTGGCTAAATTCCGGATGTTGACCTGGTGAAATGAAAATCCCAGAGGAGAAATCTCCCCTCTTCACACTGCCTTTCTTCTCTTGCAGGAAGTCGAGCTAGTTGAGGTTCGCAAAATCACAGAAGTATATCGAAAAACTAACGCGATCTGATTCCAATCAAAAATAGCGCGACAGACAAAATAAACGACACAATTGCTTCTGAGTGATCAAAACAGAGTGATAATGAATAGAAAATGAGCCTACTTACATTTATTTATATACATCTAACGCCAGCTAAACTGCAGACGAAATCGCAATATGGTACATTTTAGAAAAAAAAAATATTTTCCTAATCATTTGCAATATTTTGAACGCGACTTTTTCCAGGAACTTTTGATAGAACATCGGTTTGTGGAGCATAATCACTGACTTTTAACAATGGACTGAGCATATTGATATATCATGTGGCTCAAATATTGTGTAAAACTCAACCAGATGATATTAAAAAAAATTATTTTCTTGTGCCCCAAGTAATATTTTAATCGCTTATAAGGAATTAAAACTCATTCTGACTTTATTTTACAAAAGTAATTTTTACCTGAATCACGCGTAAGGGCAAGAGAGACGGAGCATGGTAAACACTATCTTTACCTTAAAACCCTAAAAACATTAAATGGCATAAGAAAAGTTCAGTAAGCAATATTTTGTGCTTGTAGCTCCAACTCTGCCATAGGGCGAAAGAGAAAACTATAAAACTTGTGTCATTCCTTCCTATAGGAAAAGGGCGATACGCTCAGTCCAATGTTATAAATCAGTGAGCATAATACACCATGTTTCTTAGAAGAGCATAAAAAGCAAAATAGCAATCTTCGCAATTAGATTTTATTCGTAATGTTTGCATATATCTATTATATAAATATGTATATATAGCCACTTCTCACAAACTGATTACCTTGGAACCCGACCATCTCCCATTTGCACAAAACTTTCAGAGTTTGTATGGAATACCAAAATACCCATAATTTTTTGTATGCGGTCATAGTGGTTTTCTGTGTGATTTTAATATACATAATTCGGATTATATTTATTAATTTGCACAGTAAATTTTATTATGGATTCAGCCTGTGTTATTACGAGCTCATTAAAAATGTTATAATATGTGAGGAAAGTACGAAGAAAAGAATAAATAACACACACAACTTTACTCCAATATAAAAGAAGATTTTTACGTTTTTATTTTATATTCACTTTTCACAATTTCTGTAAGTATATACTTCCAAATTTTAATTAAATTGTAATCTAACAAACTTAGATTTCATAATAGTAATGTACACTATAGATATGTACACTAATTATGTGTGAAAATGGACGACTCAAAACTTTATGTTGTATGTTGTATGTTACATAATGATTTATTGTTATAAGTATTTAAATTATTATTGAATATTTATATTGTTGGGGATCGCCTGATTCACGACATCCACCTCCCACCCCCTTAAAAAAAATGTTTTCGAAACGAACACACCTCAAATATGGTTTAAACAAATTTAACTTATTTATGAAGAATAGACGAATTTTTAGAAACTTTTATTTTAAAACGATTCTAAATCGAATCATAAATACAAGAGGAAAAAACAACCGCCTCGTCCGGGGTTTGATGCCGAAGGACTGCTCTTACCACTGAGCTAACCAGACAGATGATTTTCCCTCTTGCATTTCATAATTTGTGACTAGCCTACTAAGCCACGTTTTGCTTTCAGCTGGCATTAACCAGTAACGATGAAAGCACACAAATAAACTGTAAATTCAATTTGTATTTATTTTCCCGCGGACGGAAATTGAACCTACACTTGTTAGAATCTGTCAAAGATGAAGAATTGAAGAAATTTGAAGAACTTTTATTTTTAGCTATTCTAAATCAAATCATAAATACAAGAGCAGTCGTTCGGCAAGTGGAAGGTACCGACGGACGAGGCGGTTGTTTTTTTCCTCTTGCATTTCTGATTTTATTTATAAACGTTAAAAATAAAATTTCTTAAAAATTCTTCTATTCTTCATCTTTGACCGATTCTAACAAGTATTGGTTCAATTCTCGTCCGCGGGAAAATAAATTAAGTATTTATATTATTTATAATAACATTTATATATTCCCTTTATGGTTATATTTATTATTCTTTCATTCATAAACAATCTAAATACCCATTTCTTTTATAACAGCAGCTTACAGTTTTTATAAAAAAAAATTATGCTAACGACCTTTTTACAAAAATAATAGAGGTTAAATTAAAAAAAATGTAAGAAAATCCGAAATTTTTAGTTTAGACAACAATAATTCTTGATGGAGAGGGTTGTGGAGGTGGTTGAGCAGTCTTTGGAAAGGCCATGAAGTTCTGCATACAATAAGCTCTTAAGTGTGACGGTATACCCTGTAGTTTATAAGATACAGGGTGTTTTGTGAAATACTGGCTTTTTTTCTTAATAACCCTGTAACTCCTAAACGGTTGATATACCCCCCCCCCCCCCCCCCCCCTGCCAAACAAATTTTTGGTTCGTCTACGTGAGTACTATCACCTCCCGCTCTACTGACCTCCTAGTGGGAAACAGCCTGTATATATACAGGGTGATTCTGATCAAGATACCTTCCGGTATACCACGCGATTCCTTGAGGTAAGATGATCAAAAAATTGTTCCACATACCCCCTCCTAGAAACCTTCCGTTAGGAGTTGTGGCCAGTTGCAGATTTCGCCAAACCCTGATGGGAATAAATGAGTATAACTTTTGAACCACGCTATAGATTTTGGTTAGTGTTGGCTTATTACATAGCCAAGAATAGTAGCTGTCGAAAAGTGTAATTTTACACAGATGATTCCTAGAAAAGCAGTTTATAAGTAGATGATGCAATTAACATAAATTATTTTATACATGAAACTTACGAGATAATTTTTCTTAAGACTGTTATAATCTACTGCTAGAAACTCAGTAGAAGGCTGCATATAGACGAATGTCTTCTTAGAACGTGTGGGCAAAGGAATTTACTTTAGATAATTGACATTTTGCGTTGAACGGTAAAGGAGTAGTTAGTTCAAAGATTATTCTATTTTTGTGTATCGCAGTGCTCATTCCAGCAATTTTGTATATTTTGAGTAGATTTTTCTCTCCTGCGCTTACTGGTAATGATACAGAGCTAGGTATTTCCTTTTGAAGTGATTGTAAAATGATTTCTAACTGAGAGGGTATTACGATGGACGGATGAGATTTTTCATGCCGGGCATCTGTAACTAAATCAATAAGGACAGATTGTGCTGACAAATTCCGTAATAGGATCAAAGTTATTAAGGTGGAGATAGATCCAATTTCCATAACGGCCGCGTTAGTGAAATTAGAATCCGACAGACTTTGCAATTCGGATTCATTTGAAGTATTAATAGTAGCGTGTGTCTTATTGAACATATTTACAATTGAATCTAATAGGTAAGTGGTGTTTCTCACTAAATGTTCTAAATGTTTGCAATTTTTACGTAATAGATCTATTTGGTCGTCATAATACTTTACGTCATTTCAAATCCCGAAAAGTGATTTACTTACTACGCCTATTATATTGAATAGGCCACGTTTTTGTCCGGTTCTCTAGAGGATTATTTTTTGAGCTGTGTCTGAAGTAATATGATTAATTTCTGCAACTATGGTTATACAGATCTGTGTTAAATTCTCGTGGCTCTTAAGCATTCCAAAAAAAATTGTTTAATTCGGTAACATACCCCTATATATTTTAATTCAATTCATTAGAATAGAGCTTCACTTCGCCCATGTGTTCGAAGTAAATTCCCTGATTGTCGACGATCGGCATTCTACACCGTAGCAACTGAAGCAAAGATTAGAAAAAATTGTGTATCCATTTTCTGAAACGAGTGTTTTTACACTTAAAAATTTTATTCGATAAAAAGCTTTGTTATTTTTGAGAATAGCTTTGTTTGTTTTTCCTAACTTAATTGATGTAGTAGGTCCCCTCGTAACGGTGAGAGCTTATTTCTTTTCTGATTCCTTAGTAACACTTTATCTCCTATTTTAAATTGTGCCTTTTTCCATTACGGTGCTTAGTGAATCTTTGGCTATCTGATACCCAATATAGCTGTAGCCTGGACCTTAACTCATTAACATAGTCTTCGTAGTTATAGCAAACTAGGACAATTATATTTAGATTAGTATAACTTAACTAATCGCTAAGCTTAATCATTTTTATTTTCACTCTCGGCGTTTTCAAAATTTCTACTACCTTTTTTGGTAGAGTACTGCTTCTTTTCGGGTTTTTTTCTTCGTTTGCTTATAATTAGGGTGTTAGAAGATATTAAAAGCATGTGTATAATATCCTCCATGGTTTGTTCTCTACTAAATTTTCCGGGGTTATATTCTCTAAAATGTCTTGCATCTTTGTTTCGTGCTTCCTGCGCCTCTTCTGACATTTGACCAATGGGTAAGATTGACTTGATTATTAGTAATGCCACAAGCATCAAAAACTTATGTAAGCTTTGCGACATGTAGTACCATTCATACTGTTCTATATATGTATATAATTCTGCGGTGGTATTGGAGTAATTTAAAAAAATACCTGTGTTTATTTCATAGCCGCACGCCAAAGCCGTAAATATAATTTGAACTTGTGTATTGTGAAATTTAAACGTTCGTCGACTCCGTTAATTTCAGATGCTAGAGCAGAGCTACTTAAAACTCGGCTTGCGGTATTGCCACCGTTAGATGTTCCGAAGACAGGTTTAGGAACGTCTATTAAGGGGCCGATTTCTCTCCAAAATTTTTCTTGAATTTTCTTTTTCCGGTTGTCTAATTTGCCACTTTTTAAAGTCAAGCCTGTAGGAGATATGAAAAAATCATTCCATTTTATTCAGGCACGAAGGCTGGATATACCAAATAATGTCGGCCTTGCGCGACAAATATGGCAACACTCACTGACCAACTGTATCAGATGACCAGCTGTGTCAGCCAACCAGCTGCAAATTTTTCCATCTATCATTGTTAAATATTGCTCGGGAAAGTAAGTAATCGTGTTTACATTTAGTTCTGTTTCATATGAAACAATTTTTGATATTCGAGGTTGAACTTTTTTAATATCTGCTTTCACAAACTCTTACGTCTCTTTTTAAAAATAATTTTTTAAAGATTTTTTGTTGCCACTAACCTTAAAGGTATAATAACATTTGATTCTTCCTTTCTTTGTTCTGAGTACAAGGCTTGAATTAAGACTCAGCGCAACAATACCTTTTACCACAATTTATTATAAAATATTTAATTCACAAACTTGTTGAGTTAAGCCACCTCAACCTAACTTTCCGCTATCCCTAGTAACCAAGCCTTACGACATTCAACAGATATTCTTAGGAAATTTTCCAGTCCGAAGAATCGGTTCCGTGGAATATTCCCAAGCATGTCAAAATAATTTTATGGGATTGTCACGGGGCAAAACTGTCCGAGGAAAGTATGCCGTTATTATTCCAAGGAATTTCTTCAGGAGTCATAAGAACAAATTCTTTGGAAACTTAGCGGATATTTTCCGCGGATACTCTATGGAGAGTTTGTTCGTATATTCTGCAGAATTGTTCCACAGAAATTCTTCAGAAATCATAAGAACAATGTCTTTGGAAATTTAGCGGATATATTCCACGGATACTCTATGAAGGGTTTGTTCGGATATTGTGCAGAATTATTTCACAGAAATTCTTCAGAAATCATAAACTTCAGAATTTCTCCCTACTACAATACAAAAGTATTTTAAATATATTATTGTTAACAAAATAAAATTTATTTTTAAGAAATTCATTCAAACAAAACAAAAGAACAATTCAATTATAAAAAGAAAGAAAGAAAAATCTTAAATTTATTCAGAGCTGGGTGGTTTTCCTGTAGTTTCTCTGTGAACGAAAAAGTTATAGTCTTAAAAGTAATGAAATAAATAAATTTATGTATTACTTTATTATTATTCTGTTTGCTTCTTCCTTACGGAGTCTTTTAATAGGGGTTTGCTAAATATATCTTGCGCATCTATCCCTTGTTGTTCACCAAATCTCTCCACGCAAAATTTTAAAATTAACTTTTGTTTTTATCTATTTCTCAAATCTGTTTCTAATCGAAACTCACTTCACTCACTATTCAGATCCATAGCAAAACCCTAAACACTTTTTTCTAGAAACAATAAAGCATTGGAATTTAATTGGATAAAGCCTGGATATTGTCAGACTTATTCTGAAGAATATCCATAGGATACCCAGATTTTTCAGTTCCACTGTTATTCCACACTTTTTCCAACAAATAAAAAGGAAAAAGTTGATAAAATAAAAAACAAAAACGGTAAATTTACCAAAAATTTTGTCAGGTAGTTGTCTGCTATTTTTCCACTAAAGAAAAGAGTGTAGAGATTTTTTTGGACAAAGTGAAGATTTCAATTTCTACTTTTTCTGCAGTATGTCCACACTTTCTCGATATGTTTTTATATACAGAATTCTTCAGAAAAATAATGGACAACTCAAAGAACAGTTTCAAATATTGTCCAAAACTTTGCACTGCCTTTCCAATTCTTATCTCATATAAAATTTCTATGGAAATTCGCTAGATTTTCCTATGAGTGTCAAAATAGAGCAAAGTGAAACTTTGGAACATGTAAAGACAACATTCTGTGTTGGAATTTTTTGGATAAATATTAGAATTCCGGCCAATATTGTTGTAGTATAGTTTGGAAAATGTGAGGAGAACGGAATTGTGGGTACTATGGACTTAACTAATGTCAATTTGGGCTATAATAGTATGGCGACTTCGCAGATTAAGACATGTGGCTATCACCTGTAGCCGGTCGACTTGAACTCCGTTGTTTCATTTCTTCACAAATGCTGATACAAATCTTTTCTTTGTATAATGCTACTAGGACGCGGGATCTTTCGGGGCTTCTGGATCCCTGTCTTCTTTGCCGATTCATTCACAGCCACTAAGTAACTGGTTCCTTCAATCAAATATTCAACACCCCATGTTAAAATAATAAACTAATAAAAATAAGTTCGATTTCTTACTTCATTGAGTTCTGCTTTTCCTTCTTCAATTTTCTCTTCAGACTTTTCGTCACTGCGATGTTCTTCAAATTTCGTTTACTTCTACTCTGTGCTATACATAGTATTGCAAATAACTTCTATTTTCACTGAGTAACTCATTTGTACTTTAACGCAATCTTTTTTATTTTACTTTCATTTTTTAATTAAACTCTTGAAGATTTCAGTTCGGCTCCCAGATCTCATAAAAATGTCCACCGGAACTCATCGACATGGCCCTTTCAACACTTCGGACTACGAATCTCACTTGCCATGCGGTTTATCCCGAAAGCTCTCCAGATAAAGCGAGGCACTCACCTTAGTATTAGCCTACTAGCGGAATGTATATTCTCGACTTTTACTCTTTGCTTCTTAACACTCTTTTTCAATAATACTTTTTGGCTACATTCTAAATCACACATAAATGATCCTACTTTCTAAACATGATAAAACCCTTTTCTATATCTTACAATTTCATATATTCACACGCACTTACTGCGAAACTATTTACTCAATTTTACAGCAGCTACGCCTAAGTTCATATACTAATGTGCATATCTACTACCCTGGATTACTTAAATCTATTACAAAATAACATAGCTACAAATAAAAACGCTCTAGCTGGGCTGTCACATGTGAACACTCTTATTTTGAAATTATATTTTTTTTCATTGAGTAATAGACCTTCGTTTTTTAAATATAACGCTTCCTCTACAAATTTATCTAAAAACTCATTTAGGGTTGCTGGCTTTGACTTACATATAAACATGCCAATCACAAACGGGGACACTTGTCTATTGTTGGGAATACTTCCTAATATAGGCCATAGTGACGTTAATGAGCTTTTAAATAATGGCAGACCGTCGACACAGATATCCATGAAAAACTCATCAGTAGGTATCGATATTTTTAGCCTTAATAATTTTAACGCATTTTGGATGCCGAAATGGTAATATTGGCCATTTGATATACTGTTTATCTCGGCTGAAGGTATTTGCTTAACAAAAAAGTTCTTCATACTTTTTGGAACTTTTAGTCCTTCTTCCAATAAAATAGATAGCAGATCATCACAGGCAGCTCGTCTAATCTTATGAACAACAGCCCAACATTTTAATTTATCTACCAAACTTTGTGTTCTGATATATTGATCTTCTATTTCTTCAGGAGAGTAATTAACCGGACCATGAATATTATTATCTGAATCAATATCACCAAGATTATGATTATTTAAAATGTTTTCTTCAGATGTACTAAAATTATCAGATCTATTACCCTCTTCAGTAAAATATTGAACATTTTGTCGTTTTTCCGCACATTCTGAAAATTTTTCCACTTCAGTTTTCACTAGCCTTTTCATGTGCCTTTTGGATATACCACAAATTTTTCTCGACATTTTTTAAATAAACTTCCTATTGTACATAAACATATGTATAAAATTTATCGAATCAAATTAAATAACAATGCAGTACTCACTTTTGAAATAATGCACACGACTTAAGATCTTGTCTTAAAATTTCAGATGAACACTCAGTTTTTATGAAATAAAAAAGATTTATACTATCTTTTGAGCTTAATTTAGTTTTCCAAAATTATTAAAGGAATTTTTGAAACACTTTTTTTGTATTATGTTAAATTGTGCGATTCGTTTAGTTTTCAAACACTTTTTCACAATAAAACAACTTTATTTTAAAAACTACACGTTCTTATTTTTAACGCCGAAAATAGAATGACAGTCTTTTACTGTTTTCATATCGATAAAGCAAAAACAAAGGAAATAATAACGGTTGTTTTACTTCTCTTATGCTGATGCCACATATCTATAGGAAAAAGCGAGACCTCGCTAAAGGAGGAATAAGGGATGTCCGAGATCGTGCGTAAAAATTAGCTCAATATAAATACCATTGATCCTAAGTTGCTCTCAAGTTATCAACGTGAGAGTTTACGCTATTCTGACATTTTTACACACGATCTTCAACCTACCTTATATTTGTATTAGGAGTATGCGTACATGCCGTGAATAGTCATTCTGCAAACGTGTATATAGGTCAACCCACATACATACATATACAAATAAAGTTGCGACAAATTAACTTCAACAGTTGATTGAATTGTTCAACATTGAATCTAAACAAGTGTTGTGAAACATTGTTGAGTAAAGCGACGGCGTCGTGTCATAAACATCTTGAATAATTGTATTTTAAATTTGCACAAGTGATTTATTCAAGTGACAACCTATTTGTGAAACTTACTGCTGAAAGTAACTAATTGCAAAGCCCAGGTAATCCATTTCATTTTACTTTATTTATAAATTATATTGATATGGCGGAGGCACCAAAAAACAAAGAGCAACCATAAAGGGCTCTATTACACGTATTGGGAATGTAATCAAAAGTATAACCAGGAAACAACCCTTGAGAATATCCAAGTTCGCCTTTCTAAGCTGGAGGAACAAATAAATGATTTCAATACAGTTCAAACGCAGTTAGAAGAGTATCTAAATACAACTGAAGATCAAATTAATGAGGAATCAATAAGGGCAGAAGTTGAGGATCGTTATCTTGATATTAAAGCTAAATGTTTACATTTAATTTATGAAATTCAAAGCAAGGCAACACAAAGCTCATCTGATATTTCTTCATCACAGCGTGATGATTCACTTACCTGGCCATACGTGCCGTAGTCGAACATCAAAGTGCACTTAGTACTGCGGTGGAACGTTTAGCATCTAGTAGCAGTAATATCTTGTCATCGACGATGTCGCCTTCTAATCATAATTCAGAAGTCAAACTTCCACGTATTGACTTACCCACCTGCACAGGATATCATGAAGATTGGCCGACATTTCATGACTTATTTACCTCGTTGGTACATTCGAACAATTCTATCAGTAGAGCTCAAAAACTGCAATATTTAAAGAGCAGTTTCAAAAGTGAAGCTAGTTCGTTGCTAAAGAATCTCAAGTGAAGCCTATGAATCCTTAAACAAAAGATTCAACAAGGAAGATTGTATCATCGAAGCCCATCTTCGAAATCTGCTAGACCAACCATCACATATTAAAGCATCTGCTATAGAATTGAAGAAGTTCATTACAGTTACGAACGACGCTGTTAGCGGACTTATGGCACAAAAGGTACCAGTGGAACATTGGGATGCAATACTAATCCACATCTCATTAGGTAAGTTGGATGTTGATATAAAACGACTTTGGCTTCTTGTAGTACGTGGACGAAGTCGCCCAAAGTTCGAACAATTTATGAAATTTTTAGAGAGTATCTCATTCAAACAAGAAATGTTAAAACGATCAAGGCATACTACTGCGAATAATCAGCTAGTCACAAAAAACGTTCTAACAGCATCTATTCTAAGTTGTCCTTCATGTAAAAGGCAACATTTAATAGGGAAATGTCCTGCATTTTTAGCCACGAAATAAATGGACGAAAGGATTTAGTCATGTCAAAATTCTTGTGTACAAATTGTTTAAGAAGTGGCCACAAGTCCACAAATTGTAAATCGTCCCATTGCCGAATCTGTAACTCAAAGCACCATACACTCATACACACGCAACTAAAGAGTCTTCAAGCAAAGCCACCAGCGAAGTCATCTACTGCAACTAGTCTAGCAACGGAATTAGAATTTAAACCTCAATCTACGCATGCGACTTTTTTACCTACGGCGCTCATAATCATTCAGGATATCACAGGTCAATCAAAACCCTGTCGAGCACTTCTTGATTCAGGGTCGCAAATCACGCTCATATCTGAGGCATGTGTTCAGCGACTCGGATTGAAACGCACCCATACTAAGGTTCATATAAGTGGTATTGGTGCTACCCAGACGAAATCGACCAGAGGAAAGATAACCGTTCATATACGCTCTAGATTCAATGACCATGCAATCTAAACAGCAGCATTAATTCTCAGTTCTTTAACTGGTATGTTACCTCCAGCGGAGACAACAGCAGAACAATTATCATATTTTTCTAACATTAATATTGCTGATCCAGACTTTTATCGTCCAGGGCGGATCGATATCATAATAGGAGCTGAACTCCTCTTTCAAGTTCTCACAGAAGGAAAGCTTACTCATCCCTCAGGCTCATTAACTGCGCATAATTCAATTTTTGGTTGGATTATCAGTGGAAAACTTTTGAGTTCCAAACAAGAATCATTTCATACATTACAATCATGCATTGATATTGATCAACAATTACGACGGTTCTGGGAAGTTTAGGAAATCGCAAGCCAAGCATGTCTTACAGAAGAGGAGCGCAAGTGTGAGCAGCACTTCATTAAGACACATCAAAGACTGCAAAATGAGGTATATCAAGCTAGACTCCCATTCAAGGAGGATAAGGAGGTATTGGGTGAATCCAGATTCTCCGCAACTCAAAGGCTTTATGCAATGGAACGCAAATTCAAGCACAAGCATAAACTATGCCAACAATATCAGGATTTCATGGCTGCGTACGTACAGCTAGGACACATGAGCCGTACAACAGCAGGCGAAGAATATTCTAACGATAACTATTACATGCCACATCACGCAGTTCTTAAACCTAAGAGAACGACAACTAAGCTCAGAGTTGTTTTCGACGCGTCGTGCAAAACATCAACTGGAATTGCATTAAATGACAACCTCATAGTTGGCGCAACCATTCAGTCTGATTTTGTATCATTACTTATTCGCTTTCGAAGACACAAGTATGCCCTTACTGCTGACATTGCCAAGATGTACAGGTAGATTCTGATGGATGAGCAAGACTGGAAATATCAAAGCATTCTGTGGAGAAATCACCCTACCGAACCGATACAGGAATACAAACTACGGACTGTAACATATGGTACTTCATCAGCTCCGTTCATAGCCAAAAGAACTTTGCATCAACTTTCAATAGAGGAAGCATCTCTTTATCCTATTGCTTCTGAGGTTATAAGATCAGACTTTTACGTCGACGATCTGATGTCAGGTGCCAATACGTTCGAACAAACTCATAGTCTCCAGAAGAATATAATTAATATGCTCAAATTAGCTGGATTTGAACTCCGGAAATGGTCATCAAATTTCCCGCAGCTTCTTGAAGATATTCCCGAAAATCATCGAGAAAGGTCTACACAGCTAAGCTTTGACAAAACAACGAGAGTGAATACGCTTGGACTCAAGTGGGATACAACAAAAGACTGCTTCTTGTTTAAGGTATGTCTAAGGAATCCTAACGCATCTACAAGACGAGAGATTCTGTCAGACATAGCTAAGATCTTTAACCCTCTCCGTTGGCTATCACCTTGCGTTATTAATGTAAAAATATTACTGCAGCAGATCTGGATACTCGGCATTGAATGGGATGATCCTATGCCAGAACCATTAGCTAAAACATGAACACAGTTCAGAAACCATACAATTACATGGCATCTCCGACGCCTCAGAACGAGCATATGCGGCAACTATATGTACATTCACTGAAGGAAGATCCACTACCATTAATCTTGTGGCAGCGAAGACGTTGGAAAACTTTGGCTGGCAATCGAACTGCAGAAATATTAGACGTTCTTCCTGTCAAATATTGGCAACACATCTCATCGCAGAACAATCCCGCAGATTGGGCTTCCCGCGGCATTTCACCAATTGAATTGCTCAACTGCACGCTATGGTGGAAGGGCCCGACGTACTTCAAGAGGATATACCAATGAGTAACGACTTCAAGGAGCATGCAGGCAATGAATCAATTGTCGACGCTGAGGCCAGCATTTCAATATTTCACATTACGCTTACTAATAACATGGATGACTTGCTGCATCGATATTCAACATTATCGCGACTAAAACGCATTGGGAGCTATTGCCATCATTTTCGAAAAAAACTGCAACTCAAAATCTGAGCGCGTTACTGGGGCACTATCCACACAAGAACTTAACGACACTTTAGATGGATGGCTGAAATGCGCGCAAAATAAAGCATTTCATGCGGAAGTAGCTATTCTGTGTGAATCCCTTTCTGGACTCCAACAGAATTCTTCGAGTAGGCGGCAGACTCAATCAAGCAGGCCTCGCATATGACACAAAGAATCCTATAATTCTATCGAAAACATGTCAATTAAGCAGTCTAATTATAGCCCATCTTCACATTCGGTATTTACATGCAGGTCAACAACAGATACTTAACATTCTTCATACTCGATATTGAATACTTGGTGCGCGAAACCTAGTCAAACGTTGCATATACAAGTACATCATTTGTAAAAAAATTCGTGCCTGGCCCTATAGTCAATAAATGGGCAGTTTGCCTTCTTATCGTCTTCAAGCGGCTTATCCATTCTTAATCACCGGAGTAGATTACGCTGGACCAGTGCTGGTAAAATCTTGGAAGGGTAGAGGAGGTAAGACCTTCAAGGCGTACATAGCTTTATTTATATGCTTAGTGACCAGAGCTATACACTTGGAGCTCTGTATTGACATATCTTCAGAATCGTTCATCGCAGCCCTCAAGAGATTCGTTGCAAGACGTGGAATTTGTTCCAATATTTTCAGCGACAATGGAACGAACTTTGTTGGAGCAGACATGTATCTGCGAGAGTTGGCCGAGCTGATTATCACTCCTAAACACAACGAGAGAATTTCAAATTTTTTAAGTGACCCCAACATACAATGGCATCTCATACCTCCTTCAGCTACACACTCTGGCGGCCTGTGGGAGGCAGGTATCAAGTCTATGAAGCCACATCTACGACGAGTTACCGGAAATGTTTCACTGACATTGGAGGAGTACGGCACTTTGTTATATCAGATTGAGGCTTGCCTCAATTCTCGCCCACTGGTTACAAAGTCATCCAATGCAGAGGATTGCGAGGTACTTACGCCCGGTCTTTTCTTATTGGCCGACCAATAGTTCAAGTACCGGAGGTTAATCTAGAGGCCTTAAATATTAAACATATGGCCCGTTGGCAACTCATCCAGAGGTTGAATCAAGAATTTTGGAGGCCCTGGAGCACCGAGTACATCACGCAGCTTCAGCAGAGGTCACGCTGGCGAACTAAAGCTAAAGCCCTGATGTGGGTGACGTTTTTATGTTGAAGGACGATAACCTACCACCATGTCGATGGTCCATCGGTCGAATAAGTCAGATCTATCCTGGAGCTGATAATTTGGTACGAGTAGTACCTATCCATCCGAACATCGAAAGGACTACTCAAGAGACCAGTTGTAAAGCTCTGTCACTTACCTGTAGATGTCGATATCGCGAACAATATTGAATGGTGACCATTCAAGGCCTCCGGAATGTTTGCAACGCAGCTATACACAATGCACAACAATTAAATTATATGCATTAATTATGAAATTTCATAGACCATTCAGTCATTTTGAATTACTATTTTCATATTCTTAATTAAATCATTCATTGTGAATTCTCATTTCTGTATTGTTAATTTGCTCACTGTAAAATCATCAAATATGTGTTAGTAGATAAAACTGATAGGAGCGAGTCCAGGTAACCGGACAGTGGTGAAACAGATGTTATTCAAAGCGGTCGGAATAGAGAATTCACCTAAGTAATAACACGGTGTTTTTTAATTACTTTCGCCCCAATCTGTCATATAGCCATCGACGCGAGTATTGAGGAATTCCAGCTACACTATTCTACAATTAGATTAACTTATATGGGACGGATGGAGCAACTCACGGACGAGGTTTATATAGTGCTAATTATTAAGTGGTTTGAAAAGCTTTATGCACATCCACTTAAACAATGGCTTGACAAGTTTATTCACGGAAGGATATTGCCGACCTTCAAAGGCATTTATTGATGAATTTTCACAGAGTTTCGATTCCAAAGATGCACACATTGCATATTTGATACAGAGTCATATATCATTTTACACGGACTGCTCTTGCCTTCTGAGCTTGTATATACAAAAAGGTGTTCATAATATATGTTCTTGAACATATATTAGTTAAACAAAAGGGATTCAGCTAAAATTTAGTTAGTTGTTCAAACTACAAGCCAACAAATTATTTCTGCAAACTTAAGCAAATTCAGCTTCATATCTCATTTTGTATCTAACCATAAGGCCCAATGGAAGTATCCTATGTTTGACACTTCGTGATTTTCATCATTATTTCGTAAACATTTTCTTTATTTTTATATCATACTATTTTATTTTCATTTTCTTCTAAATAACCATTTCATTTTCGCTTAATTATTTATATTTTCACTATTTATTCGCTTATACTGTAAGCATTCGCCTATGTGAGCATGGAGATTTCTTGGAGTATTAAATCAGACAGCTTCTTAGATCTCGCTGCGTATGTGAACAGTGCTTGGCAACTATTAATTACTACTTCTTTCTAATCGTGACGCAACTTCTATTTATAAAATACATGCTAATCTCGTTATGTTTTAGGAACTATTAATTACATGGATACATAGGACGACACCGGCCGTTACAAAGGAACCAGATATATTACAAAAAGAAATGAATCATCATCACTGTCATTGGCACATTTCTGTTTGCACCGGCTTTGTCCTGCAACACCGTCAGAGCCCCATTTGAAAATAATCTTCAACTCAGTACAGCTAACCTGAGTTAGAAGTTCATTTTGAGCTAGCATAAGTTTTTTTTATGGTGTGATTCACTAGCGATTGCAATTTAATCTCTGCCGATATTTCTGTTACTGAAATATCGGTCGGATAAACAATTTTTTCTCGCCAATAGCAACTGCTCATAGGACGGATATATATTAGCTCCATGATCTTTCGCCTTATCTCGATTAGCTATATATTGCTGTTTTGTCATCCACGTACAAGGCTAAAACCTCTTCTGCTGTCACTTTTGTGGGTTCTGAGGAACTGAACCATTTCTTCATTTTAGTGGCTGCCTTTGGCGTAAAGCACGTGACTTTCTTTGCATTAGGAGCAGCATCTCTTCCTCCCTGCGATCTTAGTTCCTCGGAGCTTGCCTGTTCAATAAGCTGACATACTTTTCTCCTTTTTACAGACTCGCTACTCTTAGTGAATGCTTTACTTGATCGTCCGAGTCAGTGAGCTGACGACTGTGATGGGAACACCGAAAATGTGATCCTACCATCTATCCACGTGTTGTTGTTTTTTTTACATTTTTCATGTCGTCAACACTACACCCACTTTTGACGTAACTGTCCACAAAAGTTTATCAACGTTTTTTTTATTACACTTTGCGGGCTCTCATCGAGTTGTTTAAAGTCACTACTTTCTCTAACTATATTCAAAATAGCTTCATTTTTCTTCATAACAACTTGTTCACTTAACCAAACTCGAACAGTCCATTTTTTTCAATTCCATGGACTGAAAAACCAATTTTGGCACTCAAAGTGGACTGCCGAATTAGAATTTGCAATATTTAGAACCAATCAAGATCAACTAAAATTTTGGCTGTCCAAAAAATATAAGACAAATTACTAAAATCGGCAAGAAATTATTAGTTTCTTCTAATACGCAAGTGTCTGCTAAATTATCGGAGCCAAAAGTACTGTTGTATTAAAAGTTCATTACCTATATTGGTTGAATCCATCCCTAGAAAAACAATTCTCAAAACTATCAGCGCACTTTACCATCACAAACTTTTAATACCGGTTGACGGCAAATCGAGCTCTTTTGTTGTTACCTGTTCGACTGAACTCGAAGGATCTGTGATATCAGGAAAAATTCTGAAGGTAGTTTATTGCGTATGGAATAAGGTGTCGTTTGGTACGCGTATTTTATTTTAGTTACAAGTTTTAGTTTCTACCATTTCGTTCTCTTAGATATCTGTTTTCTACCACAGGGCGCTGCCACCATTTTTGTTATAATATCTGAGGAAAGGAAGAAAAAGACTAAATAACACACAACTTCACTCCTAGAAAAATGAAGATTTTTACGATTTTATTTTATATTCGCTTTTCAAAATTTCAGGAAGTATGTACTTCCAAATTTTAATTTAATTATTTTTTAACAAACTCAGATTTCATCATATTATAGCAAACTTAATTTAAATCCCTCTGGGATTTTCTTTTGAGGTGTGCGCGCCGCGATCATTCCTATTTGACTTCTCGTATTTGGTCTTCATTAAGAAGAAAACCAAAATGCTTAATTCGCAGATATGTTGTATGGGAGTGCATGCATAATGATTTATTTAATGTTATATTTAAATTATTATTGAATATTTGTATTGTTGGGGATCACCTAATTCACAACAAAAACGCCTTTTTCAACGCACACAGCTGAAGGAAAAATGTCAATAATTAAATATGGGCGACCTAAATCCGATATGAAAGGTTCAACGTCAGAGATCAAAATGGGGCGGTAGTTATACGTCGTTTTCTTGTATCAATTTATGATAAAAGTGAATGGATGACAGGTTGCGAGCAACTTAAAAAGCTCTTTTGTTGGCCTTGTTTGCTTTTAGCCTCAGATAAGAATAAATCGGTTTGGTCACAAGGTGGCTATTCTGATTTAAATCATTTGAGTGCTACTGTTACGAAACATGAAAAGCATTTGGCACATATGAATTGTATGCTAGCTTGTAAAACATTTGGTCAAGTTAGAATTATTGTAATTTTGGATCAGAAAAAGAAAATTTCTACAAATCGTCACAACGAGGACCTGACGAAAAATAGAAAAATTTTAAAGCCGAGTTATCAGGAGTTATCTTTTCGGGGCCATGATGAGTCAGTGTAGTCTGTAAATTGTGGAAGTTAGATTGAATTATTGAATATTATTTCCACGTACGATGAGAATCTGTATTATCATTTGCGTAGTGATTCCCTATTTGAAGGTATCACGTCCGATATTCAAAATTACTTGATTTTATCTATAAATCAAGTAATATTGGATCCTCCTCGTATGTGGAAATTTTATTAGATGAAACATCTGATGTGTCTAGCCAGTGGCAAATGTCCATTATTATTTGATTAGTCGATGTGTACAGGAAACACTGTTTATCAGTACAGAGTTTTTTGAGAAAATAATATCCGATCCAGAAAAATAGGACAAAGAAACCATTTTATTTTCCGGAGGGTTTCTACATTTCTTAAATTAATTTGATAATCAGTTTCTTCTCATTACTATTGCAAAAATATCTGTTTTCACTGATATTTTATTTAACATCCTGCAGATGGATATTTGTTACTGTAATGAAAAAATTCATGAAAAAGTGTCACATATTCGAAGTATTAGAGCTAATTTTTTAATAGTTTTCGACGAAATCTTAGCATTGTTTGGTCCACCTTAACAACGACGGCGCTTACAAAATGTAGATGAACCAAATGCATAATACAAGATTTTATTTTTGGACCCAAATGGACAGTAAATTTGAAAGTATGAAGGATCTTATGTTTATTGAATTGCTGAATAACAAGAAATTGGTAAGTAATTTACAAAGTTTTTCATTCTATGCGTTTAATTCAATTTAGAATTCGTATGGGTAGTTCTTTGATTTTTCAAAATTGAACAATGAGTTAATTGTGATCTATAATTCTAATGGTTTCAGAAATTTGTCAGTCTGTGCAATTTTAAAACGTATTACTCAAAGTGAGCTTCAATGAATTTTTTCTGATGTCTATAAGCTTGCTTGCTTAATATTAACAATTCCTGCTAGCACAGGTAGTGCTGAAAGATCATTGTTTGAACACAGCTGAAAATGAATAAAAAAACAATGAAAATACAATACAACAAAGCATTCAATACTTCCCTGAAGTCCATGGTCCAGTGTCCAATCAGCACCTGCCTCCTGTACGTCCTAGAAATATCTGAAATAAAAAAGATATAAATAAATTACTTTAATAAAACTAATTAGATTGAATATTACTAAGTACAAAGGAAAACTAAGTACATACATGCAGACTGCCAAGAAATAAATTTCTTGGCAGTACAACAACAACACTGTGTAAATGTACTTATGCGAATTTCTTAGCGAAATTCATGTTCCCTGCATAATGAACTATTGCAAAATATGCAAATATGTTCATACATGCAAACAACATAAAGTCGCAGCATATATACATACTATAATTTACGAAATTCAACAATTTTTGTCATTGTTGACATTTCATGAATCACTTTGAAAATATACCATAATTTGCAAAAAATCTGCAAATTATGCAAATTATTGTCAATTATTGTTATTAGTCAAACTAATATTAACGAATTAAAGAAAATATTTATGCACTTACCTTAAGAATTAATCCTTTGATTGCGACGAAAACACTCACAACAAACGCGACACTTTCAATTAAAAACATCGCGATCGCGACTGTCAAATTGACTCGCGAAGAAGTCAATTTGGTGAAATGAAATGCGTGCAACCTGTTGAGCAAGGCTAGAAAGTGCGAATTTCACCAAGTAAGAAAATATTTAAGAAAATAGGTGAAATTAATTCCCATAATGAGTGGGAAAGAGAACGATGTCGGAACGAGACAGACGAAATTAGAGAGAGAATTTACGTTCCATATTGGAAATTGACATAATTTCATAGGGAGTCGCCATATTGGTATTTTTGTAAAAAATTGAAATAATTAAATAAATCGACAAGGAAAATTCGTGGATAATGAAGAATAAATTCGACGACATATTTTAACATATTTTGACATAGTTGCGCAAAGTGAGCAAACATGAAAAATATGTGGAAATTCCATATATTTGTGTGGAATCTATTATAAAATGGCGGCTCCGACACTATAAAAGGGCAGTGCTCCCTTAAATCTTTTTTAGTCAGTGATAGTGATTTTACATGCTACTTTGGCATAACATCACAGTGATTTGCAGTTTTAAATAAAAGTAAAGGAAAAGTGAACTTCAGAGAAAATTCTAAGCAATATAAATAAACGTCCAAAAGGTACATTATTTTCATGCTCTAGAATTAAAGGCATTAAGGAAAAGTTGTGAAAAATTGTTGTGTAGTGATTGGATTGGATTTTCAGATAAGTATTTTCTATCTTATTCTGAAAATAATTTATATTGGTGACGGAAATTTTTAGATTTAGGTTTTTCCACATAGCGGCTGAATCCATGCTAGCTGTGCATTTTCAACGCTTCATGTGGCAAAACAAATTAGTTAAGTAATATTAAGAGTGAAATCAGTGAAATAGTTAATAAGTGCAGAACAATATATAAAACCAGGAAATAATAGTGAAATTTGTGATAAATCTGAGGTATAATATTGAGTACGTGTGACGCTACGACACCTCAAGCATACATGCCTACAGATATTTAGTTAAACTAACATAATTACTTGAATATATAAAAACTAGAGCGAATTAAAAAGAACGTATCATAAGGAATTTGTTCAATAGACAACAACAGTAAACATAAGCCCACATATCTTCTTCTTTTAACATACCGCTACACTAACACCACCCAAAATGCCGTAATGTAGTTGTGGTGCTCGCTTACAGCTACATTACAAAGCATTTTATGGTGGTTCCGTCCAGGAATGTGTTCCTGTTTACTGTTGTGATTGCGAACAGTCCTAGTTACGCTTAATTTTATGATAAATATTTCCTTAAAAAAGTGTCTTCGATGTTAAAAAACTCTCAAAATTAATCAATAACTGTGCTTAGACGTGGAAGTTTTAGTGAAGAAACGTTCAAAATTAATTTATAATTAATTTATAAGTGAACGTAATCGTGCAATCTTCAAAAACTTCAGGGTGGCCAGACGTGGCAGCTCGAATAAATTATCGAAATTTATAGTTAATTGCTGAACTTACATGTCAGTAACTCGTAAATGTCTAATTAATTACTGAACTTAGATGTCAGTAACTCGTAATATATAGTTAATTGCTGAGCTTACATGTCAGTAAAACGTGATAAATAGTTGGTTAGATAAAATAAAGAAAAATTGATACAGCAAAACATTCAATATTTTACACGTCAATTAAATTTAGAATTAAATTAAAAAATTAATTTATGTAAAAGTGCTTATACGGCATTGATTGAATACCAGTAGTTCGAAAAAAGTTTATAACAGTTGTGCTCACACTGTTATTTAGCTGTCTTCACCATCTATCCACATCAAGTTACGTCTACTAACTTATAATTAATACCGCACGTGGCATTGAAGTACGTCACATAGTTCTTTCACAAATTGTGCTACAAGTTGTGCCCGTACATAGCAGCACAGCAGTAGGGACATTTTAATCGAATTTGTGACCACGCGTGCTACCTAAGTAATAGAAAATTTATTGTCAATTTGCGTATCCTCCTTTTATCAAGTACTACGAACACGTTATTACGGTTGTACTCACACGGTCAATCAACGATAATAGTAGGTTATAAATCAATATGGATGTAGTAGAAAAACTAATCCTCACGGAAAGCGTGTTGCGTGCGCGAATAGAAAAATTAATTGAAAATGGCAAGAAAGCGAACCTTGTTAAACGAACGCAAGGCTTCTACGAGTCGAAAATGATAGAGTTGAAGAAACTTTGGGATGTGTATAGTGATACAGATATGTCAATCAATCAGGCTTTATAAGAAAATTCTGATGACAAGCCACATGACTATCTAACGCAAGTCAATTATGGTAAGACAGAGTTACAATACTCCGAATATATGGGAGAATTAGTGGAAGAACTGCGGAAATTTGTTCCAGCTGCTGAAACGTCAAGCACAGGAACATTACCTATTCACTCAACAACTGTTGTTCAACAGGAGTCATTCCTTCCTCGAATTCAGTTGCCTAAATATAATGGTCACTACGATTTATGGCGATCATTTCACGATTTATTCGTTCTCTTGTTCATGATAATGCCAAGCTGACACCAGTTCAGAAATTGCATCATCTGAAATCTTGTTTAGTGTGTGATGCCGAGAAATTATTACGACATACCCGTGACAAATGAAGATTACATGCCAGCTTGGAAGAAACTAAAAGCAAGGTATGAGAATAAGAGAATCCTAGTAAATCATCAATTAAAGGTTTTAGTAAATCAAGTTAAACTAAGTTCAGAGTCAGCAAAGGAACTCAAGTCAATCATTGACACAACTGATGAATGCATCCAGCAGCTAACAAGTTTAGACGTTGACACACAATCTTGGGATGTACTTCTTATACATTTATTAGTGCAGAAATTGCCATTCACTACCCTAAAGTTATGGGAAGAAGAACAAGGAGGGACACAAGAGTTGCCAACCTTCCAATTATTTAAGAAATTCTTGAATACTTGTTCAAGAATACTCGAATCAATAGCAGATAATTTGGTTAAGTCACCACAATATAAACCAAACACACCTGAAGTCACAAAATCGTATCATGCGGCAAAGGAAATTAAATACCCAGCATGCAACGCAAGTCATTTCATTCAACGATGTCCGAGGTATCGAGCGATGGACATACCATCCCGATATCAAATACTGAAGACATCAGGCCGTTGCTTTAATTGCTTAGGAATTCATCACACAAATCACTGTAAAAGCAAGTTTAGATGTCTGAAATGCAATCAGAAACATCATAGCACACTCCACGAGAATCACAATAGGGACAAACCCATATTCTCAGAGGTTGAACCCAAGTCAAGCTAATCAACTTAACATCACAAATGAAACCTCTTCTCGGTTACAATCAGGTAACAATACCAATGGCATAGACACTAGTCAAAATTTCGTAACCAGAGAAAGTCATAATGCCTTACTAGCAACAGCACTAGTAGTGGCACAAGCAGAAGGCGAGACGCCACATATCTTACGATGTTTAATAGATAACGGCTCGCAATCAACATTCATCACTGAGGAAGCCTGAAGGCAACAAACCACTCTCACACTTCGATCGCGAAAGGCGAAGTCTAGAACAGTATTAAAAGAAGACTTCTTGATACTAAATAAAATCACAGATCCCTTGCCTTCCAGAACAGTTTCCAAAAAGGAATGTTTAGCTCTAAACAAACTGCCACTTGCAGATCCCACATTTTGGAAACCTGGACAGATAGATGCGTTATTAGGAGCAAGATTTTACGCTCAAATACTCCAGAACGGCATTCAGCAAGGATCAAATACCACCCCTACAGCCATCAACACAACGTTTGGTTGGATTCTCGTAGGATCTATAGTAGACACTTCAGATCACAATACATCGTCGTTCACTATGGCAACAGATGATTTGGCTCTACAACTCACCAAGTTCTGGGAAACAGAAGAGTTTCCCACGAACCCAATTCTTAACAAAGAAGACAAAGAATGCATACAGAGTTATGAACTCAATCACCAACGTCTTCATAATGGAAAATACCAAGTGAAGTTACCCTTTGTGCACAACGAAGCACCGAACTTAGGGCATTCAAGACAACAAGCATTCAAGCGCTTTCAAGGAATGCAAAGACAACTTGAAAGGAATCCAGAATTAAAATCTGAATATGAGAGATGTTTAGACGAATATCTCGAGTTGGGTCACATGGAAGAAATATTTCCTCCCAACATAAATGAACCGCATTATTATATACCTCATCATGCTGTTCTTAAAGAAAGCACTACAACAAAGATGAGAGCAGTATTTGATGCGTCGGCGAAATCTTCAAACGGCAACTCGCTTAGCAAGTTCCTATTAAAGTGACCAGTATTGCAAACAAAACTATTCGCCACGTTGCTCAACTGGCGTAAATATAAGATTGCAATGAATGCGGACATCGAAAAGATGTATCGCATGATTACAATGCATCCAGATCATCGGAAGTTTCAGCGGATCATTTGGAGACATCCTAAAACCAAGGAGATCCAAGATTTTCAGCTAAACACGGTGACATTCGCGTCAACAGTTAGCAAAGGATGAACAGCAAAGATGGCCTCTAGCGTCTAAAGTCACAACCACAGACTTTTACGTGGATGACCTGCTCACCGGTGCATACAGCATCCAAGAAGCAAAATACCTTTTAGATGAACTAATTGGTATGTTGAAAACAGGAGGATTCCATCTGAGGAAGTGGACAAGCAATAATTCTGAATTGCTATGACATCTTCCTGCAGACCAACGCGAGTTTGAAGGCACTCCAATGATTTCAGATACGGAATCAGTAAAGACTTTAGAGATTCGATGGCACCTTAAAGTGGATAGTTTTTCATTCGTAACTAAACCTTGGGCAGATCACGCTAAGGTATCCAAACGCATCATCTTGTCCGACATAGAATCACTCTACGATCCTTTGGGCTGGTTAGCGCCAGTGGTAATTACAGCCAAGGTGCTGATGCAAGCATTGTGGATCACAGGATGTGCATGGGACAACAAGGTGTCGGAGATGATAGAACAACAATGGAATAGGTTCAAAGTGAATTTAAAGTACATACAAAGTTTACAGATTCCTAGATGGATCAACTATTCGTCCAACGCATGCATCCAAATAAATGGATTTTGTGATGCATCGACGAAGGCCTTTGCAGCGGCAGTTTATATGCGGGTGGAAGACCAGACTGGCTTAATCCACACAAATTTACTTACTGCAAAAACCAGGGTAGCTCCAATTAAGCCGAAAACCATTCCCAGATTAGAGCTTAACGGACCTCTACTACTTGCAAGACTGCTTCAGGCGACAATCAAAGATATGCGCCTAGATCAAGGGCCAATTTTCGCCTGGACAGACTCTATGATTGTTTTGCAATGGATTAAAGAGCATCCAGTACGGTGGAAAATCTACGTGGCAAATCGCGTAGTGGAAATACAGTACATCGTACGCTTTGATCAATGGCGTCACGTTTCCACAAAAGAAAACCCTGCCGATTTAGCCTCAAGAGGCGTGCCTGCCGCAGTTTTATTAGGCAATCATCTATGGTGGCATGGACCATCTTGGCTGTCGGAGGAACAGGACAAATGGCCAAAAGTTAAGGACATTTCAGAACAAACAAATTTAGAAGCGAAAGAACCTCCTACAATAAGTATATTAGCGAAGTTGAGGACAATACTTCACTGTACAACAATGGAGCCAGGCAGAACAAACCATACTCATACTCGTGCAACAAACTGTGTTCACAGAAGAATACCAAAATATGTTGGACAAGAAGTCGTTGTCACAACATAGTAAATTAATAAAGCTCAATCCCTTTATGGACGAGAATGGTTTGATACGATTGGGTGGTAAATTACAGAACGCGTCAATCCCATATTATAAGAAGTACCCAATTATCCTACCACGTGATCATCACATCACATTAATTTTAATTGATAAATTACATTAAGAAACTCTTCATGGCGGTCCATCATTGGTTCTGAGCACTAGTCGTGACAGATTTTGGATCATAGATGCAAGACGCCGCATTACTAGTAGGCTTCACAAATGCATTAGATGCTTCAAACATCGAACGATGACAAGAAGCCAATTAATGGGAAATTTGCCCAATTCCCGAGTTAATATAACAAAACCCTTTATGAAAGTAGGAATTGATTACGCCGGACCGGTGATAATAAAATCATCAAATTTTCCAAAAGCAAAATTACAGAAAGCATATTTTTGCATATTTTTCTGTATGGCCACGAAGGCTGTGCATATCGAATTGGTGTCAGATCTCACATCTGAAGCATTCATCGCCGCATTAAAAGGATTTGTGGCTAGACGAGGATTATGCAGTGACATATACTCAGATTGTGGCACCAACTTCATTGGAGGAAAGTCCATTTTAGAAAAAGATCTGCGAGAATCACTTCGTGATGCTACTATAGTAGCAGCACAATATCTTGCCTCTAAGCATGTCAATTGGCATTTCAATCCTCCAGCCTCTTCACACTTTGGAGGGATATGGGAAGCTGGAGTGAAATCGATAAAGCATCATTTAAGACGCACATTTGAAGAATATTCGACGGTCTTAGCTCAGGTGGAAGCATGTCTGAATTCTAGACCACTGTGCTATGTGAGAAATGATCCAGAGGTGTTATTTATCCTCACACCTGGACATTTTTTGATTGGCCAAGCGCTTAATGCCATTTCAGAGCCAGACTACACTAACGAACTGGTAGTACCTTCCAAACGATGGAAGTACACCCAGCAATTATACAAACAGTTTTGGGATAAATGGTCAAGGGACTACCTTAACCAACTTCAAAATCGACCAAAATGGTACACAACGCAACCTAATCGTCACATCGGAGATGTTGTCCTTGTCAAGCACGATCATATGCCACCCACTAGTTGGGCCATGGGTATAATTGAGCAAGTGCATCCAGGTACACATGAGCTAGTACGGGTAGTAAAAGTCAAAACGCAAACCGGTAGCTTTCTACGACCAATTACCAAAATTAGTCCTCTACCATTAGCAATAGATTAACTATCTGTTTTTAGTGTCGTCATGTGTCTGTCCATCTATGTGTTACTACTGGCTAAGGGTTGTTTTTTCATTCAGTTGCAGTAGACTAACAAGCTATTATTTCAGATGTCGTTTACATATGAAGAGGATGATACACTCCATATTCTAGAAGATATTCAGTTTAGCCCACCAGGAAGTCCAGAACTCAGGATGCTTCGTGACCCAGGATGCGAGGTCTTCGGTATGCCTTGACCAGAATTGGCTCATGAACTACTACCACGGTACAGAGGAGAACCATCAACGAGCCGAGAATCAACGAGCCGAGCATCAACAAGCTAAGCAACGACGAGTCAAGCGACCAGGGTAACAACTCGACCGTTTGTGGGCCCGACTCCCTACACGGATCCACATCCACAACAGAGAGCAGTAGTCAATGGCAGCCGCATTACTGCTCTGACAAAGCTTCTGCTGACTACAACAATTAAGGAATTCGAAATGAGAGCGAATAACAGCTTTCAAAGATTCCGAACTCGAGAACGCGAGGATATATATTTGCCTCGTTACGTTTTGTAGCGCATTAACGTCAGGGAAATACAGCAGCGAAGGACTCGGGAATAGTTCATTAACCTTCCCGACAAATACCAGGTTCGACTACGAGTCAAAAAGGATGGAAAGTTGACCTTCCATGACTACCATAAGAGGGGTATACGCACAATAAAAAATGCTTTAGTTGAACAAACTGCTCAACGGGGGGAGTATGTTTGAACACAGCTGAAAATGAATAAAAAACAATGAAAATACAATACAACAAAGTATTCAATACTTCCCTGAAGTCCATGGTCCAGTGTCCAATCAGCACCTGCCTCCTGTACGTCCTAGAAATATCTGAAATAAAAAAGATATAAATAAATTACTTTAATAAAACTAATTAGATTGAATATTACTAAGTACAAAGGAAAACTAAGTACATACATGCAGACTGCCAAGAAATAAATTTCTTGGCAGTACAACAACAACACTGTGTAAATGTACTTATGCGAATTTCTTAGCGAAATTCATGTTCCCTGCATAATGAACTATTGCAAAATATGCAAATATGTTCATACATGCAAACAACATAAAGTCGCAGCATATATACATACTATAATTTACGAAATTCAACAATTTTTGTCATTGTTGACATTTCATGAATCACTTTGAAAATATACCATAATTTGCAAAAAATCTGCAAATTATGCAAATTATTGTCAATTATTGTTATTAGTCAAACTAATATTAACGAATTAAAGAAAATATTTATGCACTTACCTTAAGAATTAATCCTTTGATTGCGACGAAAACACTCACAACAAACGCGACTCTTTCAATTAAAAACATCGCGATCGCGACTGTCAAATTGACTCGCGAAGAAGTCAATTTGGTGAAATGAAATGCGTGCAACCTGTTGAGCAAGGCTAGAAAGTGCGAATTTCACCAAGTAAGAAAATATTTAAGAAAATAGGTGAAATTAATTCCCATAATGAGTGGGAAAGAGAACGATGTCGGAACGAGACAGACGAAATTAGAGAGAGAATTTACGTTCCATATTGGAAATTGACATAATTTCATAGGGAGTCGCCATATTGGTATTTTTGTAAAAAATTGAAATAATTAAATAAATCGACAAGGAAAATTCGTGGATAATGAAGAATAAATTCGACGACATATTTTAACATATTTTGACATAGTTGCGCAAAGTGAGCAAACATGAAAAATATGTGGAAATTCTATATATTTGTGTGGAATCTATTATAAAATGGCGGCTCCGACACTATAAAAGGGCAGTGCTCCCTTAAATCTTTCTTAGTCAGTGATAGTGATTTTACATGCTACTTTGGCATAACATCACAGTGATTTGCAGTTTTAAATAAAAGTAAAGGAAAAGTGAACTTCAGAGAAAATTCTAAGCAGCATAAATAAACGTACAAATGGTACATTATTTTCATGCTCTAGAATTAAAGGCATTAAGGAAAAGTTGTGAAAAATTGTTGTGTGGTGATTGGATTGGATTTTCAGATAAGTATTTTCTATCTTATTCTGAAAATAATTTATATTGGTGACGGAAATTATTACAAATAGGTTTTTCCACATAGCGGCTGAATCCATGCTAGCTGTGCATTTTCAACGCTTCATGTGGCAAAACAAATTAGTTAAGTAATATTAAGAGTGAAATCAGTGAAATAGTTAATAAGTGCAGAACAATATATAAAACCAGGAAATAATAGTGAAATTTGTGATAAATCTGAGGTATAATATTGAGTACGTGTGACGCTACGACACCTCAAGCATACATGCCTACAGATATTTAGTTAAACTAACATAATTACTTGAATATATAAAAACTAGAACGAATTAAAAAGAACGTATCATAAGGAATTTGTTCAATAGACAACAACAGTAAACATAAGCCCACATATCTTCTTCTTTTAACATACCGCTACACTAACACCACCCAAAATGCCGTAATGTAGTTGTGGTGCTCGCTTACAGCTACATTACAAAACAATCATTTTTAGCATTTTAGCGAATAAAAACATATTTAAGGAACTCCATGGGACAAGAAAGACTGTCGAGCTTAGGCCTTATTTCAGTTGAAAGGCATCTTATCAAAGAATTAAAGCAAAAAAAAAATTTTAAGAGGAAGTCAGAGAGTACTTTTGTAAGAAAAGTAGGCGATTGGAACTCATTTATAAATCAATTGTGAATAAAGTAATGCATGAAATGTTCACAATAATTTCTCTTGAAAAGCACCATAAGCTTCGCCTCTTCTTGTTTCTACCCTAGATGAAATCTAAAGGGTATACTAAGTTTCTCATTCCGTTTCTGGTACCTCGATATAATGATGGTAGAGCAAAATTTATTGGACTCCAACGCATAATATTAAAAGTTATTTTGATTTGTGCGTGTATGTCTCTCCGTCCGTCTGTCCGTTTGTCCGTGAGCACGATAGAAAGCTAAAATGACACGGACTTTTAAAAAAAAAGTAAAATTAAGTTCGAAAATGGGACAAATCGGGCAACTCCTTCGTGGGGTTTCCATACAAAAATTTCGGTTTCCACTATGTATTTGGACGCTGCCTTTTTTTTATAGTAATAACAAATAAAATTTGGACTAAATTTAGGTTTGTTACATATACTGTGAAAACGATCACTTTTAGACATTTTTATTGTACTAAAAACTTCTTCGGAATACGAAATTCTATAAAATTAGTTATAATCATTTTTTCTGTCCGATAAACCGTTTTATGGCACTACAATCGGTCACCACTTTAAAATTAATATCCAATAAGTGTACACCAAATTTTTCTAGTGTCACTACGATAACGAGTGTTTCCAATTCGCGGGAGTGGGATATATTTTCTGCAGGTGTGGATTGCCTACTATAATAGGCGATGGCACACTGTTTTCCATCCGTATCTTTCTTAGAACCATTCCAACTAAGCCCATTTTGCTGGCATCAGTATGTACTCCCGTCTCAGCACCGGGGTTATATATTGCCCAGATAGGTCGGTCTACTAGGCATTCTTTCAGATTTTGAAAAGCCTCCTCTTCTTGGTCTATCGACCTATATCCATTTTCGCTCTTTTTTTAGCAAGGTCGTCAAGGTTCGATCTATTAATGAGTAGTTTTTGATAAATTGGCTGAAAAATCCCGTTAGACGTAAAAACTGTCTGTTGTGATTGATATTTTTAGGAATCGGGAGGTCTTTGATGTACTTGCTTTTTCCTACACATGGTTTAATTCCATCGTAGTTGATTTCGAATATTAAAGATGATATTGATTTTTGGAAGAAATAACGGTTCTCTGAATTCAATGTTAAGTGGTTCTTTAACAACACTTCCAAAATTTTATCTAAATGGCTCAACCTTTGGTTGAAGGAATAACGATGTCATCTGAGTACACCATCGCATCCATTCCTCTAAGGGGTCCAAGGATTTTGTTCATCGGTTGCTGAAAAACGATCGGGGCTGTGGATATCCTAAAAGGGATCCAAATATACTCCAACTGCCCATCTCGGGAGATAAACGATACTTTTGAATTTCGAATTCTCCTCGTCTGGTATTAGTCCATTCAGTAGGGGATTTTGCTTACAAAAAGTGGGGTAGTTGTGTTTTTTACATATGTTATTCAGTTGCGGGCCCCGATGAAAAATTCAGGTTTAGTCCTTTGGGGAGGGCTACGCGCGGTCCGCCATCGTGAATTAACCTTCAAAATAATTCCTCAAGGTTGAAGGGTAAATTTCCTACATTTTTTGTAAAAACACTTTTTTGTAAGTCTGATGTATAACGACGTACAGCGGCGGAAACGTGAGCATTCTTCCAGAAACATGTATGCGAATAGTACCCCTTGTACAAGGCGTTTCGTCCATGGTGGCCTTAGAACATGAGGTGACACTATTAACCTAGTGTCCTAGTCTAACAAAAAATTGTATGGCAAAGGGCAGGGGGCATCTCAACCGCTTTGGAGTTACAGTGTGATTAAGAAAATATACTAGTCTTTCACAAAATACCCCGTATCTTAAAAAGTATAATGTGTAAGGTCACTTACAGAGCTCTTTGTATGCAGAACATCATGGCCTTTTTGATGACTGCTCGAACTGCCACGTAGTCCTCTTTCCACAGGAATTCGGGTGGTCTAAACTAAGAATTTCGGATTTCGGATATCCTTGGAAAGCAAATGAGTAGCTGCGTATACTCTGAATAGGTTAATTGGCATGACTCATCAGAAATCTGATTTTATATCGGCAAGTGACCGTCATTAAAGCCAGTCAAATACACCCTCAAATGAATCCCTTTTTGTTATGAATCGCGTTTGAGATTATTGGGTATTATTTTCTGAAGCCCTGAAGATATATGATGGAGTTACATATCGGTGGAAAGATAAATCGTATAAGCTACCAAATAATAAAAAAAAACAAAAGGTTTTATTAGAAAGTTTTAATAAATCACTCCCAAAATATGAAATTTGTAAAACAAAAGACACGAATTCTAATTAGACAATTTGGTTTTTCGAAAGTATCAATACTGGATGAATGGGCAATATGTTTCCTTAAAGTGGAAGATATTGTAAGTGGCCTAGAAAGGCCATTCATTTCCAGAGATATACATTAAAAGTCAAAAGTCTGCACTTTCCGTTATATAAAACAGTGTTGCCAGGCAAACTCCGAAGCAACGCAATGTTCGGCCAAACTTGATCATTTTTTTTTAAATCGGTCCCAGCTACCTAAGTTAAGCGTATATACTTTTGCAACACCCTGTATAGGGTGTCCCAGACGTACCGCATTTCCTTTATACCCCGGATTCCTCACTCAATTTCGAGAAATAAATTGTATGGAAGGAGAGCCAGAAAATGCACGGTGTGGGCGGTAGGGGTTCACTATATTTAGTACTGTTTCCACTTTACATCCTGTAAATTACTTGATGTACACCCTATCAAGGTGAAATTTATCTCAGGTGATAGCAAATCGTCTGTGCTTTGCAAAGAATGCCCAACCAGCCCTACCGTCATCTTCAATCTTAAGTTGTAGTACGTCAAAGTCCAAATATTGCAAAAAAATCCTTTTTTTTCAAATTTTAACGATTTTTCCGCCAAAATGTACGATAACTATACAGTTTATTTACATAATTTAGAAACCCCGAAATGTTACCTTTAATTTAACCATGCGCATGTACCTACCTAAATGCTTCCGTTTTTTAGATATTCCTGTTTTTAAGATGCAGAATATCATTAATTTTGCTAATTTTCGGGGAATTGCATAAAGTTAGGCGCGATATTTATGGTTATTAGCAAAATTAATGAAATTCTGCATCATCAAAACAGGAATATCTAAAAAAACGGTAGCATTTATGTAGGTACATGTGCATAGTTAAATTAAAGGTAACGTTCCGGGGTTTCTAAATCATGTAAATAAACTGTATAGTTATCGTACATTTTGGCGGAAAAATCGTTAAAATTTGAAAAAAATAGGACTTTTTCCAATTTTTGTATTTTGACGTACTACAACTTAAGATTGAAGATGACAGTGGGGCTGGTTGGGCATTCATTATAAAGCATAGACGGTTCGCTATCACCTGAGATAAATTTCGCCTTGATAGAGTGTATATCAAGTAATTTACAAGGTGTAACAGTGGAAACAGTACTAAAAAAAGTAAACCCCCCTACCGCCCACACCGTGTATTTTCTGGCTTTCCTCGCATACAATTTATTTCTCGAAATTGAGTGAGCAGTCCGAGTATAAAGGAAATGCGGTACGTCTGGGACTCCCATGTATATACGTATATATATATATATATATATTTTATTTATATAAATATATAATTTTCGTCTATGTATTTTTTTATGTTCTGTATATTAGTAGTTTTTTTTTTTTTTTGTAAAATAAAACAACTGTCTATCTGTGTGAAGCCCCAATATGGGCTTTACATACATAAAAATAGGGGAGATGCCGGTGTGGTGGACCAGACTGTTGAAAACTGATATTTCAATGTCAATATATTTTATTCTATCACAAAATATGCATTCACCTATAAATTCAATTCTTACTCGCTACTTGAAAATTATACAAAAATGAAAATTATGAAGAAAATGAAAATTATAACGAAAATTAAACCCAACAAATAATTCAAATAATAATTCAATAAAAACTGACAAAAATAAAATCCAGAAATAAAATCCAGAAATAAAAAAAATAATAAGATCCGCTGATATTGCCCGTCGTTTTTTACTTTTAACTTGTAAAATAAAAAAACGAATTAGAAAAAATTTCTAACCAGGGTGAAAACAGAATGAGCTTCATTCACTGCTCATAAATTCTGCCAGGTTCAATTCTACCTTAGCTAGGGGTGCCTAAAAATATAATTTAATTAATAAATTTTGTTAGTAATTAATAGGGTTCACTTATTCCCTTATTGGTTAGTCAAGTCTTAATGCAGGTTTCAACAGCAACAGCTCGCTATTTATAGCCAGGAATACAATAGGAGCTGTGCGTCTGTCGGTCGCCGTCGCTTTGACGCTATGCAACAGCAGCCCGTCGTCATGGAGATTTTGTGTTTACCTGATGCAGTTCAAGAATCCATTAATCCATGGAAGAAAGAGACAGTAATACAACTGTCATTAGAAACTGACGGCGTCTGCCATAAATGGTAAGATTTTCTGATTTTTCTATATTTACATTTATTAATGTAGGTACTTTTATTTTCAGATCATGAGTACTGATGGTACTGAGGATTTTTCGCCCAGGACTACTATAATGCGATATGGAAGCTCTACGAACAACACCGTGAGTATTTCAACGAAAAGATCGACTCCTTCGACAAGGAAGAACAAGACCAGCTGTAAAAGCCTAACAGGGCCTTAAAAACACAACACGCCGACAAGTCCTTAGAAGCTCAAGACGTACCTTCAAAGCCACCTCCAAAAAAAGCAATGCCAACGCCACTTCAAACTGGAGGACGGGCTAACACTGCACAGGGCAATCTCAAGTCAGTTGAAATCAATAAAATATTACGTCGGCAAAGAGGCCGGTGAGTACTCGAAGGTGTTCAATATGACGACGCTCATCCACGACAATATTAGAAAACTAAGGCTGACACCATTAGTCAACACTGGTCTGAAATTGAGAATCAGAACTACTCACTGTGGGAAATGACCGACGATCCAGCCACAATGAGTTATGATGTAAATGAGTACATCGGCTTGGAAGAAAGAGTACAAACTATACTAGTATAGCTTTCTACAAGGATCGATGTGACACCCTCACCCAGTTTGGTGCAACAACCAAGTTTGTTGTAATAACTCTATCCAAATTTGACGGAGATTACCCGAAATGGCGCCAGTTTTACGATCTTTTCTCACAAATGGTTCGCAAGCAACCACTATCCAATTGCCAAAAGATCTGGAATTTCAAGACAAACCTGGTGGGTCAGGCAGAAAAATTAATCACACATCTTACTCTGAGCGAGGAAAATTACACAACGGCCTGGAAATTGCTGCCCAATCGTTACAGCAATATGTGAACATTAGTAGCCGGCCAGATCAACAAAGATTTGGGATAACCTTCAGCCGCCGCTGTGAAAATGTTACACGATACGACACAGGAATGCTTATTGGCATTGGAGCTTTTGGAAGTGTCAACAACAAATTGGGATCCCTTGCTTCTCCATATCCTGGTAAAAAAGCTAGACCAGGCTAGCCACACATTATATGAGCAGTCATTGCCAAATCCAAGGGAACTTCAAACCACGAAAGGTTTCTTGTCATTCCTAGAGGATAGCTTGCAATTGCTGGAGGTCTTAGGCAACAAGAGCAAAAATGTATATGAGCAGCGAAGGATAAACACTTCCAAATCAGTGACATCTGTTGCCATTACACCAAAAGCGTGCGTATCATACAAAGGCAACCATCAGCCTTACCAATACACCACATTTTTTAAATTAACGCCATCAAATCGCTTAAAGGTGCTGAGAGGGAATAACTTGTGCGTCAATTGTATGAAAGCAGGGCATACTACAGTCGAGTGCAAATCACGTGGATGCACAAAATGCAACAAGATGCATAACACATTAGTGAATCTTAAGGACTGGGAAGAATTGCAATCACAACAAGCTCCTACCATCTTAGCTCCAAGACAAGGAGCAAGCCGCGCTACCCTACCACGGTAATCATTTTCAACAGCCGATTAACCAATTGACTCGTCGTCCAATGTTACAGCCCTGAGTAGCAAACAAAATCGGGGTTTTTTAACCACCAGCAATGGAAGCAGCTTAGAATGTCGTGCGATCTTAGATTCGGGCTCCCAGATATCTATTATCAGCCAATGAATTGTTAAAAAACTCGGACTTGCACCCACATCCGACTTTCTGGTCATAGAGGGCATTGGGCAAGAACAGCGGCAATCGCATCAAAGAGTAAATGTGCTTCTCCAGTCAAGATTGAATGGATATTCTACTAGAGTCGAAGTATTCATACTTGGGAGCATCAGTTATTCTCAGCCAACACGACAGTTGGATATCTCTTCGTGGACCATACCAAACAACATAAACTTAGCAGACCACTCTTCCACTCTTGTGTAGTTAGCGTCAGTTCCGCTGTGCCGATCCCGATAGATAGCGTACCTAAAGGCCGTGACACATTAAAAGCAGAAAGCAGCGACAGAAGCAGAAGCAGACATTCGACATTTCTGTTTTGTCAAGCACATTGAAAGCAGAAGCAGAAAACAGTGACAGTTGCTTGTCAATCACATATGGTGTTACAATTTTTAAAAAGTTGTTTGATTTTGAATACCTATTGATTTAAATTTTATAATTGAAAAATGCTTATCCCTTGTAATTTTATGGAACAAGTAATATTAGTTTGGTTAATTTTGTCGAATTGACATCGAGGTAAAAGAGAATTTGGACTAGGGAGATCTTTGAAGAGTCTGAGCGTGAATTACATGGATTTTATAATTAACTTTTCAGGAAAATAAAGGAAAGGGATGAGGAACAATTTAGAAGATTTACAAGAATGGGTATCTTCGAGTTTCAACTGCTTGCAGTTATTCTAAAAGAACGGATCACGAAAATTTCACCGCGGAAACCAATTAGCGCTGAAGCCGACTAGTATTGACATTGGTGTAAGTACAAAATGCTGCTATTACGAAGCATTAATAATTTTATTTAAAAAATTAGGTATTTATCACAAGGATCATCCAGACAAATGTTATCTTGGGCATTTCGAAAGGGAGTCTCTACTGTTGGTGCGATTATTTTGGAAACATGCGAAGCCATTTGGGAAGAATTCTCAGGAATTTACTTGGCTGCGCCAAATGAAGATGAATGGCGAAAAATTGCCACAGATTTTTACCTTATGTCGGGGATGCCAAATTGTGTCGGAGCTATTGATGGCAAACATGTGAAAATTGTCTGTCCACCGAATTCAGGATCGTTATATTATAATTATAAGCACTATCACAGCATCATCCTTCTTGCAGTATGTGACAGCAACTACTGCTTCACTGCTGTTGGTATTGGTGCTTATGGAAGCCAGAGCGATGGCGGAATATTTGCCAGAAGTATATTTGGCAAAAAATTGATGGATGGAAGTCTTCAGTTGCCAGCAGAGTCCGAATTGCTAAATTCAAACATAAAAATGCCACATTATTTTGTAGCTGATGCCGCCTTCCCTCTAAAAAAAATATAATCAGGCGTTATCCGGGTAGAACACTCCCTGCAGACAAAGATATTTTTAATAAAACTCTTTCCAGTTCACGTAGGATGATAGAGAGCACCTTTGGGATATTAGCTTCAAAGTGGAGGGTGTTATTCACAACAATCAACTGTTTTCCAGAGAATGCAGATAAAATAATAAGGACAGTAGTTGTTTTGCATAATTTCGTGTCAATGCACGATGGCTGATATTGCCCTGCAGATTATGCCGATCACTTCGAGGGTGGAAACTTAGTCGAAGGACTCTGGCGCCGCGACGGAGTGATTTTGCAACAAAGCAAACTTTTTACAAGTTTCAATGCTCCACGTACAGCCTTCAATTTCAGAGACACTTTGAAATATTATATAATCCCGCAAAAAAAAATTGAATTTATTTCACTTCCAACTTAGGATTCGCCAGTCTTCAGTTCCTGTTCCTCTTTCTGTAATTTTAATTTTTTTTATAAATAAAACATATTTGATTAAAGGATCATATCTTAGTGTTTCATTTCATTCTTTCCAGCTGAATAATCCAAAAGACTTGAGTTTTCCTTCAACTGAAAAATAAATGTCGTGGTTGTACTCGCAGACAACCTTAATTTGTAAAACTGCGGTCCAGTGGACGTAGAAATCCTACAACGGTTAATGTACAAGAAATTCTCACTCTTAGAGCACTTATCAAATTTCCACAATAGTATTTCTTATGAAAATAAAACACCCAAATACAAAGCAAATTCTGAATGCTTTTTTGCAATATTGATGAAGTAAGCGATTTACCTAGTGTATAAAAAGGCTGTAAATTATTCAATAAATCAGAGTTATTTTCAACTCCAAACGGTTGTGATCATTCTTCAAGAGAGCTCCCTTAGCTCCGCAATGGATTGTTCTAAAGGTAATTGAGCTTTCTAACTCTCAGCCCCTTTTACCTAGTTAGCATAGCGCTATTTAGCTTTAACCAAGCAAGGAATTGAAGACAGAGCTGGCCACAGCTCTGGCATACTCTGTCGCTTAGTCAAAACCATACTTTGAGCTTTACAGCTCTCAGCTGGTCAAGATATAAGTGTATAGAAGCTTTGTCAAGCTCTACCACTTATATCTGTGGAGTATCATTGAAGAATCAAACAAAATCATCAGGCTGGAGTAATTGACTGGAAGAATAAGAGAAACATTGCGCGATTGGGAGGGGCCTATCCGCCTCCTTTTTCACGAGCGGGGCCAGCGTCCTGCCGTAAGCTAAATGGAGGCCGCGGTGCCCGGGGATTCTTTCACCACAAACCTGTTCCTGCTCCCTATGGGCTAGTCTGTTTCGGGTGAGTCTCTGTTTTTTTTTTTTTTTTTGCTTTTGGATCCTAACTAACTAATAATTTGAACAGTTTTAGGAGGCATCCTGGTCATCAGCGGGGAGCTAGCATTTTGCTGCCTGTTTTCGGAGAATGACTCCGTGGCTGCCCTTTACCAGGCCTGCTTCGGCACCCCCCCCCCCCCCCCCCCCATCAGGATCCGACGAGGGTGCTTGACCAAGCCTCCGCCAGGATAGGACGTGGGTGATCTTGCGGCTTTTGCAGATTGGAAAGCAAGCGAGCATGTTCACCCCGAAGATTGGGATGTCGGCAAGAATGCGGATCCTGAAAACTGGGATGATGACCCCGAAGACTGGGACGCAGGCGAGCATGCCATTTGAGTGTAGCATTTTTTTTTTAATATTTGTATCTTTCCTATCTTTCTATTTCTTCAATATTTAATAAAGTTAAGAAACAAAATTTTTAAATTTTGGGTTATTATTTTCTTCGTTCCTGTTTCAGGTTTTTGGTTTTATTTTGGCTAGGTTTTTTACCTTGGGTCGGTGCGGTCGTTCGGCTGGCTTCGGTTGTTTTTCGCATTTTCAGTTTCCTAATTAAATGTTTGTTTTCTTAACTCTAATACACCTCCTTTTTTTGTGAAGGTATTCTTATATTCTAAAAATGTTTTGAAATATCTACTTTTTCTATTTGTTATTCAAAATTTTGTTTTGCTAATTTCTACTGTTTTTTGTTGTTAATTGTGCGCATTTCTACTTTAAACTAGTTAAACATTTTTTGGTATATATAAGTTGCTTGTATTTGGTTCAAACGCTATAATTTCCAAAAATTTGTTCTACATGCTATTTTGTTTTTAAACTATTAGAAAGAAAACATATTTGGCTGCAATTTGTTTTAACTTCATTTTGCTGTGGGAGTGACAGTCTTGGGCTTTAGTACCTGTTTAATATGAAATTTTAGTTTTTCCTCACTGACGAGTATACAAAAAGCCGTGAGAGTGAGCTCTTACCGCATGCTGTACCCGGCACGTTAAGGCCTTTTAATGTGTCGGTGCCTTCGGCAACATCATGGCTTGTACTATATTCCGGGGGCTACGCATCAGTTCATCCTACATTTTCTATAAGTATGGAAAAACCTGTAGCAAAAAATTAATTGTTACCAAAACTTTAAAGTGACGATAGTATTGTCGAGTAATGACGATTATCGTAAGGCTATGTTATCTCTATCACTTTAAAGGCAAAAGATTTTACCATTCTGAAATTCTATACACCCTCAAAAATAGCAAAGCGATTCAAGTCGTCTCTCATATTGCTCAGAGCTATCCTCTGTGCTTGGCTCAAATTTTATAATTATTTTATATTTCACAAACTTGTACATATCAATATAACATATACAAATTATATAAATATGTACTTATTTTACAGCATTTTTATCCAATATATCGGTATTTTAAAACAAAATAATTTCTGCTCCATCACAAAAGTTAAGAGATCAGCTGACGTCTGACATCCCTTAAATCTTTACAGAGAATACCAATCTCTGTTAATGTGCTTTGACAGCCCAGTTAAGAGGATAAGAGCTCTTACCTCTTATGTAGAATCGGGGTTATTTAGGTAATTGAATGCCTCTAGAATATGTATGAAACCTTCAACATCATATGAATCGAGCCACACCTAATTAACAAAATATTGTCAAATATTCAAAACATAAACTATTTTTATTATACGCCTTATACTTTTACAGTTTCATTAGTCTATGATCAATCCAATTTCTTAATGCTGAAATATCTGTATAGACTGCCGGAAGACTAGGAATGCAATTGGATTCCAGCGGTTCATTGTTTGGCGTTGAAAATGAAGATAATCCCAGAAGAATGTCTGTATCAGGTTTCAGAGGATTGTGCTTTATAAGGGGACTACCAGAATCTCCATTGCAAGGTGCTTCTATTCCATTCTTACCAATAATACAAATGTGAGTATCCAAAATTTTAATATATTCCAACATACTTTGACAATTTTTCCGGGAAAGAATTTTAACTGTCGCTTTCATTAAACTTTCCGGCTCCCGTCTGTACTCCATTTCTCCAAGACCAATGATAACTGCTTCTTTGCCTATAAAATTCTCCTTTTGACTTTTTTCTGGAAGGTTAACAGGTTTTATATAATTTGTCGCTAGAAAAGGTGCCTTTAATTTTATTGCTGCAATATCGTAATCAACGAAAATATTCGTAGTTCTATATAACGGATGTTTCTGGAATTTTGCGACATCCCTTAATTGGATATGCTTGCATAATTTGTCATCACGGATAAATGTGCCGGCACGAATTTGTAAATTGGATGGTGATGTATTATCATTAATGCAATGACCAGCAGTCAGTACCATATCAAGTCGAATTATCACTGCTCCGCATTCAAATTTGTGATTGATTTCAAGGAACGCCATGTAGGGAAACTCACCATTATTTACAACTTTTAGATCCTCTTTTAACCTTATTACTTTTCCAGCTATTATTCCCCCAATTATTTTCGATTTTGTGTCGAGATTTGATAAAACTCCTACAAATACCTCACCAAATACTAATGCTATACATAGTAATGAAACCATCTCAGTTCGGTGTCGTATTAAACTGTGAATTTGTTGTCTCATTTGTGGTTTTAGTACAAAATATTTAAGAAAATTCTAACACATTTCCTTTATTGTTTTGTTCTGCGATATGGGATGCCAAATATTGGAACAGCTTATGCAAAGCACAATTTCGATTTCAATTAATTGTTACCATAAGCAGTTTTGACACGTTTCTGTCCTATTTATATCGATTAAAATTTCACACTTGTGTCAACGCAAATATTGTAAGTGCTGTTGTGTTTATCGGGGTAATTTTTAACGAAACCATATTGCGTCACTTACTGTTGCCACAGATAGAATCGGGCTCTTGTCTTCCTGTTGCGTGACGGGAACTTTTATAAAAATAAAACACCTTTCAGGTAGTTCTCACTAATCTTAACACTTTTCATCACTAATATCTAAGCGTATCCTAGTGTTCTTATTAAACAATCTAAAGGACCAACGAGTCGCCTCACAATCCAATGCGCTCACTTGTTCTCGTTATTTGTAGGTTCACTAAACCAACGTTTGTAATTCACAACCAAAGTTTCCCCGAAGTCAGAACCATTCAATCAGTAGTCGTGCTTTTGTTTTCACTCAATTATTTTTTCCGAACTAATTATCTTTCGGCCGATCGATTGATTTCCAATATGCTCCTTCCATATCCTTTCAAGCTTACTTTTTTCCTAAACCTTTTTCCATTTAAAATCATTTTAGTTTTAAATATGGTTCAATAGCTGTTCTTAGCAAACTCGGTTACGTTCCCATAATCGGGCTACCTTTTATTACAGGTTTTAATTTTAAACAATCCGATGATTCTTTACTAGACCGGGTATTGTCTGATAGACTAACAATTCTGCAAAAACACTAATTATTAATTAGCAACCCACAAGTTATACTTTTCTATACTAATGCATTTTGTGTTAGACAGAAATATTCGCGAGGCGAGCATTCCAATTAATCCTCCTGATTTCTTTAATTGAAAATCTTCTCGCTCACGATCGCGTCGTTCTGAGTTGAAAAAATGCCTAATTGGCATTTCTACCATGAGAAAATATTTTTCCTTCGACATGTTTTATCCTCTGTTATGTATGTATGTGTAGAAGCCTAAAACCCTGGAAAAAGGGTATTTTACAATTTTATCAGTAATTTCTTCACATTCGTTAAATGGAAGATAGAAATATTGTCACAAAATGACTTGGGAAAGCCAAAAGTTTCATCTTTCAACCAAAGTCGTTACGCCGCCGGGACGGTGGCTGGTGTTTACGAAAGTGTAAAATATTCTAGATAAGTGAATAAGTCCAGAACGAACGATATAATTGTCTCAGGGTAGAAAATGTCAATTAAGCATTTTGCTACCCTGAACGACGAGACTTGATCACCGTTGAATGTAATCAAGAGAGAGTGAGATTTATTTCTTCTCTGCAGGTGCAACATTACGTCGTCTCGATTTTCTTTTTAAAAAATTGAGAAAAGAAAATCCATTAAACAATTAATTTAGTTGGAATATTTAAAGGCAAAGAAGATGTGTTCAAAAATTTATACAACTGCAAATAAGAAAAATTAGTTAAAGAAAAGTTGTGTTTGATTGATTGAAAACGATAAGAGGTGGTGTTACCCTAACCGCACAAGGATACAAAACTGGCTTGGATACAACATCTGCTTGTGGAAAAAAGGTATTTAACACGTGCTCATAAAAATTTCTCGTCGTAAGATAATTTCAGGAGGCGACACCAGATATTTCCATAAACATCGAGCCACCATCCCGTCGTTTTATCGCTTTGTTACTTTGTTGCATATTCTATGTATGTGCACTTGAATTTCTTGTTAACACTGACAAATCTTATTGAGGGTAAAATTCGTCATGGAATTGTATTTTATTTGTCGCCATTTGCAAGTGGGCCATGCACAGAAATTGCTGACGCAATATTTTTGTGTGTGAAAAGATTAGCTGGCTACGTTGGCCAGCTACTTGGACCTTTTGAAATATTTCAGCCCTTTTGAGTATTTTAATTTTCTCTTTTTGTTTAGTTGGTTTTTTAGGAATTCGTTTACCATGTTATTATGGTTGTTAGGACCTGTTGTTGTTTATACAACAAACCTTCTGCTTTGCTTCTGCTTTCGCTAGATAAAGCAAAACTTTGCTGTCATTTCTTGTATTGACTGGTCCACTGTAAATGGCAAGCAAAAAAATGTACTGTCCTTCAAGAATTTAAATTGGCTCAGAAATGAATAATATAAAGAAACTAATGAAATTTAAATTTGTTTTATTATAGGAGCTGGAAATCATAATTCATTAAATTTGTTGTAACTTTTCGGCTTTAATGTAAGAACTTTTCGTATGACACTATTATAACTAAAAAAATCATAAAAGGTATAAGGATTTAAATAAAGAAGAATAAACGAAATAAAATTATATAAATTAGAAGAAAAATAAATTTCATTGGGCCTGGATCCATTCCTCCTAAAATTCAGAAAAGCACATTACCTGTAAGGTGCACTCTTCCCGCTTATGTGGCATGCATTTATTTAGATTTCTATAGATTACAAAATGTGATATGTCATTATCATGGCAATCAGAAATTCTAAACCCGCTTTCTCAAAGTCTGTATCTAGGTAGCTGATTCATATTAGCATTTCACTGCAACTGTGCACTCCTAAAAAAATACGCGCGGTTTTGCAGAGCACTCCATATACATTCCCGCAATAACAAAATATGATCGTACTTACCGCAGCAATCAATAGAGAACTAAGAACAACGAAACTATTGTACAAGCAAAAGCTGAATAGCTTAGGTTGGCAATGATATAAGATGAACAAGGTTTCTAGCGGTCCGTAGCACCGCGCGTCAGTTATTAAGGGTTAAAAAAAATATAGTTTTATATAGCAATATAAAAAATGTAGAACAGATTAGCAAATCTTTATTGCACATAGTTATGAAGGGGGGTCTGGCAGTAAAAAGGACGAGGAGAAAGATATGTAAGAGGAAATCCGGCACACATAATGAGAAATTTTTTTGTTCTGGTGGAGAAATTGTTGAAACTGAGAAACGCTTTGGATCTCCCAACGTGAGCACTGTAGTACTTTAACTATGTGTGGTGAAGATACAGCATACACGCGGATGTTATGGGCTTACATGCGCTATCCCCAGCGAGACAAAAATAATATTTTTTGATTCAGTGGGCACTATAGTATGGTACGGTGGCAACAAGGTCAAGTTTTGGTAACTTATGTGCTCACGAGAATTAAATAGAAATGAGATCTCAAACAAATGCCCTAGGAAAGGGGCAAGGATATTGAAGGTTGATGGATTTAAGAAGTTAAATATGCATGATAGTACTCATGGCAGACTACAAGCTGTAATCTCAAGCCTCTCGAGACTTCAAGAGGGTATCTTAACCTTCCGTGGCCCCACTGAGAGTAACCACAGTCCTATGGTCAGGATTATGTCTAATTTGGTACAACAGGATCGGAGACTACGGAAAACTTCGGTTTTTCACCCCGACATTGTAAGGCACCATGATGGGAGCAACGTGGTAGATACAGTGTATTTTTGAATGCAGCAAGTATGCGTTCTCGGATATTCGCTCTAGACGTGGAGCGTAGCGGATATAACCGGGCACCGTGACACAAAAATCGGTCATATATGTTAGATATGTCTCGTTTCTAGCAGTATGAGAGCCAACTTGTACGCGTAAAGGCAGAAATATCTCATGAGGACGCTGATTGCAGCATTATAACTAATCCGCGCACGAAGAATATCGTGAGATTAAGTCGTCGTACTTCGCAAAAGCTCACTTAAAACCACATAGATTATCTGCCCATATGTATAACCAAGTACCAGAGAAAAATAGTCAAATACAATATTAAAGCTAGGAAAATATATCAAATTACAAATAACCCACAGTCTTTGCTTCATTTTGTATTGTTCCAGCTCATTAGTGATCTCACAATTACTTGCCATATGAACTCACTCGAGCACCGCCACAATATTGTATGCCTTTCACTTCTTTATCGCTACATGCATCGTCAATATTCCGATGAAATATCTAGTATGTTCCTTGTTGAATAATTTCTGTACGCAATGCCACCCCAATATCCCCTAATAATATTTTTAAAAAACAGCACAATTGTGCCCATGATATGTTAATAGGAAATCCTGTTAGGATACTTAAATTGTCCATGGGAAATCCAGTCCGGTCCCATTAAATATTCAATGGGAGTGATGAATTTCCGGGCGTCGAATGTCCCTGGTGGATCTCATGCCCTTACCACAGATATCCCGAGGTTCTACTTGGACACAGTTAACGCATTTAATAACGCAAAATTCAGCCTGCAATGTACATAAGATGCTTTACGGGTCTCCTAGTATGTTTTCAGGATATGCGGGGGAATATATAAGGATATTGTTTGAAATATTCTGGGACTGTAGACTTTTTATAGGGAAACATTTTTACAAAACAAAAAATATATAATGGCTAGAAAGTATATTTCAGAGTTGTACGCACTGGCACAAAATATAAATACAAAATTTTTGACACCTGTAATACAATTCCTAAGACAACATCCTTAAAAAGTCACGTTCTGAAAAGTACAAGCTTTGCCTAAACAAGAAAACATTGAAGAAGTTAATACAATTCAAATATAACTACACACATGTAGCTGGTTTTAACAACGCCTCATATGGCTGCTTTCAATTCAAATTTGTCGTTCTATTTTTGGTCTCCAAAACCGACGCTCGGAAGCACACCAAGTGCCTTTCACCAGAGAGTCACGTGAGCAACGAAAATCACAGAACATACCGAAATAAATTCTGGAAGGGGAAAAACGACTGTCCAATATTTGTACCTAAATTGTCCTGCTGAGAATATTTCCATATAGAGTAATTGTGGGATATCCCAGGAAATATGGGAAATTCACAATGACTCCTAGACCTGAAGTTCTAAGTATATTGTGAAAACTCCTTTTAATCCCGGGAAATTTATGGGATCTCCAGGAATAAAATGGAATGTCCCTGGGTAATTTTAAGCTGTATGGGAAGTTTCTCAAATCTTTACACTTATTTGTCTTGTTATTATGTCTTTTTCAGAAGACATTAGGATGCAAACCTCCAAATGACGATGAGAAAGACAACTCCTTAGTGCAGGGTTAATGAACGTTTACATGCTCTTTCCAGACCAGATCAGGGTACACCTTAGCATATAAATTATATTTTTGCAGAACATTGTAGCTAGAAATTATGCAATTGTTTTTGCAGAATTTATGATCAATAGCACCGTTTGAATATCATCTTGTTGAGATTCTGCTTTGATATGCTCCTCTGGTATAGCTGATGACAACTTACTCCATTAGGAACCAATACTTAAAAGCTCCATCTACAGATTATTTTGGCAGATTATCTTTCGACAGATTAGGAAAGCTGGGGTAACTCTACGGGTGAAATCATTCAACATCTGGAGTCTAAGACATTGGAACATTTGTCCATAGTCACATTGAAAACATCCATTCTATTCTTTGTGGTGCTCCGTCTTCGCAACTTCCTTCGTGAACACACATCATCTTTTAACGTCAAGTGGGATTTGATTTTCAAGGAATTATTTATTTACTTATGTATAAAAATTTCGGTCTCTTCGGAAATCTTAGGAAATTCTCTTGACAAATTCTTCAGGGATTGCAAAGTACCCTCTCCCATGCGGTATTTCTTTTTCTATATAGCAGGAGCAGGATATCCCAAGCTAAGAGATCCCATTGTGCTATTCTCATAGAAACTCTTTCACCCAAACCATCCTATCCTCTTATTGAAGCGCATCAGGTCATGAGGAAGCTTTTTCAGCTCATGAACAGATAGGACGGGGCAGCCTTGGGTGTGTAGTCTGCAAAGCAGAAATAAGCATCCAGAAAGTTTTCGGCTGTCTTAGGCTCGCCTTCTAGTCAGGACAGACATTCAGGGTTGTAATAAACTCCCATTATTGTTAGATGAGTACGTATCGTATTGCGGCCGGTGATGATGCCAATCAGAATTCAACAATCTTTCCTTCTAAATCTCTCCGCTTATTCGGCGGAGAAGTCTGCAGTCCACTCTCGCTGAGGCTTTCGAAGCTTACTGTCCCATTAGTACGGACAGTGGAAGAAAACCTATGCCTTGGTAAACCGGCAGTTTTAGTGAACTCACAAAGGCTTCCAAAAGGCTTTTTAATAAGGCCAGGAGGACTAGCTCAGAGGAAAACTGGCGATTCTACCCCGAGACTCAGAGTAGCTATAAGAGGCTTGTTAGGAAATCACAAAGAGAGGCCCCTTGTAGACTTTCGCGAGGAGCTTGACGGCTATCATGAATCAGTTACGCTGCTCAGGGCTCTTTGGAGTGACCCGTCGGCCAGACTGAATGGGAAGGCCAGATGGCTCCTTTACGGTATCGATGGACGAAGCCTGTAGACTTCTTCTCTGTACCCATTTCCGAGACTGTAGGTTTGAGAAATACCTGCAGTTGTGTGGCGAAAAACGCCTACTCTCTACACTGGTGGTGATTGGTGCACTGCTGCCAAGGTAGTTGATGACGAGAAGGTGAAAGTGTCAATCTCAACCTTCTAGGCTTTTAAAGCCCGGAAGGCAGACAGCTTTGTAGTTGTTTATAAACTGACTATATTTACATGGCATGTATCGCTTTTAGATATGTCGCTGAGGTGTGGAGGAAGGTGTGGATTGCATTCGTTCCGAAGACTGGTAAGGCTTCTTACATGGACCCGAAGAGTCTTCGAACCATAAACCTCTCCTCATTCCTTTTGAAATGCATGGAGAGGCATGTGGATGAATATATCAACGGAGTAGCACTAAGGACTTTTGCCTTAAACACCTCACAGCACGCTTACCGGAGGGGAAGATCTACAGAGACGGACCTCCATTTAATGATTACACTCATTGAGCGGGGACTGATCGTGAACTGTTTAACTTGGGAGCCTTTCTTGACATCGAGGGGGCTTTTGACGGGACCACCCCCGAGTCGCTATGTGAGGCTGCGCGTCGACGTAATGTTGACCGCACTGTAGTGCGATGGAGCGACCAAATGTTAAGACGACAATATTTAACTGTGGAGGTGGGCGGCCGAGCCTATCCCAGTTTGCTGGTTGCAAGGTGGCATGCTTTCTCAAATACTCATGTGTATCTTGGTTGACTCACTCATCGCGGTGCTGAAAAATGTTACATTCTGATGTGAAGCGTCTGCGGACAACATCTTTCTGCTCATTTGCAGGCACAGCTTGACTGTTGCACTGGCGTACCCGTCATGATATAACAGTGAACCCAACAATGTCCAGAAGACGTAAGCCTGGGTACTTTGTTTTTCCAAAGCTTTTTGGAAACACTCTGCAACTCTTTCCTCATGTCAAGCATCTGGGAGTCTTCCTCGACTCGAAGCTAACATGCGGATTGCACGTATAGGAATAAGTTAATGCGGCAACGATTGTCTTCGCTCAATGCAGGAGAAACTTTGGCTGCAGAGGAGGCATGAGACCGAGGGTTGTGCACTGGATGTACACCTCGACCATTTAAAACCGTGCTTACATATGCCTCCGGTATATTGTGGCCAAGGACGCTTGCGGGGACTGCCATACGGAAGCTAGCGGGCCGTCAGAGGCCTGTTGCTTGGGTATTACGGGCTCCGTGCGATCTACGACTACTGCTTCTCTTGAGCTCCTACTTAATGTGCCCTGGATCTGGTCATTCAGGCAGAAGCCCAAAGGGCTGTGTGCAGATTGCGCTAATGGGGATGTTGTGAGGACGGCTGGACTGGCTCTCTCATTGCTCTCTCGCGTATGGGCTGGACTTGGAAAAGCCTCTGGCCAGTATGCCACGTGATGCGATGGTACCTGAGCTTCGGTTTGGGCGTCGCTTCTCTGTAATCTTTCCTGAAAGGGAACCATGGACAACGGAAAGTGCCTTATCGAGCCTTTTCCGAATGAAACAATGTTGAACTGTGGCTGGTACCATCACCGCCCACAGCTCACTTCACGCTCATCTAACAAGCACGGGAGCTGTTGATACCCTGAGTGTCTGTCCTGCATGGAAGGAGACCTGAGACAACCAAACACTATTTGTGTGCGTGTCCGACCAAGCAGACTGGATACTCTAGAGTCTGCCCTTCTATCTGTGGATGAACTGAGAAGCCTTCCTCACAAAGGCCTGATGCGGTCCTGTAAGAGGGCAGGAAGGTTTTGGTGAATGGGCTTCTAGCAGGACAGCACAATTGGCCGCTATGATCGCCGTGCTTGGGATGGGGTGTCATGTCCCCCTACCTAACAAAAAAAAACCGATAAGAGAAAATCACAGAAACTCCTGTCAAGAAAAAGTTTTGCGTAGCTGAAAGGGCTCAGGTTCGCCCATCTCTGCTGATACTTCATACGAACATCTGCTGTCCTGATAACCCCATACCCAGAACCAAACCTAGAAAGAATGCCAGTCCTCTCGTGTCCCATGATCTCCATGTGACGAGCAATCCATTGGAGGAGCACTTTCTTGTTACAGTCCCCCACTTAGATATTATCCAAGGGACACCCAGAGCCATCGAGACTGCCTGACTATCCGAAAGGGTAACAATGTACTTTCCCTTGATCCCCATTTCAAGGGCTACCTTAGCTGCTATTAAGATGGCGAAAACTTAGCCCGGAAGAAAGCTTATGCTTTTGAAGTGAGCACTCCAACACAACATCAGGATCAACAATGTAAGCACTCGCGCCGCCGTCCTCATTAGTGGGAGAGACGTCGGTGGAAATATTTAGAGTGAAGGGGGGAAGACTCGATAAGGCACCTGCCTTATGCCACGATTCACTTTCAGGAAACTCCACTGAGAAGCGGCGCGACCATGGCATCAAGTGGCATGCGAACCAGAAGTTTTCCCCACCCCCAGCCCAGACACCAATGATCAATGGGAAGAGCCAGTCCAACCGCCCTCGGAATAACCCCATGAGCGGAATATATACACAGCCGTTTTGGCATCTGCCTGAATGACAAAACCCAGGGTTGGCAAATTAACTAAAACCTCATAGGCATTAGCGGTAGATCGCATGGATCCGATTATTCGCAGGCGGTCAAGCCTTTGCAGGCCTGCCCGCTTCCGGATCACAGTCTCCACTAGCAACCTTGGCCACCCTACTTAAGAAGAATGTGTGAGCATGGGCCTTATGATCGAGATGTACATGCCATGCACCACTCTGTCTTATGCACAGAGTGCAGCCAGAGGTTCTCCTGCTATGAGGGAAGACCCTCATAGCCGCATTAACCTATTCCTCTTTATGCATCCCCACGTCATCTTCGTTTCGAAATAGACTCCGAAGTCATTAACAAAGGGAGACAGTTGTGGAGTGTGCGCAAGGAGCTTTGGAAAAACAAATAACCCAAGCTTACTTCTCCTGGAGGAGAGCACAAAACTGGTCTTTTTATGTTTCACTGTCAGTATCCTTGCAAGAAATGCATGCTTCATGTTTACACATATGTATTTAGAGAGACGGAAAGTAAGCAATAAAATTCTTGTGAATAACATAGCGGTAATAATTGTGTCATACTTCAAGAGACCGTCAAGAAGATTTTGTGCTTTGAACCGTGTCTCTACGTTAAAGTTCTGGGATACTACTTTTTCGAATAATGTTAGACATAACTTAACACCGTTATTGTTGGAAAAAATTTTAAATAGTGCCTTGTCTTTGGCGCACCATTTGATGTGTCCGATATTATTTAATCCTTTTACTACCCATCTTAAAATTGCAGTTGGGCAATTTGTGTGAGCATAGATGTCACAAGAACTAGATGTCGCATGCAGTACCAAGAAAGTGTACAAAATTTGTATGGCTGGATGGTCCGCTCTGGAATGTACCACAACATTTTAAATGATGTATACGTCCAGTGATTCATATTTTTTCGTATCTGAAGTGTTAAGTAAGTCGATCAAATGTTTCCAAAGCTGTTATTATAAAAACATTTGCTTTCGGCCGGCTTTAAAACAAGTTTTGGGCCATTCCAGAATGCACTACCGATATCATAATCTGTATACTGTACTCTAGTATGCCATGCAAAATTTAGTTCTTGTGCCACCTATTCTCACGGTAACAGATTTTTACCTGCCTGGAGAACTTTCGCCGGTGGGAGACGTACATTTGAGTGCACATCGGTAGCCATGGCAGTCAAACTCCACCCTCTTCACATAAGAAATTCTGGGAATATACGAAAACTAATGAAAGCTGTTTTGAGTGAACAGAGCGTGTCTGTATTGAAATAAAGGTTAATTTTAAGTGGGGTAGATCACCTCAATACAGAAGTATAAAAAATGTATTTTACATTTCGATCAATATTAATATGTTCTTTGCTTGTGTCCTTTTAGTTTACATTGAATTGCATTACTTTGCGAAGCATGAAAACTAACCGAGTAACGAGTACCAATTGACGATAAAATAAAACTACTTTTTTCGCTACGCTTCATATATTTTCTGTTCTTCATTTGGAGGGGAAACACCAGCCTACTTCGAGCGGCGCCCTCGTTTGTTACCTAATAACTCTTGCAGAATTGGCGAAACGCTAACAAGAGAATAAATCAGGCCTTTTCGGAACACAAAAGAGCCCACTTGATCTTTGAGTAGTATTCCATTCTTGATAGCATCTGCTCTGACTTAAGCCAACTAGCGGTGATCGCTATTTAAAAGAAATGTGTAATGACACAAAAGGTCCCTTTTGGATTTTATGAAAAGTCGATAATACTCTAGCACTTGTTCTGGAAGATCTATGCCTCGCTTCCTCTATTATACACCGGTCTCAGGTCGATCGATTTCAATGAACCACTTTTCCTTTTTTTATGCCGCTGCACTTTATGCAACACGCCTATTCCAACGAAGTTTGAGGCCAAATGGATACCTTTGTGTTCATACCATTTCGTGACAACAACTTTAATGTCACGGTTCTGAAAACTATTGGCACAAATAGCTCATTCTAACAGTAAGTATGTTCTGAAAACGTTGTCTGTGTAGAATGTATTTCCTACCGAATCTCATGACACTCGCTTCAACCAAGTTTTTCCAAGAAGGCCGGTTTAATTCCAGTGGTCGAACCTTAGACGCAATTGTACGGCATTCCGCTTTTATCGAATGGCAAATAGATCTTAATACCCCATGAAAATGGCTTTCCTCGCTATGTATATTATGTTATCTGCAGCCGTCCTTTGAACGGAATAATCCGCTCATCGACACAAAAGGTTTTTTTTCCAATTTGTGCTCCAACAAACGTTTTCAAACTACATCCATGATCGGTGCATAGAATCGAATCCGTGACATATTCTCCATTTTCCCAAATCTTTACGATCCACGGAAATTTCAAACTTCCCATCATGCAATCCAGTGCAAACAACTTGCGAGTTTCAGCTGCAGATGTTGGTTGAAACTTTGCATTTTATTGAACACTATAGACATTTGTATAATTCGCAACGTAATTTTTATAGTTAGTTTTGAAAGGATTCCAAAGTGTCAGTAGTGAAAGGGTTAAAAAACTATTTATTAATTCTTAAAAAAGAATCTCTAACAAAGAATGCTACTTTATTTATGAGATCAAACAAAGAAATAACCGGAACAGTTAGTTTTGTCACATCGCCTGTGTATTACCAAAATTAGCACCAAAAATTCGTTTTACTAGAAGAATATTACATTGGTTTTGCATGTCCGTTGTCCCATTGGTTGATTTACCAATACAGTTGGCTTCATCGAGCCGCAATTCGCATATGCACTTGATCATAATTCCATACACGTGTTTGCCATTGCCAGATGTATTATTGGCTAAGCTAATCAGTTGCTCATGTACGGTATTGTCCTTAATATAACAGATTATTATTGAAAATTAGTCAATAAAATAATTGTCTTGGGAAGAGTAATTTTGAATAGAATATATTTTCGTTTTTTGTATTTAATTTTTCCATTAATGACGTTTAATATTGCCGTTATTATTAAATTAGCAGTTGATTTTGACACAAGACTTAATGAACCAAATTGACTTGCCCAAACAATAAATCGTTGTATCCAGTGTTTGTATTTTCGATCTTGGGCGTTCCTCTGTTGCTCCCATTGCATCGAAATCGAGATAAGAAATAAAAGCGTTGTTCCGCGTTGGTGCCACTACAGATCTATCAAGAGCGGAACTTGATTGAGTATCTTTTAGGAAGTTGAAATATGTTGGATCTAAATAAAACGCTCCAACTAAAAATTCTAAGACAAGAGCAAACTATGAAAAGCATATTTTCCTTCCTCTTCCGATTAAGTTGCGAAATTTACTGTCTGAAAAATTTATTTTCGAAACTTTGCTCCACGAATTCTAGATTAACCGGATTTTCACTTGGGCGCTTATCAGGAGACCACCTATACAAAATTTCAGGAAGATCGGATGTAATTTACCTATTTAAAAAATCATTAAATCTATAAAAATTTTACATACCACTTTTCGCTATCTACTTGCGATCTCTGAAAACTCATGGACATAACACTTACAGAATATGCTACCTAAATACCTCCTCTCGTTGGAATATTGCGGAAACGAGTTTGGCGCTTTCTTTCAAATTCTGATATATTTTACCGCGAAAGCTCCTTGAGCATTTGAGCATTCTCCTACAAAAAAATCGCGATTTTCACTTTCTTTCGTACTCCGACATATGGCTACTTTGTGGATATGTCCTGGTAAGAAACGTAGCAAAAACTGAAATACATTTGTTTTCCTCTCCACTTTTCGATCGATTGGGCGCCAAAAATGATTATTTTTAAATCAACATTTTTCCGATATGGTGCTATCTGTCGGCGCTTTCTTGAAATATATTCAACGTGTTATAACATCTATATTAATCCTTAGGATGTCTGCTATTTGTCTACAGTTTTCCTTATGCCAATGCAATAATCCTTCAAATAGTTACAAACACATATATACGCTGTATAATTAATAGCCAATCCCGTCATCATGGATTCCTTAATCTCCCCCCCCCCCCCCCGTCCACCCTCCACAATCACTGTGCAGTCGCCAGTAGCTTCCATCCATCCGGGGTTACAAAAACTGTGATAATTTTTTATCATTGCATAAAGTCAAAGGAATATACTTAAAAAAAAATACATAAAATTAGATATACAGTTGATGAATTTGATGTGTTGGAGTGATATTCATCGTAAAAACAGGGGAAGCAGTAATTGTGCCTTACGCACGCGCTAATCGCCGCATTTTCACAGTTACATGGTTGTTTTAAAGTATCAATATAAAAACAAATTTCATTGACATTTTTAAAAACTTCCCTTCATTGAACGGTTTGGCAGCGAACCACGCATAACGGATCATGTTGCAAAATATATGCCAGGATAGCTGGGATGTACGATGGAATGTATTTCGATACAGTCTTCTCGGGATGTGATTTCTATTTCTCTCTCCATGAGATAAGAGGAGTTTTGAATCTTCCTGGTAAAATTCTTTATTTCTCTCTCCATGAGATAAGAGCAGTTTTGAATCTTTCTGGTAAAATTCTTTACCTGAAGGGAAAAATACACATCGCATGGTTGCGTTAGCTTAGTGCATTTGGGAGGAAACACTTTCATACTGCACGTTGGCAATCCTTCTTCATCTTGGAAAACCTCATCGAATAATAGTGGATTCCTTTGTCACGAGTCAATTAACAGAAGAAATTAGTTCTCCGGTGCGATATTTCTCTGCAGCTGCAGAGGTTTCCTCAATAGTGGCAGTCTCTCTTTTCGATACAAATTTCGTAACTTTTATCTGACGACGCTTATGCCTTCGTTTAAACATTTTGACCTACGTTCTTGAGGCTTTGAATTCTAAATTTGGAAATTGATTCACAGCAGCAAGTACCCATTGTTGCAAGTTCTTTGGATTAACCCGTTGGTTAACAATCCGCGCTTCTGCGAAAAGTTCATATGTCCAGGTATCAAATGTATAGCATTTATCCTTCCGGGCTCCACTTTTTTTAAAGTGTTCTTCCCAATTTTTCAACCCTCCCATATACCTCAAGTGAGGTGCTCCTTTCGTTTGCAGAATCTTCAAATTCCAAACTGCCATTATTTTGTAATAGTTTGGAACGAGGTTTGGATCTTATTACAGTTTTTTCTCATCGGGTCGTATCGTTTGACGAAATGAGTCCCTAGAATTCTTCGTATTCACCTCCTTCATCGACTTCTTCGAATTCATCATGGCACAAAAACGTATACTTTGATAAAACTTCCACTATTTTCTCGTGCATTTTACTTGCGATTTGTATATGTTCTTTGGTTATCATCGTGGTACTTTTTGGGGCAATCAGATCTTCTTCGGCAAAGAGATGTAAACTGTATTCCAGCGTCGTTTTTAATCGTTGCTTCGACGCTTTGCTGTGGAGGCTATAGCCATATGTTTTCTGTTTTTTTTTCTACCAATGTTCCAGGCACATCAATATTTTCGCTTTACCTATTTGATATTTTCGATCGACTCCACAATATTCACGTTACTCGATCAAGAACTAGTACGCAAGTGAGCTGCCTATCTAGCGTTGTACCTAACGGCTGATGGAGTACGCTTTACTTACAATTCCTTCTTGGAAAATTAGTGCTGCATATTAATGCCAAACAATTTTTCTGGTGTATTTTCGTGCAATTCATAAATTTTACAGAGTGGCTATTTAGCTCTAACTGAAGTACCTATTGTAGGATCCAAAACCTCTCAAAAGATATTTCACATTTATTACCTGAAATTAGTACGCCCCAGACATGAAAGCAATTAACAAGCACAAGCCCTAAATGTGTGCCCGATGTACTGCATCAGTGTCACCGATTCAAGACATGCATCAAGTACTAAAAATAGAGTCTGGCAATCTAGTGATCTTACCAAGAAAGGTGCCGAGAAATGCTCTTTCAAGGAAGCCGCGGGGCAAGGTAATAAATATACATCATGTAATAAAATGGAATGAAAAATGTATTTCACTTTTTGTTATATATGTACCTGTTAATTTTAACATCAGATGGATGGATGCTGCTGGCGCCTGCTCAGGGAAAGGGGAGGATGGGAAGGTCTAAAGGAATACATAATGAGGGGATTCGCTATAATAGGGCGTATATATGTGTATGTAACTATTTGATGGATTATTCCATTAACATGAAGTAAATCGCGCAAAAATAGCAGACCTCCCCAGCGTTAATCTAGCTATTATAATACGTTGAATATATTTCAAGATAGTGCAGATGGATGACACCATATCGGAAAAGTTTGGATTCCGAAATTTAAAAATAACAGTTTTTGGCGCTCAATCGACCGAAAAGTGGAGTGGAAAACAAATGTATTTCAGTTTTTGTTACTTCCTTACAGGAGCTTTCCAAAAAGTACCCAAAAGTTAAATATCGAAGCAATGGAACGGGAGGGGAAATATGCTCAAAAATCAGAAAGAAATCAAAAAAATTACCACAAGTATTTGACAAATCCGATAATATTTAGTTGAGATGTGGTGTGGTGGTGTATTTGTACATTATGCATTTTTTCAGATTCGCTTGGCCGTCTGGAGCTTCCACATGCGTCACTTTCATTTCTAGTCAAGCCCAACATACGCTGTGAATTCGGAATAAATCGATAATGTAAAACCAATTCCGTACTTTTAGAAGTAGATAAGTGTAATTTTTTAAAATAAGGACCGATAATTATACAAACTACGATTTATTACTGTTAATTACAATTTATTACAATGGTACCGCGAAGTGACACGGCGGAAGTGCGAAGCGTCGGAGACTGCTCCAGCACCATGTTATGTCAGGGATACCAACCTTCTAGACACGACTGTCATATATAGTAGAGATTCCGTAATCTCAGCTACTTATAATTTCGTAGGCTTCACATGCATATGTAGCCACGTCTGTGCGGAAGTTAGCGCGTTAAAGTAGTTTTAATTTGATTTTAATGCATTTGGAACAGCAACCTAGATTTCCGGTTTAACAAGGAAATTTAGTCATTTAGGGTAAAATACGATTAAATTCTAAAAGCGACGTTCTTCACCAAAGGAACTGTTGCTTAAAAAGCTCGTCGTCAAAATGAAGGACCACGCACGTCAAATGGCGCAAAAATAGTACTACAATGTTTTTTGTATTAAATAATATAAATTTTATGTAACAAAACCTTTTTCTTTTAATTATAAAAAATGATGAAATACTCGCGAACAAAGAATTATATAAAACAAGGACCGTTCTAGTTGAGCGTTAAATTTAGACTGACGAGTAGCCGGCAATGCCACTCCTATACTTCTACATATATATCTTGTAGAAATCAAATATATACTACTACGAGTCACCCACAATGTGTGCGTATTACATCAATGCACAGGGTGCTTCAAATTTTTCTTAACACGAACTATTTCACGTTATTATATAAAAAATTAACAAAAACAAGGATAGTGAAGGACTTAGCAGTACTATGATGTAAAATTAAATCGCGATTAAGGTATAAAACCTTACTGCAATTCATAAATTAATCGTTCAAAACACTACCAGTAAATAGATTTTGAATTTAGATGTTATTATATTTTTGAAGTAAATAAAAACCGAATAAATAACTTGCCTTTCCTCGTCATTTGATATAGGATATACTCTCGAGTAGAATCCCACGTCGCATTCCTTTATACACATCCTGTTTCTGCCCTTGCACAATAAAAAACCAATAAGCACTGCAATTACTTACTATTTATGGTTTTGGTTCACCATTTGTCAATGACGATCTTCAAAGAAGTTGCTTTGTTATTGCGCCGACGAAGCTGGAATTTGAACAAGTTTAATGGCTAATTTAGAGAATTGTGGGTAGTTAAGATCAGCCATGTTCCAGAATGCGATTGCTTTTTCAACTTTTTTCTGTACCAATTTAGGAAAGATAGGTCCGGTGCTTTTCCGGAACTGATGCCAGTCTTTAATGCCATTGGTGTCTAGGTGATTGAAAAGGAACTCATTTACGATTTCTTGTTCCGCAGAGTTTAAGAGTCCATTATCATATAATGGATGAAGGTAATATGCTACAAGTGAGTATACGTTAAGGGCCATCTTCCTTCTTTTTTCCACATCAGATTTGCATCTTTCGGGTAATTCTAATTTTAACCACAATTGTACGGAATCAGCAATAGAAGCAGATGAGCCCTGGGAAAAGTTGATTACTTCGCATACAGGATCGAAAAGTATAATCAAGTCTTCAACCTCTTCTAGAAATTCGTCATCAAACAACAGTAAAGAAACTATTTGCTTGATTTTTTTTTAAATTAGGATCAGCAGCTATTTGCTTCATTATGCCGATATTTTTAACAAGGCAAGCAAAAGAGTCACGATACGAGCACCATCTCGTATCACATGGAGTTTTAATAAGAGTCCCTCCTCGTTGAATCAGAGCTGCTTCAAAATCTGCGTGCTTAAATTCCTTTAATATTGTTGTAACTTTCGCTGCTACTTCCTTATTCACAAGATCTTTCAGTAATAGATTTCCTGTATGGCTTTTACAGGTACTATGCCACAAATCGACAAGCTTCCCCATTTTAACCATAGCTGCAGCGTTGTCGGATATAATGGCTTACACAATTGTATCGTAAAATTTTTTAGCCAGTTTGCAACTTTCTTCAATTATTTCAACCAGCTTTTCTGTTGTTTCGGACGCACTTTTCAAATTCCATGCGTCTAGTAATACAGGCTTGCCATCAGCATTATGTAGCATAGTCACGACAGTTTTAGTATTGCTCGAGCTATTTTTCCACCCATCAATAAGAATGACAGATTCTTTATTTACCGTCTTTGCAGCCATTTCTATACATTTCGCATATTCATTATTAAGTAATGTTAAAGGTTAGTTGCACCCGGAAAAGAATTTTCCGATGGCATCATTTAGGGATTCCACTTCTTTTGAAGACACTTTGTCGAAAAATTCAGTTATTGCCTCAGATTTTTTTAGTGTCCCTTTCTTTTGTATAGCTCCTCTTGCTCCTCTTTCCTCAGATGAACTTATGCTAGACCTGCTTGTAGATGCTACCACAAAGCTTTGAGGTACTGGTATTGGATCTGGTATCTTAAAATGTAAATTTCCGCGCAATGATGAAGATGATATTTCTAAATTTTGCTGCGTAGATGTAGAGCTTTCTCTAGATGTGTTTATGTTCATTTCATTTTCAAGGATCTAAAATAAATTTTGAAGTACTTTCCAAAAACATACAAAATAACAGCAAAACCTACACTATTTGCTCGATAAATTTCATATCCTGACGAATCAAATTCCACGTTTTGTACCAAAATTTGGTGGCTTTCACCAAAAGCTACATTATTAGTGAGCATTGAAATGTCATCATTTTCATCCGAAGAAATAACAATATCACCTGAATCGGAGCTAACATTTTGGTCAACCACAATTTTGCACACATTTCTGTAAATGTTGGAAACCAAAGAAATAATAATGTAAAATTTAAGAAAGGATAAAAAGAAAAACACCTAAACACTCACCTATGCCGTTTTAGCCTATCCACTACTGTATTTTTGAGTGTCCTTTTGCATATCAAACAAACTGCTACGGCTTTATTGTTTCTGCCCCGACAAATTTTAAATTTAAGTTCACTTGCGCATTGACATTTTGGACGACCAGCGCCACCCATGTTTACTAAATTTAATGTTAATCAATCTTATTAAGAACGCGAAATTAACCACGCTTTAGATTATTTAAAAGTGAAATGAAAATAACAGCACACGAACACAGAGCTACAACTAGAAGCAATGGTATCATGTAAAAACGACATTTCTTTAGAATGAATATATAAATAAAAGAAAAATGGGGGTGTCGTAAAATTCGTGTACATGAGTGAAGGGAATGGAATGAGATGCAACCACAAACAAACAAAAAGTAACATGTGTGTGCTAAATCAATGGCAGCGTGCACAAATTCCAAGAAATTTCCACTCTCATCTTGACTGCTCCTTCATGAATCTGTTAGACGTTTTTTATATACTGCAACTGAGCTCTACACAAATATTGGTATGGTTTCAGTTAATTTAGCTCATCAGAATTCTTTATGTTATATATTATCTTCTAAGAAATTTATTTACAAAACTTGCAATCATTTATTTCTTTTGAAATCAGTAGATATTACCCCCGTTCGCAAAGATGGTAGATCTATTTAAATGAATCATGAAAATGAAAAGAAACTGCGTGAGGCAAGAACAGCTGCAAAGAAGTGCAGTGAAGTAGAGTGAGACTTAAACAGGAAAAAAATGATTTGTGACGTAATAATCTACATTGTGTACATAATCTACATAATTTACGTAATCTACATACTCTACATATACTTTACACAAATATGTCGATTATTACATTACACGCGTAGACGCACATCACTGGTATATACCAAGGACGTGCAGGGAAGTTAAGGTAGCATTTATACCTAAAGGGGGAGGGCGTTCACCTGCATTACCCAAATCCTACCGTCCGATCTGTCTAACTTCATTTTTTCTCAAAACAATGGAGAAAGTCTTAGACAACTATATTAGGAGCGGTGCACTAAAGTGATCACCGCTGCACCCAAACCAACATGCTTACCAAGCAGGAAAGTCTACCACAACTGCCCTACATAGTCTTGTCCTAGGACTAGAAAAGGCAGTAGAGAATAAAGAGACTGCCCTATATGCATTCCACGACATCGAAAAAGCATTTGACAATACCTCCTTTGAAGCCATTGAGAATGCAGCTACCAAAAAAGGAATTGAACCTTCCTTGATAAAATGGATAAAAGCTATGCTGGAAAGCCGGAGAATCACAGCTAACCTGGAAGAGGACTCTATTACAGTAGTGGCTGACAAGGGATGTCCGCAAGGTGGGGTTCTGTCCCCTCTGCTATGGTCGCTGGTTTTAGATGATCTTCTATAGAAGCTAACCAATTCCGGCAATGACAATCGGGGATATGCGGATGACCTGGTCATTACAATTAGGGGCAAACATGATCACATAATCTCTGATCTATTGCAAAATGCCCTAAATATAGTTTGCAACTAGTGCCGAATAATGCGACTTCGAGCCAATCCTGGTAAGACAATAGTTGTTCCCTGCACGAGAAAACGGAAGCTTTATTTACAAGGACCATCTCTTGAGGGAACAGTAGTGGAACTCTCGAAGGAGGTCAAATTCTTAGGTATTACCGTAGATAACAGACTAATCTGAAACTCTAAATATAAAGAGTACTCGATAAAGCTACACTGGCAACATGGACATGCCGCAGGCTTTTTGGTAAAACTTGGGGCCTTAAACCAAAAATGACTCTGTGGTTATACACATCTATTATAAGACATCGCCTCACTCGTTTGGTGGCCAAAACAAAACAAAAGACAGCTCCAGCTAGTTTGCAAAAACTACAACGGCTTGCATGCCTAGGAGTAACCGGTGCCATGGGTACCTGCGCAACTGCGGCCGTAGAGGCTATGTTGGACCTGCTACCCTTACATTTGCATGCTAGGCGACAAAGGGCAAACCTCCAGGGTATAAATAATTTGGTTGGCCACCTGAAAGTCCTCCAGGATTTCATAGAGGACCCGATAGCTAACCAATTTCAGACGTTATGCCGAAACGCCATCACCTTGAATCACCATTTAAAGTGATCTTTGGGGAACGTCAACAGTGGCACACTGGAGACCTACCATTTGAAAACGGATCTCGTAAATGGTACACGGATGGGTGCAAAATGGAAGGCAAAGCAGGCATGGGCATGGGCCAGCGTTCCATCTCGCAAAGTCACTGGGGTCCTCAACAACCATTTTTCAGGCAGAAGTGCACGTGGAGCAAAAATATACATAGTATCAGACAGCCAAGCAGCACTTAAAGCGCTAAACTCGCTTATCTTTGAGTCTAAGCTAGTTTGGGACTTGAAGTAACTGGCCCAGACAAATAGGGTGACACTGATCTGGGTACCAAGACATGGAGGCATTAAGGGAAACGAAATATGCGGACCACTTTGCAAAGAAAGGAGCCAAATCTCCGTTTATTGGACCTGAGCCTGTCCTTAGACACCCAAACAGTCACCTCACAGCTCAGATCAGGCTTTGGGATGACAGCACTAAGAAAGAATACTGGGAAAATACCCCGGGGCTGAGACAAGCGAAGAAATTTATAAAGTATTCGCAACAGAGGACAAAAAAATTCCTCACACTCAGCAGAAAGGAAGTAAGGCTCATAACGGGAATACTCACTAGACATTGCCGATTTAGATACCATCTTAAGAAGATGGGTAAGGTCGATGATGAGACCTGCAAATTCTGTATGGAAGACGATGAATCCGCTGAACATGTCCTATGTGACTGTGAAGCTCTGTGCCGCATAAGGCTAAGACATCTAGGAAAGGCATTTCCACTGTCAAATGATGTCGGAAATATGGCCCTCAAGGATATTGTAAGCTTCATCAAAGACCTGAAGTTCGAATGGGTGCCCTAGCACATTTAAGAGTAATGTCACAAAAGATCTTATAGGTCGCAGTGACAAGATGAGAGGCAGGAATCCTGCCTGCATCCCCCGTGTTGAACACACCTGAAATAAATAATAAAAAAACATTAGAAGAAATCTATTAAGTATTTCTTACTTCCCTTAGATTCTCCTGATTCCTCCAGTTACAGCTGCAGGTACATCCACCACCACAGGAACGCATCTGAAATGAAAAAGTATATACAGATATTAGTTTAAAGCAACTAAAATAACAAAGTAGCATATAAAAAACTATTGAAATAAGCAAATTAAATGCAGACTGCCAAGAAACCAATTTCTTGGCAGTACAACAACAAAACATGCAAACTTCAAATAGTGCAATTTCTGTGCAAAATTCATATGCTCTGCATAATAAACATTTGCAAAATATGCAAATATGTTTAAATATGCAAAACATAAAGAATTACAACATGCACATACATTATAATTAATGAAATGCAACAATTTATGCCATTGTTGACATTTCAAAATTCACCTTTCCAACATGAATAATTATCAGAATTTACATATTTCCTGCAAATTATTCATGCTGGAACTTATACACAATAAATAATAAACACTTAAATAGTGATAAAAGACACTTACTTGGATAATTAATCCATGAATTGCTTTAAAAAACACACAAAACGACACGGCACTTTCACATAAAATTATCGCGTTCGCGGCTGTCAACTTGACATGGTGAATAGCTGATTTTATGAAGTTGGCGGCGCGCTACCTGTTGGTAATACTTAAACACCGCGAAATGTACCAGGTAAACAAATATTCGCGAAAAAAAGTAAAATTAATTCAAATAATAAGTGGGAAAGACAAAGAAGTGGAAACGAGATGCAAGAAAAATGAGAAATATTTGCGTTCCACAGTAGAAATTGTCATAATTTGGCAGGGAGCCGCCATCTTGATAAATTTCAGAAAAATTAAAATATCTCAATAAATGAAATACGAAAATTCATGGATAATTTATAATAAATTAATTGAAGGAAATTGGCACATTTTGACATAAGTATACAAGTCAAGCAAAGTCGAAAAATAACCTTAATTTGCATTTTTCTTGTGGAACGTATGTAAAAATGGCCGCTTAGAGCCTATAAAAAGGGGGCAATTCCGAAGATCTCTCTCAGTTTTTCCACAGCGATCACCAGTGTAGTTCAAATCAAGTTTTTTTCAAAGTACTAGTATCCGATCAAGTAATCATAAATATTTTTCATTTTCAGCAATTAAGCATAAAATAAAAAGTGCCATATTTAAGGTGCAATATTATACATGGTGGAAATTGGTGTGGAATTGGTGCTGGCAAGGGACATAAAGTTTTTGTTGAATGTGGACTTCAGATAAGTATTGTGTGATACTAATTAGTGTATAATTTAAATAAGTTTCTTGCATAAACTTAAGCACATATCAAATCTGGCATTTTAAGAATATATACAACGAAACAAAATAGTTAAGTAATTAAGTTCCAATAAGCTCAAAGTGAATTAAAAAATTAGTGTATAAAACGCAAAACCTAGAAAAGGCTACAAATTGCATTTAGTTGAATATATGCCAAAATACGGCATAATAAATACATATGCAATCGAGCAATTAATGAACAGAATTAAATTAGTGTATTTATAAATTTGAGTGTTTCGCATTAGAATTATTCAATAAATACAGCATTAAACATAAGCACACATATCTTTTTTTCATACCGCTACACTGTCCACCTAAATGCCGTAATCTAGCTGTAGTTATCGATTGCAGCTACATTACAAAACACCCCGTAATTAATAATAATAATAATGGCAATCCCACGAAGGAATTGCCCGAGTTGTCTCATCTTCGATCTTAATTTTCCTTTTTTTTCAAAGTCTGTGTACAAAATTTCAGCTATCCAAGCATACACGTTCTCGAGTTATCGTGCGCACAGACAGGCAGATGGATGGACATGCAAAAATTAAAATCTGTGATATTTTAATCGCTTATGAGAAATCAAACACATTCCGACTTTAAATTTGAAAAGTTTATTTTTACCTGAATCCTGCATATGGGCAACAGAGGCAGAGAATGCTTAACACTATCTTTAACTTATTCTACTTACGGTGATTGCATTTGCAGCCAACATAAATATCATAAGAGAATATATTGAGATATTTGAGTTTGGCGTGCTCTTATGCACATAAAATATTTTTAAAAAAGTGGTTTTCTAGAATTTGTTATAATTATTATAACACGAGATATTATTTTTACAGGAGCTACGCACAATAAATATCTTTTTTGTACATAAAATCTTTTCATTAATTTCTTCGAATTTGGAATGATTATACATAATACTATAATATAATATTTTATTTCTGATTAAGCATGTATATTTTAAATTGCATTTCTTTAAAAATGTTACCGGTAATTTTTTAGAAAATTTGATATGCTTAAAATGATATAATTTGTGACGTTTGTGTCACATCGATAGAAGACTACAATTTGGTTGTAGCTTTTCATTAAAAAACTGTAATGTAATATATTGATATTCATATAATGTATTAATATTAGCATGAAACACGAGCAGCATGCCAATCCTACTGCAAGCAAATAGTTCAGGCCATTTTGAAATTGTGAAAATTCTGATCGAATGGCTGTGCAGTAACTTAGATGCGATTTGAAGTGATTATATAATAATTTAATTCTATATGTGCTGTGAATCTATGATAGAGTTATTATTTTTATTAAAAGCTTTAACTTAATTGAACGCACACACAATTAAACTCGGTAAGCAGCTAAGTAACTATTGGGGAGCAAAATTATTGTGATGACATTTCTAGGCACAAGTAATTAATCCAATGTATTCTTCAAGTTTGAAGGCTAATACTTCAAGCTGTAAAATAATTTGAAAAACTTGAGGGCAAAGGATATAAGAGGATGTGGACTTTCGTTATAATAAATAAATATGTATAGTAAATATATAAATATATAATATATGTATGATTCATATAATAATAATTCACAAAACCTAATTACACTCTCCTTAAAACTACATAATATCTACAATTCAAATTTTCAATTGAAGTTACATTTTTAATTTCACACTTAAACTTCTGAAAACTACACAAACGTTATGTTCAGACATCGTCACTGTTGCATTGATTGATTTTAATCTTTACACGCGAATTGCTGCCTAGAACTTTCCACCAGAGAAAATACTCAAAGAATTGCTGTTCCAGATCAATGTGTTGGTCTTTTATACGGATGGATATCGCCCTTATGTTGGTACTACCATTGGTTTAAGTCTGCTTGAAAAAAAACCTAAGTTGACTTGTCAAAAATATTTTTAAACAAGTAAAATCTAGAATTGGTCTAACAATAAGACCAATTCTTATGATACCCTAGATGAATGCCCGTATGAAATTTCGTATTGCCACCCATTTGAGCAATTTTGATTTTTGATGTGCTTTTTCGAATATATTTCTAGAACAGTTCGTTCGTCTGACAGAAAAATTATCATAACCAATTTTATAGGATTTCATATTCTGAAGAAGTTTTTGTACAATAAAAAAGTCTAGGACTGATCGTTTTCACAGTTACCGTAAAAAACCTAAATTTTTATATGACAACACACGATTTATTCTATTTGTAAATATTTATTTGCAATTACTATAAAAACACCATGTACTAAATTTTAATTCTTTGTGTCAACGCGTTCTCAGGCAGTGTCCAAATATATAGTGGAAAACGAAATTTTTGTATGGCAACCCCACGAAGGAGTAGCCCGATTTGTCTCATTTTCGAATTAAATTTTCCTGTTTTTTTTAAAGTCGGCGTACAAAATGTCAGCTCTCGAAGTACATGCGCTCTCGAGTTATCGTGCGTAAGGACGGACGGACGGACGGACGGATAGACGGACATGCAAAAATCCAAATAACTTTTAATTTTATACGTGGGTGTCCAATCCATTTTGCTCTACCATAATTATTTCTGTGCGTTTCAAACGGAATGACAAACTTAGTATACCCTATAGATTTCATCTAGGGTATAACAAGGATGAAAGTGCGCGAAAGGATTAATAATAATTTCCTCTAAATTAATATTGCCTGAAACTCTTCGAATTATATAAATTTATGTGTTAATTTAATAGAAATCTGCATTCCTTTCAACCGTTTTTTAAGATACTAACATCGAAAACCTCGAATTCGCGTATGGCTGTACTGTTTTACTGCGCATGCTCTAATTTCCGCATTATTGCTGATAAAATATGTATATTTATCTTTTTTCGTTTGTTTCTTGTCTCTTTTTAGTATAGGGATAATATTTCTTTGATTCACTGAATTTCGAGTAAATATAACCCGATTTTCGAATTTCGCGTATAACAATTTCTTAATTGAATGTACTTGTGTCACCAAGACCATAAAGTTTAAGACGTCAAAGTGAAATTAAGTTGACATTGGCCCCATTTTGTTAAAAGTCTTTTTAAGTTTTCGAGTATAAATTCAAATAAATTCTTGTATTGTTCGTGATGTTGGTGAGTTAAACGTTTACTTTGTGTTTATATACCCCACACGCAAATTATAATTACAACTTATTTAAAAATTTGAGTGTGAGGTTAAGTTTTTTGTTATTGTGGTATTTATCAAAACGGATGGATGCTCACTTTAACCTTTGGGTTGTGGAACGCACGGGATTTACAATTCAGAAGACACGCCCACTTATTGTCAAGCTATTTATTCAAGTGACATTTATATTAAACGGAAATAGTTTTATTATACATGTAAGTGAAGTTAGCTTAGATTCTAGATCCTATTATATTTACATACCGACTGTTTACCATTTAATCTCTAAACGTTGTGGTAATTTCTTAGTTCGCACACTCTTTCTTTCTATATTTGCCACAATATCTTCTCCGACGCTAGCAGGTGACCCTTCTGACATTGGTGGCGGAATCTCAGAAAGTTTCTGATCTTAGCCCTAGATGTCGTATCATCCATATTGTTTTTATCATAGATACTTTTGTTCACTTAACGATCAGAAGTGAAGATGTTCACTGGTCCTCTACTCATTTGGTTCAGATGCCTTTTCCAGACTTTGTTAGAATTATCACATAGCCTACACGAATACGTTCGCGGACCCAATACTCTTACTACCTTGGCCTCTGCCCATGCCCTTCCTATCAGGATCACTATAATCTCTTACATCTACCATCTACCCCTCATTGAAAGTTTCCTTACGAGAACTTTTATAATTTTCGATCTGCTTTTCTTTTGCCTTAGTCTGATATGCCTCCGTTGAAGGTGGTTTTAAAAGATTAAATATGGTTCTTATTTCCCTACCTAGCATTAATTTTGCAGGACTTTCACCCGTCGATGTATGTTTAGTTGCCCTGTAAGTTAATAATAATTACGGTTTGTTTGTTTACTGCTGTATTATTCAGCCTTTTTTTAATGCATTTTTAAATGTCTTCACGGCACTTTCTGCTGCCCCATTTGTGGCTGCGTGACCTGGAGATCTACGTGAATGTTGTATACCATTATGCTTCAGGAAGTCCTGAAATTCTGGTTCTGTGAACTGAGAACCATTATCTGTGACCAAATCTGTGAACTTGATGCCCATGGAATCAACATAGCTTTTTCTGGATCATTTCGCATTAGTGAATAAACTCGACGGTTACCAGCTTCATTTTCTATGAACATTCATCTTTACAACCCCCATGTGTGTAGAATGCAATTGCCTTAGCACTTCTGTTCTCAGGCTCACCGGCACTACAACTCTATATCCCCACATGATTATATCCTTTTCTACTGAAATTTCAGTTTTTCTTAAGCAAAAAGCTTTGAATTTGTCTTCTTTTAAATCATCTAACGACTCCCATCTTAATTTGTCTAAAACTCTTGCTTATGTTAGTGGATCTTTCTTATTCTTTTATAATCTATAGGTAGTCCTCCATTAGTCTGAACAAAATTTAGTTAACACGGTACATCTATTAAATTGCACAACTTTTCATTTTCTTCCGATGTTTTCAGCGGTAATCGGGAAAGCATATCTGCATTTCCATTTTCCTTAGCTCTTTTATATTCTATTTCGTAATAGAATCCTGACAAGATCTGAGGTACACCCTTTTTCTGCCCAAACCAACTGACTAATGATTGATGATCAGTTGTTAGCATAAATTTTCTACCAACAAGATACTGAAAAAGTTTTCAAACTGCGAAGACTATGGCTAATGCTTCTTTCTCGCCCATGCTGTAATTGTATTCAGCTTGCGTGAGTGTCCTGGACACGAATGCAATTGGGTAGTTCACTACCATTTGGATATCGATGTTAAAGCACTGCACCTAATCCCTTACTTGAACTATCACATGCAAGAACTATCGGAAGACTGGGATTATAAGGAACTAGCACCGTATCCGCTACTATTTCTGACTTTACTTTCTCAAAAGCTGCCAGACAATTACTTGATCAGATAAATTTTTTCCTCTTTCTTTAACACTTGATACAAAGGAAACAGTACATGAGAAAAATTCTTTACAAACTTTCCGTAATAGTTTGCTGCTCCAAAGAAGCGATCTTATTACTTATTACTTATTACTTCCCTTATTGTGTTGCATGGCTTCTTCAGATGTCCTTTCTGATTGCACTTTAAGCATGTGTAATCTTTATACCTGCAGGAATATTTGGCATGTCCTCTTACCCCGCAAAACTCACGTTTCTGCTGCTGGAACTGTCATTTGCTCACTGGGTTGTTGTGTGCTACTCTGCAATTCGTACTTTGTAGCTAGTTCGAATGCTTTCTCCAACGTCAACGATTCTAGCTCTTCACACAACCGGTCAAAAGTTCTATTGTGATTTATGCCTGTTACAAATTTGTCCACAAGCTTTGTGTCAAGGTGCTGGCCAAATTTGCACCCTGATGCAAATTTTTTTATGTGTCGGAACCAATTTGCAATTGTTTGATCTTCCGATCGGAGCATGGATTCGCCCCCCCCCCCGAATTTCACTTCATTTAATTCGCCCCCCCCCCGAATTTCACTCATTTACGAAATATGAAGCCTGCAGCGTGTAAGCCCTAGCTTTGAAATTTCATTGCTGGTGTTACTGTTTCTAGAGCATGCTTTGGAAAGCAGTGCTTTTACTGTCGTCTAATGTAATACAACGAAACTCAAGATATGGAAGCACTAGTAAGCCCGTTATGCATTTGTGGTGTACTTGCCGCATGTGCTTAGCTAACTGCACTGTTGAAATGTTATTGTAATTATATTCTAACACTACGAATCAATGTTATATTATCCTACATCTTTGTTTCATGTTATAATTCAAATTCAAATCAGCAATCGTCAGTAGGTGTACTTGCACAGCTTTCAATTTCATGCTTCAGCAATTACAATAGCACAGCAAACTTTCATATGAAGGTGCCATCGAATACTAAGATGAAGCTTGCGTTGAAGGACCATTAGCCTCTCCTGCCTATTAAATGGTCATGTCTTATTATCCAAGAACAAAAACTACTCAGCAAACAATTTGGAGAACGCCCGCAACAGCGAAACTTAAGCGACAATAAAGCTGTACAATAAGAGTAAATGAGAGCAAATGCGACAGAATTAAAAATTATTTGTTTTCGAAGCGATATAAGAGGGAAACGAAAGCGGATATAAATTCTGTTCGCTTTTAATTATCTTACAAAAACACGTGCATGTTCGCTGTTGAAAATCTTAAGGACAAAACACAGTGAGAGCGACACAACTAAGTCGCCGTAAATTGGTTTCAGTCAAAGATTCGAATGTATGGAGGTCCCACATACTTAACACAATGAGGGCGACGCGAAAATTGCCAACAAAAAGTTTGGGAAAATCTTTAAATTAGTCGCCAACATAATTGCCATTTCTGTGTGGACAGTGAATAATTGACATTCATGTTATATGGATTTGATTATTTTATAAAGGATAGGATATTAAAATATTATAGTAAATAAAATAATTATTAAAAACTTGTTTACAATTAAATCTTTAATTATAGTTTGAGAAATTCTGAGTTTTGAGGAGCAATTTATAGAGAAATTGAGGGAAAAGGTTATGCTGTGTGATAAGCGTCATTTCATGTATAGCAATCTCATATTCTTTTTCTTTTTAGTTTTTTCTTTATGCTTTTACAATTTCAAGTAAGCCACATAACTATACTAATTCTTAATTCTTTTCTTGTTGCCATTTCTTTTACAATAAATAAAACAGTGACCACTGTCAAAAACATTTGTCGAGTCGCGTTTTAAATACGAAATTGTCGCCAACTATGATGCCAACATTGTTGTGTCTGGCCTTTACAGTTTCAAGATTTTCGGTTCTATTTTTCAATTCGGAGTTAGCATTTCAGCGTGAAGAGATATTTGCCGTGTTTGTATTTCTGTAAGTGAATTGTAAAAGATGAGCATATATAAGAGACTGGAGTATATCACACCTATAAGCATAGGTTAATTTCATTTGGTACTTAATCCGAAAAAGACTCCATATAATAGTAAGCCCATTTTCTGCAGTATATTTCTATGAACGTAGTCAGGTCATTATTCATGTCAGTGAGTGCGACCAATTTGTATTGTTATCTCTTCAGAAGCTTCAGGGACGTGTTGATAGTTAATTTAATAGACATTAGATGGAAATTATGGAAGATAAATTTCGATATATATGGCAAAATGCATTTTGGGATATTTTAGCAGCTGTCTGTTCTGCTCATAGTCAGAGCGAACACCCAATAAATAAGTAGAGTCGTGAAATTTTTTTACTGGTTTAAAGTCACTACTTCCGTGGTTTTCTTCTTCTATTCACCAAGTCTACACTTTTATTCAGGTTTGATATCGAGATATTCTTTATTTCAGTCGCTAGTAATTCTTACTGCAGTTGACACCCACAGAAAGAATCCTTATTGCGGTCGATACACACAATAAAATATTTTTCTTAGTTATTTTCTTATTACAGCCGATACCCGCACTAAAGAGGTTTGTGTTAGCCATTAAAGTGTGTGGTATTAGTATTATTATTTCACAACAAAAATCTTTATTCCAAATGTCAACCAAACAAAGTATCTGATTTGTTAATAAAAATTAGAACACTAGGAAATAATACTAGGAAATAGATTACGAGGTTGATCTCTGCACTGTCAAACTAAAAAAAGATTAATTTAGGATTGCGATTTACATATATAGCTATGCTTTTGCGCACGGCACAAAAGAACTGTACTCAAAGCCGCATGGCAACAATAATTGGCATAGCAACAATGCTAGCATAGCGACTGTAATTCTTTATCTGTTGTTTGAAATGTGACCGTTGCGTATAAAATTGTTTGTAAACTATTTTTCCCTAAATTTATAATAACTGGTAATTCTCAAATATTTTAAGAACATTAATAATTTTTCAGATTATGCAGTTGTTGCTGGCTCTCACGTTTCACTACGCAGTTGTACAACTGGGCCCTATTTCATAAAACTATTATTCTAATAATTATTAACAAATTTAACAATATTTTCCAAATTATTAGTCCATTGCAGTAGTAAGTAATAAGTTATTACTCCACCGCAAATAGGTATTAGTGGGAAATTGTTACTGCAGGTGGATTCTGTTTCATAGAACCAATAACATTTTTTTTTATTAATCCAATTACGTGGGTAAAGTAGCCTAATAAGAAAACTGCGTTTAATCAGACGAAGCTGTTCATTGGTGAAGGATTAAAAATTATTTTTTCAGTCCTAACTGTGACATTTTCACAATAATTTTTGTTTATTTTCAATTGTTTGAAAATGCTTTCGGAAAGTAAAGACAAGTTTGACGAAGAGCAGAGGATTAATTATGGACTAAATACAAGCTATTAAAATAATGAAAAATTCCGTGTTGATATAGTGAAAATGGTAAATATTGGTTGCGAGTAAACTGTGCTCTATCTTCAAAGCAGACGCTACTAATAGTCTTTTACTGATTCGAGAACGGAGACCAGTACCACGGAATAGCAGATATGTATGGTATTTCAAAAGCGTAATCATGGACGTGGTTAGTGTAATTAACGACAAAGCGCATTCTTGGCGTTATTGTCTGTTATGATGGTAGCCTTATCGGCATTGATGCATCATGGACGAATGAAGACCATTTCATTCATAATTCCATTAACTGTATGTTATTTTGTGGACCCGACCTACATTTTTAATATTGCAGTTCTAAATGGAATAAATAGTACACTACCTATATAGAAAAAAAATCGGCCAAATGCGAGCCGGGCTCGCGCACGAAGGGTTCCGTACCATCGTACAAAATTTTACACTATGTACTTTTTATTAATTTTTTAAATGAGAGTAGGCGTCATGTGAAAAATTAGCGCTGTCACTTGAAAAAATAATAATAATGCTGTAATTTGAAAAAATAACGCCTACTCCCTTCAATTTTCAATTTTATTGTATTTTTGTAGTTATAACAGCAATAGAAATACACACTCTGTGAAGATTTCAACTGTCTACCTATTACGGTTCATGAGATTCAGCGCGGTGACAGATAGACGGACATCGGAGGCTTAGTAATAGGGTTCCCATTTTTACTCTTTGTGTACAGAACCTAAAAATGGAAAGTGGCAGCAGGCGCCCATACCCACGGTCAATACTTTTAGCCGATTCCTGATACCCGCTTAAAGAATGGTTGATTACCCCCAAAAATAATGATCTAGAAAATCATGCTGTGCATATTTTCAATACGGCACATAAACGTAAACAGTGTTTGAAAATAGCATGGGTATATTAAGGAAAAAGTTTCCTTGCCTTAATCATTTAAGGTTTGCGCACATGAACATTCAAAAGGCTGAACTACAATAGACGTACACGTAAGTCCATTTACTTACGTAAAGTGAACGCGCTCTTTAATTTAACAGGCGTACCTACACTAAAAAAAGTTTAGTGTTCATCAGCCCAAACAAATTTAGCACGAAACACTATAAGTGTTTGGGGCTCTTCTTGCGACAAAATTATTATTGCTTCATACAAATATATTAATTATTTCGCTTTAAATAGAAATGTTATTTCAGGAAAACAATTCTGGTATATGGAAATCAACAATTGTTTACATTGGTTAATTTAATAATTCACAGCAAACAATTATAGTAGCTTGATCTGAATTATAGTTTTGACTGAAGTGTTTAGGGCGAGCGTTTTTTATTTCCCCACATTAATTTATTGGTCGATATAAGCTGATAAGTCCTTCTAACGAAACAAAATTATTTGCAATATACAATTAAGTATTTGATGAAATAACTTAAAATTCTTCTAAGAAAATATAGTTAGTTCACTCGTTAATACCTGCAAACAATACCATGTTTGTCATAAATATAGCAAAGAGTTGACACTACGGAATCTTTTTGCTTATTAATGTATATATTTCAATCGACTTGATGAAATAGTTAATTCAAATACTGTTATAAAGATTCGTATAGTATCACTTAATATTAATTTTTTATTGTGCTCTTTCAAAAATAACTAATGAAAATACATATGTAGTATCAGAGAAAATGATCACTACCGCTATGTATACTGTTTTTGGACACTGGGTAACTTAAAGAAATATTTTGTATTTGCATAAGTGAGTTATAATTATAATAGTAAATACTATGAACATACATAACATACATGTAGGTGTTAACATTTCGATAAATGTGTTAGTTCTCTTATTCTGTTATTTATTTACATTTAAATATTATTTATGCAAAGTTTATTAGTAAACATAATAAGTTCAATATTTTTTATTCAAAAACTTTTTACGGGAATATGTAAAAAATTATTAGTTTTTTCTACAAAGAAAACTAAGATGTGGGTCAGACGTTACACTTTCCAGTTGCTGACAGCAAGAATGTGCTTCTTCATCTGAAAATATTATGTATTCAATTAAATAAAATACGACATGTCAAAGCTGATGTATGTTATATAGGAAAAGAATGATGCGATCATTTACATTGGTTTGATTTAATGACAAAATGGCTTATTTAGACCTTCTACTGATAAAATTATGAAATATGTTTTCACAGTAGCACTTTTAAACGATGCTCATGCTTTTGATATTAAATTTTCAGTTACTACTGCGAGGTCTGAATCTTGTAAGCGATTGATACAAGAATATCATAAGGTAGCAACTATTTCAGCCTGAAACAATGGATATATGGTTTTATATCAGTATTGTAATTGTATATACATAAGCTAAGGTGCCAACTCATATCCTATTGGTTCAGCGAGACCCAGAAACTTTTCAATATATTCTGCAGTGGTTATTTTTGTGTTCAAAATGGTTTTTCTTCTAATATGGGTTTTCCTCCACTCTTCTTTAACTTTTTCCCAGGGTGAAACGTTTTTTTTTTTGTTTTTTCAGAAAATCTATGCTGAAGTCAATACTTGAGTCAACTTCCTGACGTGAACTTATTGCAGTGGCTGGTGGCGACAATGCTGTCAAGCTGTCAGCCTTATGAACTATTTTTCTACGTATGATGATTCCAGCTTGAGATAAAGATTTTGTTTTGTTATAATAAGCATTGAAATGCTTTCCCTTTGCTGCTTGTCCAAATGCTGCAGGAGTATAGTAAAGGCTTCTATATTCAATTCCCTTATTAAAGATTAATAAAACTATTCTCGTCAAATGTTGAAAATCTTCGTTTGTTATTCTAAAACAAACTAATTCTTTTAATTTATTGTCGCAAGTGTTTTAAAATGTCGTATTTCTGTACTTACACTATTTCAGGGTGTTAGTAATAATCTAAAGTCATACTTCTACTCTCCAAGGGAAATGTTTTGCTTCATTGTTTTTGGTGAAATTCAAAAATTCATCTTCTCCAAGACAAGAAATTGTTCTAATTACTTTTGCTGGAGGTGATGCCTGGAAGTCTGCCTCTGTTAAAGCGAGGACTCCCAAATCTTCTACTTCTGTTTGCATCTCGAAGTTTTCTTTTGTGCAAATGATATTTGTTTTTATTAAAATTTACGAGTTTCATAATAGAAACATGATATGAAATGATATTTTAAATTTTTAGACGCATGCGCGTAATTAGATACGTGAATAAACTTAGTTATATTGACAATACTATTGAAATTGACGTTGATAAGTCTATAAAAATCTTTCAAAATAATAAAATAAAAATTCACCATTATCTGCTGTAGTTGAAGTTTCTTGAAAAATATTGTTGATATTGAGGTTTCCTTCCGTTTCTATTTGATTTTCAGCAAGCTCGCTGTGGATTCTTCCATCATTCGATATAATTTCAGATACTGGCAAAATTAAATTATCTTGGTATCATTTAACATATTGGACAAAGAACTCTTCTTTAATCTCCGCGTCACTTAGTAAATGTGTAAATGATCAGCAACTAAGGAAATAATTTTTAGTGAACATTTTACAAAATCTCAATTTTTCCTATTATGTATGTATTTAGGTAAATACCGGATTTGTAGAATATATCGTATGAAAACTCTCCTGATCCCGAAGCGACGACAATCTTTGTTTGGCTTTTGTATTGAACCGATAGCGACTCAAAGTAATTTTCCGACATTTTTAACTTATATATTATAAAACAGTATACCTCTATTTAAAATAAGCTGAAAAATTTCTCATCGTTTAGCCTGAAATTCATTGAAAATAATTTGAACGTTAGTGAAAAAAAAAATTTAATACAAATAAAAAAAAAATTGAACATTTCGACCAAGCGTTCGCAGAAAGATCTTATCAGCATAATACTCGGTTAGGCGATCATATTGTACCATGCTGATAAAACCTCTCTGATCGCTGGGTCGAAAAACTTAATATTTTTTTTATATTTCATAGGTAAAATAGCAGGATTGCAGACACTTTTAATATGCTGTGATTAAGAGAAGTTAGGTTACGAATTTCCCATTAAACAACTTTTACATTCGCGTTAAAATATAATATTTGAGGGCGGAATACTAAGGATTACAATAAAATTCCTTTCAATATTAAAGCTATATGAAATATTTTCACTTACCAATATTTGCTTAGGCTTCTCTATAATTTTTTCAGAAAATTCACTGTTTTCACTGCACTGCACTAATGTCAGTTCAAACACTTGACTATCAGTTGCAAAATGACCGAAACAGAAGCACTTGCCAGACTAAGCAATTACTCACTTTGGGGCAAGTGATAAATATTTTGTGAGAAATAATCCATGTTTGCATGAATCATTTTATAATTGCTTACAAGCATTTACAATTCAAAGTATTTACGGCAAACAAGACGAAAAAATACTACTTGTCTCACATGTTTGAGATATTAGCCACTAATATCTCCATTATTTCAACTTGAATATTATTTCCTTCAAATAAAGCAGGTGTTTCCAGCAATTAATGTAATTATTTGAGCCACATAAGACATCATCGAATTTTTTAATGTTGGATGGAAACACTTAAAATGTTTGATGTAAATAACAAAAACTATTTAATTGGAGGAAACATTTTATCACTGCAAGTATATTCTGCAAACTGTTGTTAGTGGTGGGAAATTATAATCGCTATTTAAAAGTAACTATTTCTTGGTGTAAGCATTATATATATATATATACTTCACAAATACTTATTTTTTTCAGTGTACACAAATTAACTTTATCTCGTGTGAGGTAAACAAATAAATTATTACTAGGTGATTAAAAGTGCAATGTAAAAATTAAAATAGAATAAAAATTGTAATGCGAATAAATAGAAAGCACAAATCTTCAATTAGCTCAACTTCCATTTATTAATTTTTTTCACTTTTACCACTTTTTAAAATTGAAAACATTAAACATCAAGATAATAACTCTTATGGAATGTGATATATATTTAGGCTAAAAATATCATTTTTTCTTAAGAGGAAACTACAGATGACGAAATAACAACACCAATCCAATCAATCGAATTTTCGAATTAGACAAGAGATTTTTGTATGAAAATTAAGTCAAAACACTTTCTTCTATTAGTCTTATCACTTAACAATATAAAACTGCAAAATTTGAATTCAAAACCGATAAAAATTTAATGTAAATGTTTACTTGTCTGTTCATTGTTTTTCTGTGCTTAGAAACAATTATTTTCCAACAAGATAGTAACTAATAATTATTATCGCAGCCGTAGATTGATAGTTATTAGTCAGCAAATCTACGCTGATAATTTCAAGCCGCACCAATAATTCCCATGATAATCGTAAGGGAATTATTAGTACTCGAGAACATTGTTATGAAACACTATAATACTAGTCCATATTTTATCACAGCTAATAACTTGGAAATTATTAGTATTAGACTTATAGTTTTATGAAATAGGGCCCTGGTTTGTATGTTTTACTCTGGTATATTTTTTTTTTTGGTATTACATGCATTGATATGCAAGGTATTTTTGGTTTTGCGAATATTTCGGATTTTTATGAATTCTGAACACAGCAATTTAATGAAGTTTGTTGTTGTAAGCGAAGAAGTATAGAGCATTTTCAAAGCCTGGAAGGTGATTCTGATCTTTTGTCGTACTATTTAGGTGTGTTTTTTGACATATTTCCCCGTACTTTTTTTTCAACACAGTTTATTTTGTGTCTCCTTTATTATCTACCAAAAAATGAACTATAATAAATTTTCGGTGAACAAACATCAAAAAACTCACCTAAATATACGACAAATTAGTCAACTGCTCAAGAGGTTGTGACAAGAATTTTACACTGTTCTAAATTGCAATTCTATACCTAACTAGAGCATTAAAAGTGCTTAAATTCGAAATATTATTTTTAATTTGTAATGAGAAGTGTCATTTTCAGTTCATTATATCATGCAAGGGTTGCTGACCTGAATAAAAACACGAAAAAATCAGTAGAAAAGTTCATTTCATATAGGCGTATATTTTGACATTCAAGTACAACAAAGGATCAGAATCACCTTCCCGCTCTACCATAAGCAAGGTGTACAGTAAAGTTCATATATAAGTATGTCCGGTTGTGGCCAAATATAATATAGAGGAATAAGTCTCAACAATTTTGGAGAAAGTCAAAAGCATTTGACTCGAGACATTTATTTTAATAACCGGAAAATACTTTCAAAATTTATTTTAATTTTATGTGTTATAATTTTTACAGTTTCCTTAGCCTATAATCTATCCAGTTTCTTAAGTTTGCAACATAAGTATAAGCTGCAGGAAGATTAGTAAAGCAGCTGATTTTTAGCGGTTCATTTTGGGGTGTTCCAAATGATGTTATCCCCAGAAGAATGTCTTCTTCAGGGTGTTTAGGATTGTGCTTAACCAGAGGACCACCAGAATCTCCCTTGCAGGGAGATGATATTCCATTTTCAGCAATACTACAAATATGAGTATCCAGTACTTTCAGATGTGTAAACATACTTTGACAGCTCTTTCTGGAAATAATTTTAACTGTTGCTTTCCTTAAATTTGCAGGTATCAGTGTATTCCCGGTTTCTCCAATACCAATGACCACTGCTTCCTCGCCTATATAATCTTCTTTATGACTTTCTTTAGGTAGATTAATTGGTTTGATATACTTTGTCATCAGAAAAGGTGTCGCTAATTTTATAACTGCAATATCGTAATCAATAAAATTATGCGTAACTCTATAAAGTGGATGTTTTTGAAATTTTGCGACTTCCTTTAATTGAACATGTATGCCAGATGTGTCTTCACGGATAAATGTGCCGGCACGAATTTTTAAATTGGATGGTAATACAGCACCCATAACGCAGTGACCAGCAGTCAGCACAATATCGAGCCGTATTATCGCAGCTCCGCATATAAATTTGTTATTTTTTTCAACAAATACCATATAGGGAAACTCAGCATTATTTAAAACTTCAAGTTTCCGTTTATGCTTCTCAACATTTCCAGCTATTTCTCCAGCTATTTCTCCAGCAATTATTCCTGATCTTGCGTCATGTGTGCCGGCTTGAATTTTTGATGAAACTCCTAGAAACACCTCGCAAATTACTATTGCAATAAGAAGTAATCTAACCATTCTAGATAATTATCAAATTAAACTGTAAAGTTGGTGGCACTTAGATTTAGACATTTACCAAAAAATTAATGTGAAGAAAAGTCTAACACATTTTCTTAATCTTTTATCTTGCGGGACGGCATGGCTTCACATATGTTAAATGTTTTTACAGCAAATACGATTTGAATAAATACTTAAATGAGAATTGTATGTTCAGGTGTTTTCATTTGGCACGTTTTATGTTTGGTCCTTTACATAACTTGGCGTTTACGTCTGTTGAGTTTAAACACTCAGTTGTTTGTCAAAGACTAAATTTATTTGTTCAATAATTCTTAATATGAAAAAAAAAATAATTTTAACCTTAAACCTAGTAACCAAAAATGTCAGCAATTGAGTTTCATGTGATTATTGACACGAATATTGTCAACAACTGCTTAGCGATATATTGGTTGAGTTTCCCGCTATGTCTATTTACTAGTATGTATGTCAATAACGGGTTTCTGCATTTAATGATAATTGGTCACTATCACTAGGGAGTTGAATACTAGCAAGATCCGCTATTCGCTAATGAGATCATTTTTTATTTGCTGATTTTCCAGTAATTTATTTAGACTTTTTTTAAATATTATTAGTTGGTTTTTAATGTGGTCTTCGTCCCTAATAAATTTATTCAAAGTAGTGATTGCAAGAATTATTGTAAAAGTAAAAAACTAAAACCGATTAATCGGTTTTTAATCGGTTTTAAAAAGCTATTGTTTTTGAAAATTATTTCTTGTCAAAATAGTTCAATTTGTTTCATGCTTATAATTATAGAAAATATAATATTTATTTAAAAATAAAAAAATGTATATAATTCATTAACAATACAAAAATGAAGATATTTGTAAACATCCTGGAAACATGTTTTTTAAATGTAGTTTAAATGAGCACGTAGAAAGTATAAGTTATCAATGGGTTTATCACTTCATCGTGATCTCAGTTTGGTACAAATTTCCAGATACTGAAACCACCCTTTCTGGTTCCACACTTGTAGGAGGAATTGATTTCAAAGTATTATAACCACATTGAGATAATAGGCAAGATACAACCAACTTATTGAAAGCATTTTTGAGAAGTTTAACGAATTTTTTAAGTGAAAAGGCTGAACTACAATAGACGTAAATAACTTTACGAAATTGAGCGAGACTGAGGTTTACTTACGAAAAATTTGTATTTTTAGCCTAAGTATACCATATATCACATTCCGTAAGAGTTATTGTCTTGAAATTTAATGTTTTCAATGTTAAAAAGTGGTAAAAGTCAAAAAATTAACAAATGGAAGTTGATTTAATTGAAGATTTTTCTATTAATTCGCAGTGCCATTTTTATTCCATTTTAATTCATGCATTGTACTTTTAATCATTTAGTAATAATTTAATTGCTTTACACATCGCGTTCTTACAGAATGAGCGATTCTTACCGCACCTTTACTGACTGCAATTTGATTTTTAAACTTAACGAAAGTTAACGTCCCACGTCTGTTAAGTTAAAGGGAGCGTTCGCTTTACGTAAGTAAATGTACTTACGTATACGTCTATTGTAGTTCAGCCTAAACTCTCACTTTCTTAACGTTTTCGGCAAGTTGTGTTCACTGGGTATTCACATTTAGTGCTGACTGTGTGGGTAATGACAGAGTACACACTATCAAGTAATTATGATGATGTTACATCTGGATGTCCTGCTATGCGTGATTGTAATTATGTTCAGCTGATGATAGAGATCACAGCAGTTATTGGAACAACGAAACAACACACGCCGTCAAGCAATTGTGATGATTTTCCAACCGGGTGCCTTACTGTCGGGTAATTGTAATGAAGTTACGGTTGATGATAGAGATCACAGCTGCAGTATTTCTTGAGCCTGCATGCACTTTTAAGTAATCGTAATGGTGTAACAATCGAGAGCCTTGCTGTCGTTGTCTGACACCAAATACGTCCACCAGTAAAGACAATTGGAGGTTGATATTATCTGGAAGAGAATTCGCTAGGATACATAGGCGTATCGGAGCTATAGGCTTATATGTGAAGAGCGTTGCCTCAAAGGCGCAACGTTCGATTAATGCCTGAGTGCTGTTTCTTAATTCTGGAAGATCTGACACGACTCGCGTTGTCCCAATGGCAATACCAGCTGATAATAGTTACAGGTTCTTAATGAATTCTTCCAGACCATTCAGGTGTGCGTTATCCCAATGATGTTATTGTAGAACAAGCACGATGGTTTGTTAGCAACTCTTGATTGTTGCGGTAATGGCCATACAATTGTACGGCTAGTGGATTGTCCAATCCCTCTAAGTCTTCAGATTGAGAAGTAAGACAAGCAGCTAGCTATAGGGCCGCTGAAAGAAACTTTATCGGGATAGTTAAAGCACAAGAAAAAAATATTGAGTTGCTTCTTATGGTTATCCACCAGATTTATATTCTTCTGAACTTCAGTTGATAATTATTTATTCTTATTTTTTTATTAAAAATAATGTCTTGAGTAGCTAAAACGTAATGCTATTCTTCGACAACTGACAACAATACAATAATCAATTTCTTACATTGTTTTATTTTCATTGACTTCTAGCCTACCTAGCTATGCCTCTCCACGTTCGACAAGGTATCACTAGCGGTGAATTTTGTAATGAATTTCACCCGGTTTATACAGTTAGGAATAAGGATAGAAATGTTCGAACCGGGATAGAAGCGTCGCCACATATACTCCCCTGCCAGCAAACCTTGGTTTTTGCGATGTGTAGCGATGTGGTGGCCTTGTGATTCGTCCGGCTGGGGTGGTTGGTCCCGTCATGTTTGATGAACTATTAGGTGCGAATCTAATACGACGTGAGGCCGCGCCCGACGGAGATGTCAGCTCGGTCTGTAAGGATGTTGGACCATTGACGTCTTCCCTCACTGGCTGGAACCATTCTTCAATGTGAGCCTGCTGCACCGAAGAACTCTCAGACGATGGCTGAACAGATTCGTCGGACAGCAGAGTGTTTTGTGTTGAGCTGACGTTTGATGAGTGTACATGCCTTTCGTCGGCCTTTTCAAGAGTTGAAAAACAGGGTTTCAGACGATCAATAGAGACGTTACCTTCCTTATTTCTGACTTTATGTGTGAAGAAAAGCTTTGGGCATTTAATGATTGTAAAAGGGCCATCGTAGGATGGTTGGAGCGCTGACCGTAAAGCATATGTTCTTAGGAAAACGTGTGAGCATTTAGCCAGATCTTTAAATACGAAAGCAGCTTGCCGCGAGTGATCTGATGCCGGAACGGGTCTGATGTCCGAGAAAAGATTACGTAGTGACGCAACGAATTGACTTTGCGGCTGATACCGGGAATTTAGCAGAAAATCGCCAGGAATACGTAAGCCTTCGCCGTATACAAGCTCCGCAGGAGTAGCGACAAGCTCCTCCCTAAAAGCAGTTCGTAAGCCTAATAACACGAAGGGTAAAGTTTTTGTCCAGGACTTCTCCTGGTATGCCATTAGACAAGCCTTAAACGTCCGATGCCATCTTCTTAGGAATCCATTAGCCTGAGGGTGGTAGGCAGTCGTGCGGTTGCGATGAAAACCTAATAATTTGGAGAGTTCCGCGAATAAGGATGATTCAAACTGTGCGCCTTGATCTGTTATAATAGTCCTAGGGACACCAAAGCGCGCTATCCACACTTGACAGAGTGCAGTCGCGACTGTTTCTGCACAAATGTCGACTAGAGGAATGGCTTCTGGCCATCGTGTAAACCTGTCAATAATTGTAAGGCAATATCTGAAATTTTGGGAAGTGGGCATAGGGCCAACGATGTCTATGTAGATGGTTTGAAAACGCCCGGAGCATTCGTGAAATGTGCCTAGCGTATTTTTGCAGTGTCTAGATACTTTACTCCGCTAGCAAGCTAAACACGACCGTGTCCAGGAATTGATATCTTTGTTCATGGACGGCCAGAAGTACCTAGACGTGACCATTTTGTTGGTTGAATTTAACCCGGTATATACAGTTAGGAATAAGGATAGAAATGTTCGAACCGGGATACGAGCGTCGCCACACACACACAGCATTGAGTGAGCAGTGCAGTAACACTGCCAGTGTATCAGTTCAGTTCAGTTCTGATCCAATTCTTTCCGCTCTGTTCTCTGATGTCAGCATCCCGCAATTTGATCTTAGAAAGTTACTGTCAATTTTTATTTAGATATTTTATGCATTATTGGAGCCCAACAACGACACACATGAAAGTACCTATTGTATCTGAAAATATATTTGCAATGTACCTATTTTGTAGTAAATTTTGTCCGTGAAATTTTGAAATTACATGAATGTGCAATTTTTCACCTTTTTTTAAAAAAGAATATTTAAAGAAACGAAAATTTGTTCATTAATAAAAAATCGGTTTTTAGGACGCTAAAACCGATTAATTGGTTTCCTGAAATCGGTCGCTTAAGGGCCGATTAATCGATTAATCGGGTAATCTAGTAACTGATTTTGCAATCACTAATTCAGAGTTCAATCAACATATGATGTTAGATACCGTGCCAGTTCCAATAAGTGCTCATTGTCTCTCACATTGTTCATAATAGCCTCAAGCTGGTTTGTATTTGTGATAATAGTCTCCAGCTTTGTATTGTATTCCTGGTTAAGTATTCCAAATGATTTATTTACGATATTGCCAACAATGTGCAACTCTTATCTCCTTATCGCTCTGTTCGGCCTTTGTATAATCGGTCCTACAAGAAACTCGTTCTTGTGCCGTAATTGTTTATCGATTTTTACGCATAAGCCATTGACTAGTTTTCTGCGACACAAATCTGCCACTTTGTGCATTGTTTTCTATAAGCTGTGAATTTCAATCCAGTAATGTTTTAAGTTATATACCATAATGAGGTTTGAATAACGTTACATAAATAGATCAGAAATGCAAGCGAATTCAAATTGCCTAGTGGCATCCAGGGCATACAAAGCAAACCAGTTTATCACGGCAGAGAAACCAGCCACCATAAGAGGAAAATGCTTCTTGATTAATAGCCCAGTAATAGGCATATGCTGGTGGCATGATACCAGAAGCATACATTTTACAAACGGCAACACCAGCCTTTAAATCAAAGTTAACTTAACAACAAGTTAAGAAGCAGGCGGGATTTTCGAGTGTTTTACATTTAAAATGCACGCGACAAGAAAAGGAAGAAAAAACTAAAAGAAAAAAAATCTAACTTTTATGAATAAAGATAAAAAATGTAAAAGCTCAAATTGCATGCAACGAAACAGAATCGCAAATGTTTCATTTTCTTAAATAAATGAGAAAGAGCGGACTTTTCACGTTTTACTCTCATAAAATGTTACCGCGCTTTTATGAAATCCGTTTTTCATGAAATATTGACAATGCTTGGTCACATGTTGTTGCTATAAAAGGACACATGTTGTTGCTGTTATCCTATGATATTTGAACAACACGTGTTTCTGTTTACATTCGTTTTGCTAAGAAGAGATTTAGTGGTAGAATTCAACCTGGATTCTCTGATATTTTCGGGAAAAATGAGAATTTTATTTGAGAGGGACTTTACATCTCCTTTCAGCATTTGGCCCGAAGCGTTATTTATCATTTTCTTTAAAATGTTAAAGTTAGTGTGTCTACGGTTGCCAACTCGCCCAGAATTCCGGGATTTTCCCGGAAAAATACAGTTGACTTAAAAGATCTCCCGGTTCCCGGAATGCAGTTAAATTCTCCCGGAAATGTAGCAAAATTGCCGTCACGGCATTTTTTTATTTATATTTTATGCTCGCTTTTATATGCTTGTAAATAATACAATATTAATGAATAAAAATCGTAAATTGTACTAGATTTGTACAATTAATTTAACTGTGGCAGCACTGGCGGCCGGCCGCCTCGTATGCGCGTGTAGCTAGCGCATCGTTTCATCATATTTTGTTAGTTGATTGCGTAATAGCGTAATTTAAACGGCTGCCAGAACCGATATGTTTGGTTTATACTGGCTGTAAGTACGCATGTATTGTTATAATCTGTTATTATATATTAATATATTCTATTTTTATATTCTACAAGGCAAGTGCAAAAGGAGTTAGTGATGCGCAACGCTGACAAGGTAGGATACAAGCAAAGGAAAGGCTGTGTGTATGCTCCGTGTTTCGTGTGCTGAACAAATGCAGGTACTCTGATTTCTGATGATAGTGCATGTTCAGAGTAAAGCCTACATGTATATGACCTAGTACAATCTGGTTGGAAAGTACCTTGGTAGCTTGAGATTACTGGCTCAAGCCTCTCCTAACTTGAAGGGCGGATCATAACCTTCCCGTGGTCCACTGCTGTCACTTATTCATATATTTATCTGCATACAAGGTCCACTGGGAGTACTCATGATCTTATGGTCATGTTATACGAATCCATGCCAATTGGGTAGCCGACATTGCTAACTTGGTACTACGGGTTTGAGGAGCCCCGAATAGCGCTGCACTTAGTAGCAACATTCACCTCAACATGGAGAAGGCCCCCCTTGTGGGAGCATCGTAGTAGTGTGGTGGCCCTTATGCGTGCAGAGAGAGATTGTCTGAGTCTGCATGACTTAGGCGAACATTCTTCTCTGAACAGAGTAGTTTGTTCTTTTGTTATAACTGCATACTGCGTCCTGTGGATTTGAAGGATGGTCGCTTATTAATGTATGCTTAGAGGATTGGCTTCCGGCGTGGAGTTGCGCTCAATCAACCGGGTGCCGTGACCCAAAGATCGGAAGAGATTTTAGGTAGGTCTCGCTTCGACCAGTAAGTCCAATGTCAACTATGCACTGGCATGAACTGGTAGTCTTGAGACAGAATATAATATATTCTGCCTTTTGAAGGCGTTGATTGTCGCTTGTCTACTAATCTGTGTATGAAGAATGGCGTCAGATTAATCCAAAATGGCAGGCGCTCATGTAAAACCCTGACAGCTTTCTGTTATATTCTACAAATAAAGTATAATTCGGGATGCTAGCGAGAAAGCTTAACTCGGACACGATCCTCTGTTTAGTGCTTGGCTTAAAAAACCAGTTGATTTTACCGCTGAATGTAAGTTGTACAGAAACCATATTTCAGTCAAATACTAAGGTGAAAAGCTCTAGTAGTGCATTTGAAACGTAAAAAACATAAGTTATTTCTCAAAACAAAGTCTTTTATGACATCAGTGTCTAGTTTGTTGTGAAAAAACATTCAAGAGACAAAGACCTAATATGTGCCGCGGAAATTACATCTGTATATCATGGAGTTAAACATCATCACAGCTACTCAAGTCAAGATTTTAACAATAAGTTGTTCCTTACGTTGTTTCCTGATTTTGAGGTTGCAACAAAAATAGCGTGCGGTCAAACTAAAGCTACAATTATTTGTGAAAATGTCATAGCCCCTCTATCCCAAGAAATCCTTCTATCGAAACTGCAGGAGTCTACTTATTTCTTTCTTGGAACCGATTCGTTCAACGAGAGGAATTAAAGTGACGGTGCAATCGTTTTCACTTAAAGATGGTTTGAAACAAAGTTTACTTGACTTTTATCAAGACCCGGCTGAAGCTATTGAAGCCATTAAAATAAAGCTCTGTAAAGCTTTACAGGAAAACGGCTTATCCTGGTCATCGGTATCTGCACTATCCGCAGATAATGCTTCCGTCAATTATGGGATTCATAATTCGGTTTTTCAAAAATTTAGAATTGAAAACCCAACTATTTTGAAAGCGAATTGTAAGTGCCATATTTAACACAATTGTAACAAATATTAATTAAAAGCTTTACAGTTTGATGTGGAATCGTTGGTATTGAAAGTTTACAGCCAATTTTCCGCATTTGCCACGCGAACTCCAAAGCTCAAAGAATTCTTCGATTTCGCTCATTTAGAGTACAAGTCTATTCTTGGCCATGTACGTACACGATGGCCTTCTTTCCTTCCAGCTTTGGATAAGACTTTTTTTGAATTGCTGGTTTTAAGAGAATATTTTCTTAAAAAAGGCGAAGACGATTGTGCAGAAATAACTTGGAAAGCCTTTAGATGAGAACTGTCTTGTATTATGCTACTGCTATTTTATTCAAAAGATAATGCAAATTTTTGACATTTCTATTAAAAAACTGGAAAATGACTATATTACATGTGCGGAACTATACACAGTTATGAACGAATTGATCTAAAATTACCAACCAAAAAAATGAGAAGTTTTACGGACAATCGCCGATTAAGTGTTTGAGGAAGTTGACGGTTAGTGATCAAAACACTTTCAAAGAAGATACAGATAAATATTTGGAGCGTTGTTTAAGCTATTTAAATAAGTGGTACGAATTCGACACTTCTATCCATAAGAAAATGAATATTTTGACAATGGACAACGAAATTGACTTTAATGAACTCCAAGATCTGAGTGCTTCTCTGCACGTGCCAATAAATGAGGATAAATTGTACTACGAATTGCCGCAATAAACTGATTTGTTAGTAATATATTATATCAGTCGGGACCCGAGATAATATTCTTTAAGTCAGTCGAGACCCGGCTTATAGTGAATGTTAGTAAGTATCTTAATTTCAGTCGAGGCCCGAAGCAAGATTCTTTATTTCCGTCGAGACCTGAAATAAAGTGTATTTTTATTAATATTTTTTATTGTATTCGCTACCTACAATAAAAAAAACCTTTAGTTTAATTGCTATCTAAAACAAACTCCTTAATGCAGTCGATACCCAAAATAAGAATATTTTATTTTAGCCGTCAATTAAACAAAGTATTTAATTTAGTAATAAAATATAACACTAGGAAAAATTACTAGGAAATAATACGAAGGAATAAATCGCCAAGTTTATCACTGCACTACCAAATCACAAAAGAGATCGAACCAAGTGAAACTGCTGTTTATATAGCCACTGGTTGCGCACGGCACCAAAGAACGGTAGTCAAAGGCGTATGGCAACTATATTTTGCATAGCAAGAATAATCTGACATAGCAACTGCACCTCATCATTTGTTCATGTTACCATTTTAGTTATTGTTGTTAATAAGCTTTTCTTAACTTATTATCACTAAAAATGTTATGAGCAATTTCCTTTTTAATCTAATATAGTGAAAATACAAAAAGCTTTCGCTTTTTGTTGAATATAATTCCTATACTTACAACAATATTTTGTACATTCTTAAAGCAGTACATTGAGCTGACGTACACACATCTGGCACGCAGCACGCACGAATTGCTGCAGTTGTTCCCAGACGTGCCATCACATTAATTTCGCTGCGCAGCGACTCCTTTTATGATAACTGAGGATAGTTAAATACATATTTATCTTCTGCTTGTGCTGCAGGTCGAAACTGGGAATTTTTGGATTTGTTTCATCCTCCTAGTCTTCCTTCTGTAAACTTCTATGCATTGTAGTAGCGTGCTCGCGTTAAGAAATGCTTCCATGGACACGGTTCTGCTGTTTCGTTCCAGTACATACCGTGTTTCCATTTCAATTTCTAATGCCTTTTATGTGCTGAAGTTGTCATCTGTGTGTACATACTTGTTGACATCTCGCTGACATCAGGAAATATTTATTTCTGATTTGCTTCGTGGAATTAGATGAATTATTTAGCTAATGTCATTTTATAATTCTTTAATAAGATTTTATTCTTGGTAATCCGTCTAGTTTCTTTTTTCAGGTTCTTCATCATGCCAATATACTGGAAGCGTCAGATGGAAATATCTGTGCTGAACGATTTTGGTCATCTCAAATCATTCATTTTATGATACAAGGCAAACAAAATGCCACAAGCACAAGCCAGCTAAGGAATAGATCGTCCTTACATACCGACGGATAACCAATCCAAGATTGAGACTCGGTGTGCGAACAATATCGGAGCGTCAACTGAGATATGAGGAATATATTTTCTTTTTGTTTATTTGATTTAATCATTTGTTCTTTTCCAGACAGAGATTCCAGTTTGGAACACACACATTGTTTAGGCCTATGCAGGTCTAAGCATGAAAGGGAGTTGCCGGGGTAATATCTGAAAAAACTGAGTTTCAATATGATCAGTCAAACTTTATTTATCACAATAAATTTTGTTTAAATCTACACTTATTTCAGTATTAAATACTAAAAATAAAAATAATTCCACTCAAAAATTTAGATATGATAATTCAAACAAAAAAATTAAAGTTATTAAAAATGAGAAAATAACTATTCAAAACAAAAATAAGTATAATAAAAAAATTATAATGAAATTCCAATAACAGAAAGAAGGAAGAAGAAGAAGATGCTGTCGTAGATTTAACAAAGGCAAAAAAATTCTATTAACTTTTCTTATATTTGCACAACTTTATTGGCAATAGGCTTCAATGCGAACTACATTGGAAGTGGGCGGGATTCAATGTCTTCTGGTCAAAGAATAACAACTGAAAAATAAAAATAATTTTAATTAATAGCAACCCTTATGCCTGACGACTTCCTTGAGTAAGTCAGAATTGAAAGCCTCTGATCCGTCTCGGAAAACTGATCAAATTACAATGAGTTTTAGCTCGAAAAACCGCTTATTTACACTCTGCAAATAAACAGAGTAAATGGGGGCGACGAAAAAGTTTCGCAGCGTTATATGTTTTGGGCTTCGGCTGTACGTAATTCTCCTGGGAATGAGTGAAAAGCCCGAACATCTGATTGCGCTGACATACGTCGGATGTAAATCGGTGCAAGGAGGTGTAATGTGTTTATCTTGGCAAGTTTTTTCTTCGCTTATTATTTTTAACTGAACAATAATTTATTTATTTTTGGTTTGTTTTGCAGAAAAGTGGGGAGTTCTTTTGTAACATTGGAGAGTGAATCAAGGATTCTCGGTGAGTTTGTACTAACTTTTCGTTTTCATTTAGTAATTGAATATATTATATATCATATTTAGTAATAATCTTCCTATTAAGTGCACCTTTCTTAATTTTTCCATAATTCGATAGATCTTTCAAAAAACTACGCACTATTTTAGCAGAACGCTGAATTTCTCGAGCAATCAACTCAATCCCTCTTTTCGAAGGGGAGGACATTTTACCATTTTCTTGTGGTACAGCGTTTTACATAAAAAATAATAAAATAAAGTAAGTTCATTTGGCACTTCACAATAAACTACTTTTACTGGCAAGAATTGCTCACCTTCAATAAAAATAATTTGCGCCTATAGTTATGCAGTACTCATTAAAAAAACTGAAATATAACACGGTACTTAAGCAGAAATAAATTTTGTTATTTTCTGTTCACAGCTTATGTTTCTCAGTTCTCTTGCATATTATATAATTCAATTCATTGTTATATTTCTCGATTTGCGTGGATCTATAATTATGCAGCTCAGTGGGAAGCAGTTTTGGATGATTTATACATAATATGTAATTATTCTCATATCTAAAGCATTATCTTTTGTTATTAGTACACACAATTATATGTACTATTTGTATATTCTGATTATAACTGCCAGATTATTTACCAATTTTCATTATTTGTTTTGTAAGCCTGTTTGTTAAATAAAATCTTGATAGAATATGTTAAGGTAGTTCTGTTTGTTCAGTCCACATACATATTCCTCGTCCCTCGTTGCAACTCTTATCCACAATACATCTCCAGTAGCTCCAGCGATGCAAATATTTTCACATAAAAGGAACCACAAGGTATCATTTCATTAAAAAAATTTTTAAAACATATAACACCTACTTATCTAATTAATAGCAATACGAGTTCCATTCCTGCCTACAACCATCCGTACACCATTGCATCTGAAAAACAAAAAACGAACAAAAAAAACGCATTAATAATTAATAAGTAAAACAAATAAATAGCAAACTCACCGAAAATCCGTCATACATCCCAATATTCACGTTTTGTAATGTCATCCAGTGACATTATGTCAGTCAGCTGTCCATGGTACAGTAAAAAGTTGATGGAATAAACCATGAAATCAGCGTTGCCAGGGCCACCCATAATGAAGCTGAGACGTAAGCGCTGTATAATCACCCATTCTGATTTCAAAATTTGCTCTGAAAACATCAGAATTTACTCTGAGCTCTCTATGTTATCCATACCTTAAACTTTGCTTCCCATCTAAGTAGGAATTTACTCCTGCTTTACCTTTGTCCTTCATCTAAGCAGGAACTTACTCATGCTGCAGAAATTAACTTCTGCGTCACCTTCATCCTTCACCTGAGCAGGAATTTACTCGTGCTGCGGAAATCTACTTCTGCGTTATTTCCATCCTTCACCTGAGCAGAAATTTACTCCTGCTGCAGAAATGTACTTCTGCATTATTTTCATTCATATCTGAGCAGACATCTAATTTTGTTACTGCTATGTGTTCACACGGGCAGCACAGACAGAATCTTGTATTATGTTACACCCACACGGCGCAGTATGCTTCAATTCTGTGTTGCACGCATTATATATCACAAAATTTCATTCTGTCTATACAGATGTCTTATTCTGGCTTGTTCACCCAGTTACGTTTTACAAGTCTCATTTGATCTTCTTCTTCTTCCTTCCAGAACCAAGGAACGAATAAAAGTTCACATCAAAACCTCGCTAGAGCCACTCTTTTGCAACACATGTGGTGGACAGATTCAACTGTAACACTAGCTTGGATCCGCCAACACCCTAGTAAGTGGTGCACATTCGCGGTTTCACATCCAATCTGCACAGAACCCTGTGACTGTGCATCGCGAGGTCTACTCCACAGTATTTAATCGAACATCCTCTTTGGTGGAATGGACCACCGTGGCTTGGTCAGTTAGAATCATCATGGCCACCGCAACAGTAATTCACCACTACTCTAGATCAACGGGCCGATTCAGTCAACATAACTAACGTCTCGCAAATGGCATCAGTGTGGGAACTCATGGAACGATGTGCATCTCTACGTAAACTCAAGCATGTCACAGCATATGTCCTCAGGTTCTTGGATAACGCAAGACTAGCAGTCTCCGCTCGTAAAGCCGGCGAACAAGTGAAATATCGTACCGGCAGACAATTACATCTTCAAGAACTAGACGAAGCTTTAACCCTCTGGATAAATTTAACGCAAAGGCACTGCTTCGCAGACATACTGCGACTCAAGTCTAACAAACCACTGAGTCGTCAAAGCAAAATCTTAAGGCTTCATCTGTTCCTGAATACAAATGGATTACTCAGAGTGGGCGGAAGACTGAGTAACTCCTCACTTCAATTAGACAGGAAGCATCCTCTTCTCCTGCCATCATCGGCGAGACTCACACTACTCATCTGTGAAGATATACACCACATGACGTTGCACGCAGGTCCCCAAATCATGCATCTTATGCTACAAAGTCGTTTCTGGCTCATCAATGCACGTAAAATCCTCCGCGAAATCTCCAGATCATGCGTCAAGTGTCGCAGACATAGTCATACGCTTCATCAGAAATTGATGGGTGACTTACCCAAACCACGAGTAGAAGCGTGGCTTACGGAGCGGGGTCGATTTCGCAGGGCCAATTTGGCTTCGATTTTCCAATGAACGAGGTCCAAGGCAGTGAAAGGGTACATCTCCATCTTTATTTGTATGGCAACAGGGGCAATGCACTTAGAACTTGCCAATGATTTGTCCTCGTCAACATTCATTGCTGTATTCAAACGGTTCGTGTCACGCCGTGGGCATTGCAAAGGCTTGTATAGCGACAATGGCACAAATTGTGTTGGTGCTGAGAAGGAGCTCAAGCAGTTACTAACCCAGCCGATTAAAGATGAACAGCTACGAAAATATCTCGCGAACGATGGAACTGCTTGGCATTTCAACCTGCCTGCTTCGCTCATATGGGTGGCACTTGGGAGGCGCCGTGAAAAGGGTAAAATTTCATTTGCATCGCACTCTACGGGACAATCTTTTGACCTTCGAGGAGTTCTCTAAGCTTTTGACAGAGATTGAAGCTTGCGTCAATTCGAGACCTCTTTGTCCGCTGTCATCAGACGTCAACGATTTTTCTGCTCTAACCCCGGGACACTTCCTAATCGGGAAGCCGCTCAAAGTACTGCCAGAGCCCGACACAAGTAAATGGCAGCTATTATCTCAATTAGTTAAGATAGCACTTCTGGAGAAGATGGAGCTCTGCATATTTGGTCCAGCTTCAACAGCGCACTAAGTGGAATAGTACGACGTCCAACCTTGAGATAGGCGATCTTGTTCTATTGCGGGAAGAAAGACTTCCTCCAACCAAATGGAAACTGGCCAGAATTACTAACACGCATCCAGGAGCAGACGGGAGAGTTCGAGTTGTTACTTTGAGGACATGTGATGGATCTCTTATACATCCAATCGCCAAGGTTTCTCCACTCCTGCATTTAAATGAAAGCTCTTCCGAAGTTGCAATTACATCCCAATCTCACTGGTATCAATAATTTGAAATTTGAACTCATTTTCTAATTAGTCTCCTGCTATCAATAGCTTGAAATTTTTAAATCATGTAAATTTGAACTCATTTGCCAGCTAATTTCTTTGATATCGATAATTTGAATTTTTTGTTTAAGTCATGTATATTTGAACTCATTGTCCAATTAGTTCAAGGTGGCGAAATGTTGACGCCTACCATTACATTATCGTGAAGTAAGTAAGTAGTTGTATATTGTATCGCTTATGTACGCCACTATGCCGAGAGTGAAGTAATTTTAGTTTTCTGTACGCAGTCGGTTAACGCAGGTCAGAATAAAGAATCACTAAGTCACACACGGGGTCTTTTGCTTTCATCCCTTTTTTTTATTGTTCGTTCTGCAACAATTGGTTTACCCCAAATCAAATATGTGTATACATGGGGCATGAAATACATTAAAATAGTTTTTTTTAAATTTTGCTGTGATACACGTGCAGAAATTTAAAACTATATTTAAAACTGGATTGATCTATGTGGCTAAGAACTTTGCTACGTAGAGTAAATCAAAATCTTGGTTTGCTTCATGTAGTTGCAGCGATATTGCCTTATATAAATAGAATTTTTGTATCTACAAAAAAAAAAAAAAAAACAAGGGCCTGTCAAGGTATATTATGAAATGTCAGCAACACATAGGCATAATCTTAGAATATAGAGACAACAGGAAGTGTTGATACCTGTAAAATTCGTGTGCAGGAGCGTCGATTTTTCAGAGTATCATGAAGTAGCTCAGAGCATTATGTTCAAGAAAGAGACAACTCTATGTTTAGCTGTCGAAATATCGAAAAAATCCTTCCTCCACCGAGATTTGTTAACGTTTGTGACCAGCTGCGAAATTCCCTGAGTGTAATGGCGTAGTGACAGTGAATAAGAACATTTTCCATGGGAGCAAACGTAATATTTTCAACCTATATCTTGTTGCCCCGCCTCTATATTGATTCTACACACGTCTGTACTGAGCGTTCACTACAGGTGGCAACAGATACTAACACAAGCAGAATTTGACTACACAAAATTTGACTTATAACACTTCCTGTACTCTCTATATTCTAAGGGCATAATTTATTTCGGAGTCAATTTTGATGACAGCTGGCAGAAATAAACTTGGAACAATGAACAATTTAAGGACTGTTTAAAAAAAAGACCACCTATGAATAATGAAAGCAACAAAATAATCCATTTTTTTATGAAATAATTTTTATCAAACTATTGCTTAATTAACTACATTCTTTACTACCAACATGATACAATTACTACGTGCTATAAAATTGGTGAACTTTATGCTTTACGTTCTTCATTAAATTTTTCCAGACAGTAGGTACCTGACGCTCTTTTATACTGCTCCTTAAAAATGTCTATATCAGCGCAGTGGTTTTTGTTTTTCTTTAAGTTTTCTGTCAATATTAGACCAATATTTGTCGGATGGTCTTTTTTCGGACAATTTGATGGATTCCCTGCCTTGGGTACTACGGGTATGAATTGGGCATCGTAGATCTCTCGCTTTTTTGCTGTAGTGGCAAATTGCTAAATTCAGCCAAAACCAAGTTGATGCATCATGCTTTCTAGAGAATGAAAGAAAGCGCTTCTGGTTGAAGTTCATTTTGACCTCAGCCGAATTCGTTAGGAAACTTGCACACAGAATTCGGCTCCCGGATTTTCCAAATTGGTTCTTTTCTGGTATTCTATTCGGTGTTTTCTGAATATGGAAACTTCGTGGGGCTTTCTCTTCCTTAATTCGATGAACCGTAGTATAAGACGTTCCAGCTTATCAGCCATATCTCTCAACGACGTCTTGGTATTTCGTTTAAAGTTGGCCCATTTTTGGTCTATCGGACCTGATGTTCTTCCTAACTGGACTTTTTCTGGACACAATTAGATTCTCGAAATATACTGAGAACATTTTGAATGATCTCTTCGGAATATTCAACTTTTTAGCTAAGCTTTTTTTAAACATATTCGGATTTTCCATATAGGTGGAAAGAATTAATTTGCTGCATTCTTCTTGGCTGACTTCCATTTAACTGCATAAGAATTTTGCATTTAACGGCTTGCAATTATAAGTGCACAACTTTTGATAATGCCGTCTTACCAGCGGTCCCTAATTTAGTTTACCTGGTAATGAGTAATGGAAACGGGGATAGTTGCGCCGTTTTTTTTTTAGAAACAGTCTTTATTTCAAATCAATGTACCGAAGAAAATCAATCAAGCTGGATTTAAAAATAAGGCAAAAGATATCAAATCTCTTTTAGTTTATCTTCCCGATGCAAATATAAATTATTATCAAACAGTTTGAAAATAAGGACTGTTATTGAGTCATTGCGTATTTTGTTTTTTTCTTTTATTTTTTATTTTCCTTTTTTTATTAACTTTACTGAATGAAGTAATATTTGCTCAAGTAGGCCTTTTTGGGATTCTCCGGTACAAACGATAAGCAAAAAGGGATCTTTTTTATTTATTTTATCAAAAAATTATTTTATTCAGGGGGGTAAAATTTCACGCAATTCTGTTGTTTGGGACCAGATAATGGGTCGAACTAAGTCTTGAAACTTGGCCGCCCTAAATCGAATTGGTGTGATATTCATTGTGAATGAAAAAATGTATTTTTGTTTAGACAAATTAGAAAATATTCAAGGCTTAATAAAGATGTTGAAGTAATAAAATATTTCTTTTATCTTTATAGGAAATTGTTTTGCCGCATGTCGTACAAGCAATTGTTTGGAAATCTAGTTTTGCCCCATTAACAACACAGGTTCAAGTTAATGAAATTTTAACGGAAATTTTCTGCTATTGAAACAAAACTAATTCAAGAAATAAATAGACGGAAAACAACTGAGTTTTTATGCAAATTTAAAGAAAAAAGTGTATCGAACAATTATTTTTATAATAAAGATCTCAACTTTAACTGCATGTATATAAGAACTACAGTTTTGCATATGGGATAAAACAGTACTCAGGCGACGCTATGTTAATTTTAATATATGTACTTATTAAAATTTGAAATGATATTATGGTTATGTTGACTGTTTTCACTTTATCTTCTACATATTTATTACTTATTTTCGTCGTCCAAGGTTCCATGTAGCCGTTTCATTATTTTTTGCTTCAATGTTTAATATTCCCTATTCCTGTCTTATTTCTTTCAATTGGTTGAATGCTATAATATTATTCGTAATGTAATCCTTTGTTTATAATTTTTTTTGTTTTTTTGTTAAAGACATGTATTTTGTTTCTCAGTTTCTGGTGTTTGTATGATTAGTTTCGGGCTATTTTTTATTTTTGATGCTCTCTATTAGTTTTAAGATTTCTTCAGTATACATATATTATATGTTATATTAATTATATTAATATATATATTTATTCAGTGCGGTATTTTCGTTTTTTATGAGGGGTAAATCCTGCTTCTGTCTCTATTTCTCTATGTTGAAATTTGATTCTATATTGCGTCAGTCCAAGTGAGGTCCAAGTTTGAAATGTTAATAATTTCTGTTTATTCTTTCCCTATGAATAAGTCTGTTTCTTTTATCTATGATTTTATTATTTTCCTGTGTATTTTTTATTTTTTCATATTAGATTTTGTTTTATTTCTTTCTTCCTAACGCAAATTTCCTTTTGGTTGGGTAAAAATTATGTTTTCTTCGACTTTACGTGTTTTATTTTATTTGTTGATTACTTTTTCTTTATAGATTTTTCTTTGATTGTGTTATCAATTGTTGATTGTTTAATTCAATAAATTTGATAATAATATTTCTGTACTCATATCAAGGTAGTGATATTTAGAATTCGAGTGTGTTGTCTAATAATGTGAATAATAGGCCTTACAACGGCCTACGTTCCAGGAACCCCGCCTGTGTCTCAACCTCGTTTTAACACATACATATTCTCCTAATGTGCCGTGTTCTCTTTCTATATCTGCATTTCCTGTGTGCGATTTGGGCGAGATTAAATGCATTGTTATTGCTTCCGTATTTCAATGTTTTCTGACATATACATCATTGAATTCATTATCGAATAGGTATTATTGTTTCGTGTTTTCCTTATATTACATTTTTTGATTTAATAATTTTTCTGTAAGTAGGGTCAAGTAATCGTAAAAGGCTATCATTTCTCAGTCCCTTTCCGTCGAAA
>OZ005741.1:82792896-82856562 GCA_963930735.1 Dioctria linearis | reverse complement strand
TAAAAGGAACCACAAGGTATCATTTCATTAAAAAAAATTTTAAAACATATAACACCTACTTATCTAATTAATAGCAATACGAGTTCCATTCCTGCCTACAACCATCCCGTACACCATTGCATCTGAAAAACAAAAAACGAACAAAAAAAAAAAAACGCATTAATAATTAATAAGTAAAACAAATAAATAGCAAACTCACCGAAAATCCGTCATACATCCCAATATTCACGTTTTGTAATGTCATCCAGTGACATTATGTCAGTCAGCTGTCCATGGTACAGTAAAAAGTTGATGGAATAAACCATGAAATCAGCGTTGCCAGGGCCACCCATAATGAAGCTGAGACGTAAGCGCTGTATAATCACCCATTCTGATTTGAAAATTTGCTCTGAAAACATCAGAATTTACTCTGAGCTCTCTATGTTATCCATACCTTAAACTTTGCTTCCCATCTTAGTAGGAATTTACTCCTGCTTTACCTTTGTCCTCCATCTAAGCAGGAACTTACTCATGCTGCAGAAATTAACTTCTGCGTCACCTTCATCCTTCACCTGAGCAGGAATTTACTCGTGCTGCGGAAATCTACTTCTGCGTTATTTCCATCCTTCACCTGAGCAGAAATTTACTCCTGCTGCAGAAATGTACTTCTGCATTATTTTCATTCATATCTGAGCAGACATCTAATTTTGTTACTGCTATGTGTTCACACGGGCAGCACAGACAGAATCTTGTATTATGTTACACCCACACGGCGCAGTATGCTTCAATTCTGTGTTGCACGCATATATATCACAAAATTTCATTCTGTCTATACAGATGTCTTATTCTGGCTTGTTCACCCAGTTACGTTTTACAAGTCTCATTTGATCTTCTTCTTCTTCCTTCCAGAACCAAGGAACGAATAAAAGTTCACATCAAAACCTCGCTAGAGCCACTCCTTTTGCAACACATGTGGGTGGACAGATTCAACTGTAACACTAGCTTGGATCCGCCAACACCCTAGTAAGTGGTGCACATTCGGTGGTTTCACATCCAATCTGCACAGAACCCTGTGACTGTGCATCGCGAGGTCTACTCCCACAGTATTTAATCGAACATCCTCAGTATGTTGAATCGAACATCCTGTGGCTTGGTCAGTTAGAATCATCATGGCCCACTCAACAGTAATTCACCACTACTCTAGATCAACGGCCGATTCAGTCAACATACTCTACGTCACGGGCAAATGCATCATGTCGAAATCAGTTGAAGCTCAGTGAAGGAACGATGTGCATCTCTACGTAAACTCAAGCATGTCACAGCATATGTCCTCAGGTTCTTGGATAACGCAAGACTAGCAGTCACCGCCGCGAAACCGTGAAGTCTCCGCTACCGGCAGACAATTACATCTTCAAGAACTAGACGAAGCTTTAACCCTCTCTTCAACCACTGCCTGCTTCGCCTCATATGGGTGGCACTTGGGAGGCCGCCGTGAAAAGGGTAAAATTTCATTTGCATCGCACTCTCTACGGGACAATCTTTTGACCTTCGAGGAGTTCTCTAAGCTTTTGACAGAGATTGAAGCTTGCGTCAATTCGAGACCTCTTTGTCCGCTGTCATCAGACGTCAACGATTTTTCTGCTCTAACCCCGGGACACTTCCTAATCGGAAGCCGTTCAAAGTACTGCAGAGCCCGACACAAGTAAATGGCAGCTATTATCTCAATTAGTAAGCCTAGCACTCTGGAGAAGATGGAGCTCTGCATATTTGGCTCAAGCTTCAACAGCGCACTAAGTGGAATAGTACGACGTCCAACCTTGCAGATTGGCGATCACTGTTCTAGCTGCGCCGGAAGAATATACGACTTCCACCAACCAAATGGAAACTGGCCAGAACTTCCTCCAACCAAATGGAAACTGCCAGAACTGACTAACACGCTTCCAGGAGCAGACGGAGAGTTCGAGTTAATTGAGACTCGATCTCTATACATCCAATCGCCAAGGTTTCTCCACTCCTGCATTTAAATGAAAGCTCTTCGAAGTTGCCATTACATCCCAATCTCACTGGTTGGTATCAATAATTTGAAATTTGAACTCATTTTCTAATTAGTCTCCTGCTATAGCTTGAAATTTTTAAATCATGTAAATTTGAACTCATTTGCCAGCTAATTTCTTTGATATCGATAATTTGAATTTTTTGTTTAAGTCATGTATATTTGAACTCATTGTCCAATTAGTTCAAGGTGGGGCGAAATGTTGACGCCTACCATTACATTATCGTGAAGTAAGTAAGTAGTTGTATATTGTATCGCTTATGTACGCCACTATGCCGAGAGTGAAGTAATTTTTAGTTTTCTGTACGCAGTCGGTTAACGCAGGTCAGAATAAAGAATCACTAGCTAAGTCACACACGGGGTCTTTTGCTTTCATCCCTTTTTTTTATTGTTCGTTCTGCAACAATTGGTTTACCCCAAATCAAATATGTGTATACATGGGGCATGAAATACATTAAAATAGTTTTTTTTAAATTTTGTTGTGATACACGTGCAGAAATTTAAAACTATATTAAAACTGGATTGATCTATGTGGCTAAGAACTTTGCTACGTAGAGTAAATCAAAATCTTGGTTTGCTTCATGTAGTTGCAGCGATATTGCCTTATATAAATAGAATTTTTGTATCTACAAAAAAAAAAAAAAAAAAAAAACAAGGGCCTGTCAAGGTATATTATGAAATGTCAGACATAGGCATAATCTTAGAATATAGAGACAACAGGAAGTGTTGATACCTGTAAAATTCGTGTGCAGGAGCGTGGATTTTTCAGAGTATCATGAAGTAGCTCAGTATTATGTTCAAGGAAAGAGACAACTCTATGTTTAGCTGTCGAAATATCGAAAAAATCCTTCCTCCACCGAGATTTGTTAACGTTTGTGACCAGCTGCGAAATTCCCTGAGTGTAATGGCGTAGTGACAGTGAATAAGAACATTTTCCAATGGGAGCAAACGTAATATTTTCAACCATATATCTTGTTGCCCCGCTCTCTATATTGATTCTACACACGGGCTGTACTGAGCGTTCACTACAGGGGCAACAGATACTAACACAAGCAGAATTTGACTACACAAAATTTGACTTATAACACTTCCTGTACTCTCTATATTCTAAGGGCATAATTTATTTCGGAGTCAATTTTGATGACAGCTGGCAGAAATAAACTTGGAACAATGAACAATTTAAGGACTGTTTAAAAAAAAGACCACCTTATGAATAATGAAAGCAACAAAATAATCCATTTTTTTTATGAAATAATTTTTATCAAACTATTGCTTAATTAACTACATTCTTTACAACCAACATGATACAATTACTACGTGCTATAAAATTGGTGAACTTTTTGCTTTACGTTCTTCATTAAATTTTTCCAGACAGTAGGTACCTGACGCTCTTTTATACTGCTCCTTAAAAATGTCTATATCAGCGCAGTGGTTTTTGTTTTTGTTTAAGTTTTCTGTCAATATTAGACCAATATTTGTCGGATGGTCTTTTTTCGGACAATTTGATGGATTCCCTGCCATGGGTACTACGGGTATGAATTGGGCATCGTAGATCTCTCGCTTTTTTGCTGTAGTGGCAAATTGCTAAATTCAGCCAAAACCAAGTTGATGCATCATGCTTTCTAGAGAATGAAAGAAAGCGCTTCTGGTTGAAGTTCATTTTGACCTCAGTCCGAATTTCGTTAGGAAACTTGCACACAGAATTCGGCTCCCGGATTTTCCAAATTGGTTCTTTTCTGGTATTCTATTCGGTGTTTTCTGAATATGGAAACTTCGTGGGGCTTTCTCTTCCTTAATTCGATGAACCGTAGTATAAGACGTTCCAGCTTTATCAGCCATATCTCTCAACGACGTCTTGTATTTCGTTTAAAGTTGGCCCATTTTTGGTCTATCGGACCTGATGTTCTTCCTAACTGGACTTTTTCTGGAACATTTTGAATGATCTCTTCGGAATATTCAACTTTTTAGCTAAGCTTTTTTTTAAACATATTCGGATTTTCCATATAGGTGAAAGAATTAATTTGCTGCATTCTTCTTGACTGACTTCCATTTTAACTGCATAAGAATTTTGCATTTAACGGCTTGCAAATATAAGTGCACAACTTTTGACAATGCCGTCTTACCAGCGGTCCCTAATTTAGTTTACCTGGTAATGAGTAATGGAAACGGGGATAGTTGCGCCGTTTTTTTTTCAGAAACAGTCTTTATTTCAAATCAATGTACCGAAGAAAATCAATCAAGCTGGATTTAAAAATAAGGCAAAAGATATCAAATCTCTTTTAGTTTATCTTCCCGATGCAAATATAAATTATTATCAAACAGTTTGAAAATAAGGACTGTTATTGAGTCATTGCGTATTTTGTTTTTTTTCTTTTATTTTTTATTTTCCTTTTTTTTATTAACTTTACTGAATGAAGTAATATTTGCTCAAGTAGGCCTTTTTGGGATTCTCCGGTACAAACGATAAGCAAAAAAGGGATTTTTTTTATTTATTTTATCAAAAAATTATTTTATTCAGGGGGGTAAAATTTCACGCAATTCTGTTTGTTTGGACCAGATAATGGGTCGAACTAAGTCTTGAAACTTGGCCGCCCTAAATCGAATTGGTGTGATATTCATTGTGAATGAAAAAATGTATTTTTGTTTAGACAAATTAGAAAATATTCAAGGCTTAATAAAGATGTTGAAGTAATAAAATATTTCTTTTATCTTTATAGGAAATTGTTTTGCCGCATGTCGTACAAGCAATTGTTTGGAAATCTAGTTTTGCCCCATTAACACACAGGTTCAAGTTAATGAAATTTTAACGGAAATTTTCTGCTATTGAAACAAAACTAATTCACGAAATAAATAGACGGAAAACAACTGAGTTTTTATGCAATTTAAGAAAAAAGTGTATCGAACAATTATTTTTATAATAAAGATCTCTAACTTTAACTGCATGTATATAAGGAACTACAGTTTTTGCATATGGGGTTAAAACAGTACTCAGGCGACGCTATGTTAATTTTAATATATGTACTTATTAAAATTTGAAATGATATTATGGTTATGTTGACTGTTTTCACTTTATCTTCTACATATTTATTACTTATTTTCGTCGTCCAAGGTCTCCATGTAGCCGTTTCATTATTTTTTGCTTCAATGTTTAATATTCCCCTATTCCTGTCTTATTTCTTTCAATTGGTTGAATGCTATAATATTATTCGTAATGTAATCCTTTGTTTATAATTTTTTTTGTTTTTTTTGTTAAAGACATGTATTTTGTTTCTCAGTTTCTGGTGTTTGTATGATTAGTTTCGGGCCTATTTTTTATTTTTTGATGCTCTCTATTAGTTTTAAGATTTCTTCAGTATACATATATTATATGTTATATTAATTATATTAATATATATATTTATTCAGTGCGGTATTTTTCGTTTTTTATGAGGGTAAATCCTGCTTCTGTCTCTATTTCTCTATGTTGAAATTGATTCTATATTGCGTCAGTCCAAGTGAGGTCCAAGTTTGAAATGTTAATAATTCTGTTTATTCTTTCCCTATGAATAAGTCTGTTTCTTTTATCTATGATTTTATTAATTTCCTGTGTATTTTTTATTTTTTCATATTTAGATTTTGTTTTATTTCTTTCTTTCTTGGGATTCCTACGCAAATTTCCTTTTGGTTGGGTAAAAATTATGTTTTCTTCGACCTTACGTGTTTTATTTTATTTGTTGATTACTTTTTCTTTATAGATTTTTCTTTGATTGTGTTATCAATTGTTGATTGTTTAATTCAATAAATTTGATAATAATATTTCTGTACTCATGTCAAGGTAGTGATATTTGAGAATTCGAGTGTGTTGTCTAATAATGTGAATAATAGGCCTTACAACGGCCTACGTTCCAGGAACCCCGCCTGTGTCTCAACCTCGTTTTAACACATACATATTCTCCTAATGTGCCGTGTTCTCTTTCTATATCTGCATTTCCTGGTGTGCGATTTGGGCGAGATTAAATGCATGTTATTGCTTCCGTATTTCAATGTTTTCTGACATATACATCATTGAATTCATTATCGAATAGGTATTATTGTTTCGTGTTTTCCTTATATTACATTTTTTGATTTAATAATTTTTCTGTAAGTAGGGTCAAGTAATCGTAAAAGGCTATCATTTCTCAGTCCCTTTCCGTCGAAAAATTTCGTTAATCAGAACTTGTTAAATGACACCATCCAACCAAAACATTAGTACGTGTACGGACTTTGAGCATGAGTATCTCTCTTTTAGGGCAAATTAAACGTGTTCGTTCGGAAAAGAAAGTGACTTTATCTACAGTAATTTTAAAGGAAAAATAAGGTTTTCATGTTTGTTAGTATATATTTCGATATTGCTTCAATTTCCGGGAAAAAATTAAACTTTAGGTTTATTTTTGAGTTGTTTACAATTAGAGGGGTAATTGTAATTGATTTACAGCGAAGGGGTAATAGTAAACCTCCATTTGGGGTAAGTGCAAACCACGAAAAAATTTCCGATTAAAATATAAATCTATATTTTTAAATCCAAATTTCAATCGATTTCAGTGAATCTATAAGCTCATTATGCCACGTGCGTACGTACGTAAAGAAGAGAGAGAATTGCGCCTTCGTACAGTACAGATGATATTGCGGCAGCCGTAGGTGACGTTCTTAACAGAAATAAAACCTACCGCGAAGCTGAAGCCTTCTACAGTATACCCAAGGCTGTCATATACAATAGAATTACATGGACGAAAAACATCTCTGAAAACAATGGGTGCAGGATGTTCGCAGGCTATTCCCAAAATCAGTTGAAGATACAATTGCTAAATGCCTGATAACGCGTTGGGCTATCCTTCCAACAAAGACGAGTTGAGAAAACTTGTCGGAGGGTATGTAAAAAGAACGGCTTAAAAACTCCCTTTAAAGATAGCATTCCGGGAGTTGACTCGTACTACTCTTTCATGGAAAGGCAGTCAGAATTGTTTTTAAATAGCCCGAGCATCTACAAAAATTGCGTAAAGCTGCCCGAAAGCCGGATATTGTATTTGACTTTTATGGAAAAAGGAAAATGTTATAATCCAGAATGACCTTGGATATTAAAACAAATCTTGTTTCGTCTTCTATGCAGATGAAGAGTGGTTTTAGCAGTGATCCTTCTCTCTTAAGAGCCATAGGACGAATAGGGAAGCTACTATCACATGTTTCAAGTGGATCTGGACGTGAGTCAAACACGGTCCTATCTTGTGTTTCGGCTGATGGTGTAGCACTTCCTCCTCTTATAATTTTAAAGGAGCTTGGTACAAGCTTGGTGGACTTCACTTAAAGCTTACCCTGGCACTCTGTATGGTGTTTCATCGAACGGGTGGATCGAGGGGCCACAATTTTTTCATTGGCTTACAAATGATTTGATACCTCATCTCAAAAAAATCCGAAATGAAAAGAATCTACCTGATCAGCGTACTGTTTTGTTGTTTGATGGTCATGCCAGCCATATAAGCGTGAGAATTGTTGAAGAAGCAATAAAAAAATAGAATACCTTATCGGAAAAAATACTAGTGACCAAAAGATAAATTTGATAAGCTCCTTGGCGAGGTGTCGACTAAAGGAATTATATCAAAAACATATCATTTCAGGATTTGAAAACACCGGGGGTGTTTCCCGTTTGTGCTTCTAAATTTCCACAAGTGAATTTAGTCCCGCTGAGCTTCAAGCATATCTTTCTTCAGGCAAATTCCTGTACCGTCAAGTGCATCAACACCTTTATTGGAAACACACCTACTCGAAGGCAAGCCCTTATTTACACCATAGAATTAAATAGACACTATTAAGTTCATATCCTCTTCGGATATGTATATCAGATCTACCATACTGCACACCGAGCAAGCAAAAAGTAGGAACATCAACCCAGGTCGCATTTCAATTAAGTTCTTTACCACATTCGAATTTCATTGAGGACGACAATACAAGAAAGTACCTATATCCTTAGAAATAAAGTTCGACATTCAAACAATTAATACGAATTTCAGCACCTCCAAATCAAACCCAAAATTATGTACTACCTACAGCCAGAGAGGAAGAAAATTTAGCCAAAACGGAGAGATGCCATCAGTATGCGCTGATTCTAGTGGTATAATCGACTTATTCAAAATTATGCCTCATTTCACGGCCAGTTTAGATCATAAAACAGTATTTCCACGCTTAAAGCAATTGAGGTATGGCGGAGGTTCTTACAACGGAAGAAGTTCGGCAGCATCTTTCAAGAAGTAGAACTTAAGAAAAGATCAAACAAAAGCAACCGAAAGTATTGAAGTCTAAGTCACAGTCAACTAAACAATTAACAAATTAAAAGTCTCGCAGCGCAACGAAAACAGCTAATGCAATTTCATCTTCTGATGAAAGTGGTCCTGAGGCAATCTCCAAAATAGCGGAGACAGTGAGTGGAAGCAGGAAAAGGACGAGGATACACAAGAATTGGAAGAAGTTGACCTAAGTATGATTAAGAGGGGCATATGTATCTTGGCTAAATTTAATGGAGGGGCAACGGGAACTGTACTATATTTAAATATGTTTGCGTCGTTGATTCAGTCGATAAGAATGCCAGAGAAGTAGAAATCACCGGTCTTAAATGTTTAGACATAGCTTACTAGACTTTCCGTCTTGTTAAAAATGATAAAACTTTCATTAAAGCAGATCAAATTTTGGGCATTTTACAAGATCCTACAATAAAATTGAGCTCCAAGGAAGTGCCGATTTGCGAAAAAATTGATATCTACGAGAAGTGAGTTTCTCCAACACATTTTCTTTTTTTTTTTAATTATAAATTTCTAATATCATTTCATTTAAAATACATTACTGGAACAATAAGTGTGTGTTAATATGTTGCCCTTCCGAAGTTTTACTGTGGGGTAAATGTGAACATGCACATAGAAAAGTTTTCAACAATTTATATTAAAAGTAGATTTCATAAGTTTCATTCACCCTGGTCAGAAATACTTGGCGTGTGCTTATGTGTCTACAATAACCCCCAAAAAGGCCCTATGATTGGAATTTTTGAAGGGCTAATTATAAACACCTATTATTAACCTTATAAACAGGAGATATAACAATCATAGGATTATAAACCGGCTCAAATATAAGTAAATTATGATAAGAATTAAGCAATTCATAAAAAAAAAAAGACTGTCTCAAAACGGAAAAAATGTTCAATATCGCAAAATCGTCTACAATTACCCCACCTTGACATTCTTCTTCAAATGAATGTTTTGAGAATTTTTCTAAGTTGAAAAAGTGTCTGTTTTTGGAAAGAAATACAGTGCGTTCCAAAGATATAGACGGACAATGCAATAGTGCGGCAACCCATCTCTGTAACAAGAAAGAGTTAAATGTGTGATGGGAAAACGCATCTGAAATTTTGTTATTACTGACACCAAGAAAGATTTAAAACGGTAGTTGTGGAGTAATTTGATAAAAACTTGCAAAATGAGTGTTGCATTATTATAGACGCACTTAACTTTATTTATTTTAACAATAAAGAGATTGCACAAAAATTAATAAATAATTTTTGTTAATAATCAGTAGCTCCACCTTTGTTCGCCACGATATTCAGAAGGCTTTTTGGCATTGATTCCCGGGAGCATCTAAACATTCTGGAGTCCAAAGTTAGCCACGCAGCTTCCAACGGTATCTTGAAGCCCACTGATGGTGTAAAATTCCTTGGCATCTTTATAAACTCTTGGAACTTACCATCCCCGATAGGAGAACGGGTCGGATAACGAGAAGGTTGATATTGTACCACAAGAACCATGTTTTGTGGAGTGATTATGAGGATCGTAGCGTTATACTGTTGATAAATTAAATGATCGACAGGATAGTGCACAAGATACGAAGGGGGTTTTTGTCTGAGAACTTTCCAGTACTTTCAGGGCTATTCATACGATATGATGAAAAGGCCGATTCTACGGTTACATTATACTTTAAGGTGTCCCATGCGATCAATAACATGCCTCAAAATTTCCTATTTGAAAATTCCGGAGATATCTCCACAGATCTCTCCAATAATCACACAGACCATCTGGACCGGTCATTTCTCCTTTATATAATTTATTCAGATAACAAAGGACTTAGTCTTAATGGTCCAGATAGTGGCAGCTTCACACTGGGCTTATTGTGAAGCTGCCACTCCAAACTCCAGTTCCACACTAGCGATAACCAAGTTAAGTTGCTTTGGGTTCCTAGACACGACGGAGTGCTGGGTAAAGAAAAAGTGACTGATCTGACTAAACCCGAAGGCGACCAAAAAGTCACTTTAGGGGGGAAAGGATATTATGTGATTGTCCCGCGCTTGCAGCTTTGTGGTTGCAAATCATTGGAGAAGGTTAGATTGCAAATCTTGCTTGGGACAGGTAAAGCAAACCTTACAACCTATTAACCCAAGGGCAATAATCGAGCTCGTTAAATGACTAGAATTTGCCCAAACTTTGCATTGGGGAAGGCACAATAGATCAACTCTGGTCCTGGTGTGCGCATGGTCCTAATGGCATTAACCTAACCTAAAACATATATATGTACCTATATATGAATATAATTATAAAATATTCTGGAGCACGATGACGGCTGCTGTGAAGCCAATGTTTGGGGGAAATTGACGTGCGCTTATGCGATGATACAGAAGTGATTAGTTTTATCCGGTGTCTATATCCATGCTAAAATCGAAGATATTGTGACCGTTTACTTTCTAGGATAGCGTCGCGCAGTTCACGATTAAATGCGGGATATATCGATGATACTTGGGGGAAAGTGGATATTGCGTAAAAGCTTATTTAGACTCAGGAAGGAAATGGTAATAAAAATAAAACAGGGTTGAGAACATTACCCCTGAAGTTATTTAACTTCTTGTTACCAAAAGCGATAAATGATCACTATCTGCTCAGAAAAGGAGCAAGTAACACTTCGAGCAATGTAATATCACTGGAGATGCCATAGATATTTAACTTATGTGAAAATTACGCAAAGCCATTCAGGGGTATTGCTCTTAAATGATAATGCATCGAAACACATTGCGGGAAAGCAAATTTAACTCCGAAGAATACAATGAGGCAGTTAAGCAATATTTTGGTAGACTACTCTTCGGAGTACTACTTAGATGGTATTAAAACAAAAAAAGATTGCCAATAAACACATTTTTTGTATAATATACGATATACTCTTTTGCAGGTTAATTCTAAGTGAAGGGAGAACCTTGGTAATCATACTGAAATTTGGTCGTAAATTCCAATATTATAAAAAAATAAAACCTTCTTTCAATTAATTAAAATGCATCTATCCATGTACAACCGCAATTTCGATAGATGTGCTACTAATAGTAAAAAATTCCTTGGAGTATATGAAGCTAACAACTTTGGCCGTTATTATTAATTGATACATGGAAGATGTAAACTGCAGTTTTTCATTAGAGGTTATTTACCAACTGCCAATTTTTGTATTAGATAATAATTAACTAAAATGGTTCTGATATTATGTCAAAGATTATTGGTGAAGTGCAAACCTAAATGGAAAATATGTGGAAATCTAGGCGAGCTTTCTACAACTTTGGGAAATTTCGTTCTTCAAAAGGTTATTCATGAAGGATACAAATGAAATGACAAGAGTGGGGTACTATTCAATTAAACAAAAGTTTATTTTAATTAAGACTTTTAATTTACTGAATCTATCCACTTTCTGTAATAAGCAATATCCATTGCAACAGAAGGACTCTTTTCATCACAAATAGTTTTAAACTTAACAAAAAGGATGGGGCCTTTCATATGCAAATGAATTAATACCAAGAAGAATATCCTTTTCCGGATGGTTATCATAATGTTTTACAACAGGTCCTCCAGAATCTCCGCCGCAAACTGCTCCTTTGTCGTTTTTACCCTGCGTACAAAGGTAACTCTCCTGATAGCCAGTTACTTCTTTTGCACATTTCTTTGCGCCGAAAACGATTACGTCAATTTTAAGAAGAATAGATGAATATGAGTCAGACTCTGTTGTGCCCCAACCGAGTATAGTAGCGGCTTCATTTGCAAAACCATTGTACCTATTTCTTTCTGGGAGTTGAATTACTTTCACAAATTCTGTAATGGTGAGCGGCTTGTCTAGTTTAACAATGGCGATGTCATTTGATACTTCATCATTCTTTCTGACAACTTGTTTGCTATATTCTGGATGAGAATAATTTTTCTAACCTTTCGCTTCTGCAAACCAGGAGCCTTTTCGCTACTTCTATATAAATGTCCCACTCTTACCAAAAATCTTCTGATCCCTTTTATGGAAACAATGGGCCGCTGAAATAAATTATAGTTGTGCTAATATTGCTCCTCCGCACCAGTGCAATCCATGATGTTCTAGTTCAGCCATGAAAGGGTACTCAGTTGAAGAACGAATTGATTCCATTAATCCATTTTTTCTTGCTATCCCGCCAACAGTTTTACCATTGTACAGTTTAGATTTAGTGTCGCTCCCAAAAATTTCATTTGGTTGAAACACCGCAATTAAAAGCACAAAAGCTAAGAACTGAGACATTTTGTATACTACGCACAAAATTTGCAAGCATATCTATCTCTTATATAGCCTATTTTGATGGGGGACTGGTATTTCAACATATGGCTTAAAAATCGAGCAAATAGTGAATATGTAAATAAAGCTATTGAATTTTGTGGATCTGCATAGACTTACAATGTCTTAGTAACAGCTCCTATTAATGAAAGTGAGACACACTTTGCTAGTTTGGAATCTGTGAAATATGAATATATATAAGCGCTTTTGAAGAATGTCAAATATGTACATGCTGACTTGCAGCGATATTGGGTACAATATTTTCAAAATAATTTTACTTACATACATATGTGCGTCAGAGCAATCGTAATCAATTACGTGAAAAAAATTAAATTTTGCAGGGTTGCTTCCAATTATCCAGTTACTTGCGTGATCTTAAAAAGATTTGTTAAAAGGAATCTATAATTACATACACCACAAATTACTGCGAGATAATTTTATAATTCTTCAGAAGGAATCCATGATAACTCATGATTACTTCACGATTACACTTAAAGATTTCCAACGACATTCACCTCCATTTATTGGCTTGACCCAAAACCATCGATAAATACTTTCCAAGCCATTAAACAGTATGTGCGCGTGCTGGTCTGATTCTCTAAAATTTTCAATACTCATACTTATGAATTGGTGACAGTTATTGATTTTATATACGCTATAGAGCCTTAAATACTATCAATAAAAGAAAATAGTCTTGCTTTAATTGTTTAGCTCCTTAACCTCCCAAATGCTATTGTTTGTAGAGCGACAAATTCCCTTATTGGCCGCTTTGTTTGCCTTGGTACAAAACCAATGCAATTGATGAAAGTGTGTGTCCAAGTAAAAAATCAGTTAACTTTTACCATATGGGGGCATCAATTAATAAAGCTCCTGATGATAGACATTCGCCTAAGGAATCTATATATTAATCTACATAAATATAACAACAAGGCAAAAGTTTTGGCCCATAAAGAGAAAGGAAATTGCCAGATCAAAATGTTTGTATAGCGACAAATTCCTTTACTGACTGCTTTGCTTGCCTTGGTACAGTAGCTACCAGTGCAATTATAGAGAGTCTGTGCCCAAGTACAAAACAATTGCACTGTTTGTGAAGATGTGTGTCCAAGTACAAAAAACAAGGATACAAAACGTAAATTATTAGTGCCTCGATGCAAACATATGCTCTGAACTTAGGTGATGATATAGAAAAAAATTATAACTGCTTTATTCTACTTAAAACTCTCGAATTTATAAGAAAATTTTAAATAATATGCAAATCAATAAACTAAACTGAACTAAACTAAATTATTGCTTACTTGTTATTGTACATCAATATTACAGACACAAATACAATTCAGCATAAAATACAGTGAACTCAGTTGACGCGGTTGACGCGCCGTTTTCTCAAAGAATGCATGAAATATGATTCTCAAGAATTGCGGTTGGGAGCTTGAGTTCTTTACATTTTACCAGGGACAAATTTTCTGATAACAAAATACAAAAAATAAAATTATGCTTTTATTATGTAATTAAATTGCTAACGAATGTACTGCTGGACTTTGCCAGTTCAGGCTAGTAGCTAGAGCCAAATTAAAGGAAGGGCATCAGAAAATTTTAATAGGGCCCAACATTTAGGTGCATTTTGAATACATTGGTTTAGGTGAAGGGACTGTAAAGCTTCTTTTATACCTCCTGTCGATTACTTCAGCCTGATAGTGAATTTATACGATTCTTCGATGATGGAAGAAACCGGGAAGAAAGAAACAATTTTTATCAGTCTGTAGATATAAGTGGTAGAGCTTGACAAAGCTTCTATATACTCGTATCTTGACCAGCTGAGAGATGTAAAGCTAAAAGTTTGGTCTTGATCAAATCGAAGTGTGTACTAGAGCTGTGGTCAGCTCTATCTGTAATGCCTTGCTGGGTTAGAGCTAAATAGCTCTATGCTAACTAGGCAAAAAGGGTGGATTGAGAGCTAAAGGGCTCAACCCAAGTAACAATTTTTCCAATTTTTGATGACTGAAGGGTAGTTTTATATGGGGTATATAATGGTTACTCGGTTATATAAGAACTTGAGTGGTTATATAAGTGTTTTATAATATTACCAATTGGTGACGTAGTTATATTAGAACTTTTTAAGGTTGCTATAATGGTTATCGTGGAAGTAAGTTACTTAAGGTAAGTTGGTGAGGAAAATGTTTCCATCATCGGTCTATATAACTTAAGAGTAACCATTACTAGAAGGTATATAAAAAGGATTTATAACTGTTTTGATCACCACGTTATATAACTTATTGGTAATAAGTGTATATTGTAGTATCCGTGGTTACCCTTATATAACTCGACAACATTCAGTAATTTAGGTGACTTTAATTAAAATTGGAAACTTTCGGTAATACATATACGCATTATAAAATATCGTAAAATTCTTTGGTGGCTCTTTAGTAACAATGGTGATCGTTATAAAACCAAATTACTTTTAGTGTCGAATGGAGCCATTATAAAACTGTTTTTATTTATATAACATAATATAACCAAAGGGTATATAAGAACACTAACGTTTGTGTTTTGTCACTATAAGATATATTACATTACCAAAGGTGACATATGACTAAGGCGTATATAAGTACCATTTTCGAGGAATGGTAGTTTATATAATATTTCTAGGAAGTTTTATAAGGATAATTCAGTTTATATAACAAAGCCACAGTTTATATAAAAGGACTTGAAGTTTTTTAATGGTAATTTGTTCATTTAAGTACAAGCAGCTATTTTTTCATCTGTTCATTGCAGATAAAAAACAAAATGACGGTCAAGCTAATTTTTCAAATTGCAGATATATGGCTTCCGTTTTATTTTTATATGAAAACATGCGTCTTTTTAGGTATGCAACATTTCTTAATAATGTTTTGTTATTTTTATGAATTAATATCACCTAAGTGAAAATTTTAAATTTTGTCATATTTTATTAAAATTATTAAAAATTGCTTATTTTTGGAGCGTCTGTATTATTTAGAAATATCTATGATGATATTCACAGTAAAATTTTAATTGCAGTTTAATTTCACCACGTATATGCCGAAAAATTGTAATTCTAAAATGTAAAAATATTAAACCCTTACATTGTAAAAATGCAATCCAAAAAAATATCGAAATTTTATGTCGTAGATATTTGCATTACATTATCTTATAAAGGTAACGAAAAGTAATTTCCTTAACATTTCAATCACTAAAAGTAATCAGTCTGAGAAAATTCCATCAGCATTATAAACATAGTTTATACAGGTAACCGAAACATTACTGCAACCATGGCTATGACCAAATTAATTAATCGAGAGCACCATGGGTTATATAATTAGTTATATTAAGGTAACCAGAATATTTTTGTTACTCATTTTATAAAGCTTTTAGTTATATAATGGTAACGGTAATCATTATATAATCCTAAATTTAAGCTCTATAAGGGGTTTATACTGGTTACAAGGAGGTTTCGAGTACTAGTCTATATAACACAAGTTATATATATACTTTTGTAATGGAAACCTCAGCGTTACTACTATATGAACAAAATTGTTTGTTGGGAATTACCTTTAGGATAATCCATTGCGGAGCTAAGGGAACTCTCTTACAAAAACGATCACGCCAATTGAAGAACACTCTGATTTTATTTAATAATTTACAGCTTCTTTACACACTAGGAAAATTGCTTCTTTCATCAGTATTGGAAAAAATTTAAAATTTAAATTCACACCGATCGATCACCTGGAATCGGTCAATGCATACAAACACTTAAAGCTCCGAGTTAGCTTTTCGCTATACTCAAAGTTCATGCGGCATTATGCTTAATACTTTTTTACCAATGAGTTCATTCGCATGGCTAGCAATCTAGCATGCTTAAATTGTAATTTTTTTTTCTATCTATTTTTTCGCGCGTTTACACAATTTTTCTACTGCAATTTCATTCTTGCAGTGAGTGTTTCATTCATATACAAAAACCTTGCAAATTGTTTTTGTACTTTAATACTTTGCCGTTGCATATTGCCGTTTTTTGTGTGTGCTTTGTTGTGCACATATGTGTGTGCTGAGGGTCACTTAACTTGCGCTCTACAGGACATTATTTTGAAAAGATAAGCTTCTAAAATCCTCATTTTATTAGATATTTTATAAGTGAACAAAATCAGGTGTCTACAATAAAAATATATAAATGGACCAAACAAGAAACACAACATGGTAAAAATATTCATTATAAATGCAGTCTTAGATTTGCCATATTGTGGAATTTTCATACCACTTCGTCAATATCTATTTAGTTTGTTCTTTTCAGTTCAAATTCAAGAAACACCAAACCTGCTATTCATGGAGGCTTTAATCTATTTAGGACTTCATCAAAGATCTGATTACTACAATGATAATGACCAAAAGTGTACAAACAATAATCATAAAATGAAAAGTAACTTTAACTAAGCTGATCTCTTAATTGACTTTTTGAAAGACGAAAGTCAATGCAATCAAATTGGTTGTTAAAGAGACGAGACATTGATGAAATCGGCTCGTGCAAACCATAGTTCGTACTGTGATGAGGACCGACGAAGAAGTCGTGGTTCCTCAAGGAGCGCACAGGAATAGATATATTGAAATTATTTAAGAGCTCTGGAGAATTTATCGCTCCCTGTATACACTGAAACGCAAAAACAGCTCTGGAAACTTTTCGCCTATTTTCAAGAGAATCCAATGGAAAGAGTTTAAGCCTATCAACATATGGAGGTAGAATAATAGGATTATCCCAATGAAATCCACTCCTTTGATTATCCCTTTACAAACCCCAGAGTAGCAGTAGCCCTGGCAACGATTGTATTAATATGATCCTCGAAGGAAACACGTGAATTAAGAAAGACACCCAAGTCCTTGATTTTGTCAACTCTAGTTAATAAGCATCCATCTAAAGTATAACTGAAGTTCAATGGCCTGCCTTTTACGAGAAAAGGACATAGCAGTACATTTGTTGAAGTTGAGAGGAAGACAGTTAAAAGCACATTATTTATGAAAGGTGTCTAAGTGCAAATTTAGAATTCCACACTGGTTTTCATTAGAAACAATGCGGAATATTTTAGCATCGTCAGCATACCAAAGTATTCTTGAATTGGTCAAAATCAGAGATACGTCATTAATGAAAATAATAAGAAGAAGTGGTCCGAGATGGCTACCCTGAGGAACACCAGAAGTATTATCTATTACGACAGAAAGTGCTTCGCGAAATATAACTTGCTCCGTACGATCCGATAAATAAGAATGAAGCCAATTGACAAAGACAGAAGGAACACCAAAAAGGGTTAGCTTATGAATCAAGATTTTATGATTCATTCTGTCAAAACCTTTACTAAAATCCGTGAGAATGCAAACAACTTGCTTTCCGCGTTCAATTGCAGAAATGCAGATATTAGTAAACTCTAACAAATTAGTCGTAGTAGATTTACCTTTCATAAAGCCATGCTGAATAGAGCGCAGGAAAGGCTTGCAGCGGAACGACAAAACATCGCAAACCATGGCTTCAAATATATTACCAATATACAACATAAATTAGCGACGGGTCGCACTTATTACCCTTCTTGTGAAAAGGAATAATCAAAGAAAGCTTCCACTGTTTAGGAAAGATAACACAGGTTAATGATAAATTAAAAAAATAACACAAAACAGAAACGATGGACGTAGCACAATATTTTATGAGCGCGGAAGGAACGCTATCCGGACCAATAGAAAAACTATCAGCTATGCTTGAAATGTACTTGAAGACAGACGCTTCATCGAACAACAGGTCTTTAGGTTGAAGAGAAGTCGTCGTAAGCTTCGTCAAATGGGTAAAATCGTTATAACTAATATCACAGAAGGCAGTTTTAAAGAAGTCACCAAAAATATTGGAAGTCTCCAAGGGATCAACACTATCTATGTTTCCAAGACGCAACGATGAAGGGTATCCATGACAGATGTGCTTAGAGTTCTCAAACTTCCATAATTGCTTACGTTCCATACGCAAAGCCGACCTCATTCTATGTATATAATCGTTATAAGAATCAGTCAAGTATGATATGTACTGAGTGCGCAAATTAGAATAAGTTACGTAATCAGCATCGCTCCTTGAAGAACAGAACCTCCTCCAAGCTTTATTCCTCAACTTTTTAAGATGCTTCAAGGAGCCATTGACCCACGGTTGACAATGCGAAGTACGATACGAACTAACAAGTGGTACACAGTGAGTAAAACAAAGAAATAGAATGTCATAAAACGAGCTCACAGCTTTATCAATATCACGTTCACCCAGAACACTGGTCCAGTCGCAAGCGGATAGCCATTCATTCATTTTATTAATAGCAGCTTTTTTTAAAGTTATAACGATAGTGGTAGTTAAATAGAAGCATTAGATGATGAAGTTACAGGATCAAAAAACAAAACTATATGAAGTGCCGGATGATGACCTGTTTCAGGAACCATAGGAGTTAAACAACGCTTAACGAGAGTACCATTGGGATCGGACGAAAATACCAGATCAAGAGATTTTCCAGAGTCATTAGTCACGCCGCTAGGCTGCATAAGGCCTGAAGAAATAACGTTGTCAATAAAAGATATGGCATGTTGAGAAGTCGCCAAAAAAGAGGGCAGCAAGCCCTCATCGTCCAGAGAGTGTACCCAACTCACATTAAGCAGGTTAAAATCACTAAAAAACAGCAATTCATTGGCAGGCACCAGAACTTCAGTAAGCCTACCTATACATGAAGCCAACAAATCAAATATTTCTGCAGATGGGAATAAAGGGATATAAACTGTAGCAATATATACGGTTTTGTGTGAAATCCTGAGAGCCACACAAATAAACTCGAGCATGGAAGGTCGCGACGAACAGCACAAAGTACTCCACCTCCAACAGGAGATTCCAGAGACAGACGATGGCGGTCACGGCGAAACAACAAGAACTCGGGATCAAAAAGCTCTTCATCAGCGATCTTCTCACACAGTCATGTCTCGGTCAAGCAGACCACGTCGAAACAGGAATTCGTCGAACTTTTAAAAGGCGAGTGATAACAATTAGTTTCGAAAGGGTAGATCCGCACGAAGCAGTAATACGATTGTTGGGACTAACGCAAACAGTTCATACGTATCTCTGAAGGATTGCCTTTGTCGGTATACTATTGAACTTCTAATAATTTTTCGTTCCTTGATCTCCTCGGCCATTCAACTCATTCATATACCTTTTCGCAATAGTAACCTCTTCTTTTAAAGGAATTTTAATACCTGAAAAATTATGCTCATTAAATTCTTCACAATAATAATATTCAAATATTACACACACCTAAACTTTGTCCAACTCATCAAGACACAAAATTGAATCTATATAATCGATCTCCATTGGCTGCAAATCTTCTGTTCATCTCAGCTGTTATAATGTCTACAGATTCATAATACTCCGCTTTAAATGGAATAGCTTAAATTATGCCTGCAGTTTTTTGAAACCAAGGTGATGGACCATACAGCATTCTGGGAAATATTTTCAGAATCTTCTCTACAAAAATTCTCATATTTCTGCAAGATTGGTGTTATACATCTCTTCTGACCTCAGGCTAAGAATTACATCCTAGACGCGTTTTATTATTGATATTGCATCCTTCAATCCGCTGCTTCGACCCTGTAACTCTGCATTTGCCGGTTGCAGAAAACATGATATTTTTTATTGCTACTATCTTTGCCCGTCGAATTTCCATTCTTAATATAACGCTTTTGAAATCAATACTTTTTGCAATATCGTGACCACTGAATTTCCCAATTTTTACTACATCTGCAGTTTTCAAAAACAGAAAATACCATTCATATATACGAGTCTTGTAACAGTCAAATGTCCTGGCCAACGCTGTTCAAGTAGTCGGCCAATCGTCCTACCTTCGCACAAGCCATTAAGAGGTGAGATATAAGCAACGCAAGCGTGGCCAAGTAGTGACTGACTGGTCAGTGTTGCCGATCATTAGATGTGTCCCGACGTCGCCACGTCGGCACTGCCCCTCTATGCCTTCTCCTAGCTACGGCTCTGTGCCAGCTACACCTACTAAATACTTCACTTAACAAAATAATTAAATAGTTTTCAAAAAACGTAACCGGACTAGCTGAGACTTTTCTTTTGGGGAATCGGAGTCATTCGGTTGAGATAAATTTTTTAAATAATTTCGTTAAGAAATGTATAAAAATTTGATTACGGTTGGGAAAAGAAGAAACAAAACGTAGGATTATTATAACACCATTTTTTGTATAAATAGTAGTGTATCCTGCATTTTCGTCCCTGGTCGATGTCTCCCTATTAGATTGATTCTTGAATGATTTGGGTCCAATCCTGTGTCGGTATCTGGAATTAGAATAAGAAAGACTAGGGATCTATTTGTTAAGCGAACGGAAACAGCGGACGAAAACACTTCCGTTTTAAGAAATGGAAAATTGTATTTGGTCTTTAATTAACAAACTGTAGTACTACTTTTAATTTTTGAAGACAAATTGTATTTACAATTTATATTTAATTGCCAAACAATATATACATATATATACAATTGAGTCGTTGGATGAAGCGCAACTGATATTTTCTTTTTACTTCGCTAATGGCTTGGCTTGAGTCGCTTTATATTTTTTATTTCAAGCTTTCTATCGTCTTTTGCTGTTTCAGCCATTTACATCGCTCTCGCCGTTGCTCGACCACGAACCTATAACTGTCTTATGTAATTTATATTTGGTCAGGATATCTTGTCTGAAGTGGTGTTTATGTTGCACTTACGCAGGCATTAATTTGGAGACATGTGCAAGTGATAATTTAAATTATTTAGGGCACATGTGATACGCGATATCTGCATAATTTCAGATATCGGATCAAATTGGGGTTGAAGCAAACCATCCCCCTTATGCAAAGTCGAAGTTCTTCCTGACTGAGACTTTTAATGACCGAGGTCTGCTATCAAGACGAATGTCAGGCATTGGAAGAGCGACGAGATGTTAACTGCGACAGCAAAAAAAAAAATGCAAGAATTTACAGTTAGGTTGAGTGAAATTTGAGGCCTTTAATCCAACATGGTTCGCAATTACAGGTCGGTTTAGTCAAGATAAGTGAATTTACAAAGAATTCATTCACCACTACTAAAAATTATTATATTTACTACAAAAGTGTTAAAACTATACCATAAATTAAGTATGCAACTATGATACTGTACCATTAATTCAGCACTAAAATACAACTTTTTGTTTTATTTTTGTTTTATTATAAAAAAAAATTTTTTTTCCATTAATCTTTGCTTAGTCAGTAGTATTGTACCCTTAATCTCGCATAATGTCCTTAAATACAATATACGTCTTACCAAAAGAGGCAGGTATTATACGTTTTATACCATAATCCAAATTCACAAAGTCAGTGTAACATCATGTTGCAAGAGTTCTATTTTAGTAATTTAAATCTTATTTGGTAGTACGACATAATGGTGCGGGTTTAGGTGTTACATTTACATTTTGTATTTTGTCTTCGCACTGGACTGTTTTCGAAGCGAATACTCTTCCATAGGCCGACGACCCCGAATGGAGAGGAATTAAGAAAAAGCGGTAGCTGACAAGACAACTGGCTGGTTCGTATCCAGTCACCTTTAAGCGGTCGATCTACAAACATGATTCCATTGGTTGAAGAAAGTATAATATTACAGATTGCCACTTGAGTCTTTTTGTAAACAGGAGCAAAACGAAATCAAAGTTCCCTGATTCGCGAGTGTTGTGCGATTATTTTGTCCCCTCCTTTGTCGAGCGTTGTGTTCTTTTACAGCCAGAGCCGTTTTTGTGATTATTTTTCGTAATCAATTCCATATTTTTCTTTCATTTGCGCCAGCGCAGCAGCCGGGGGATCAACAAGCTTCAGTAAAAGCCCTCTAGAGAAAGAGCTTTTATTTTTAACGATCCTAAGTATATTTTATAGTATACAGCCCTTTGTCGTGAGGTTCCTTGAAAATAAGGAAGATGGAAAATTTTAAACAGATGTCAAATGACCGTTAGTCGAATTGCCATGTTTCGTCATTTAATTGTCGTGTGTTTGTAGTCCCATCATCACGATAGAAGTATGGTCCAGACATTACTGCATTAACGATTAAAGTTGTTAGTCCTTTTAGGGGACAATATGGCAGACGACCGACCTTCATGGAGGGGAAGCAAGCCAAGGAATAAGGCGCTTCAGTCTCTGGGCTATTGTCGACAATATCACGTAACTTGGGTCATCTCCAAATTAGGTAATCAGATCTTTTTGAAGAATTTCGGGCTTTAGAGTTATTACCAAAGCAAAGATGTTCTTGTTAAAAATTTACAGACTTTAAATGTTTTTTTTGTTTTTTTTTTTGTTTTTTTTTTTATATATATTTTGGGAAAATATTCGGGTATCAACACAAAAATATTTCTCTGACAAATCTCTAAGTACTCCAAATTTAGAAGGCGTATTCATGCATTGGGATATTACCAAGGCTTTTCTGTGTTTACTCAAATAACAATTAATATGCTTTTTAGTCAAGTTCTATAATTGATTTAAAGTTTCTAGTTTACTGGTTATTGTAAATGATACCAATTGCTCTTCTGGACCAATATTGAGATATTTTAAAAACCGCATGGAATAATAGAATTGCCCTAGCCCGAATGCTTCAATATTCAAGTCTTTTCGTAGATGAGCGTCACTCTTGGGCCAGGATTTTTGGTCTCGCCACATGTCTCTCATCTACGAAAGGATTTGAATGTTGAAGCGAGAATTAGATAAATCGTTCGGGTTCCAAAAATAATATAAAACAATCTTTAGATTGATGTACCTTTACTTAATACTTTTATTACTTTTGTAACCCCTTTTCCGTCAAAACTTAAGTTAGACTGACTTAATTATTCGTTCATAATAATTATCTACAAATCATCTTTACATCATCTTTCTTTAGAATTTCTTGGAAATTGGTCTCTTCTATTTTGTTAGAATCAGATTATGATCTAACTCGTTTGGGCCAGCCGATTGTTTGGCATTGAATGAATAATTGCTTCTCAAGAAACGAATTCACTAGGGACTGCTTAGAAAATCAGTTAGAGTGCCAATTTTATGAACGTTACCCAAATTATTGTCGTTCTTCTTATAGAACTATGAATATTGTTCGCATTCATAAAGTCGACCTGCGACCAGCTGCGGAATAATTTTCTATCATTCTCCTGTGAAAATATTTTAGAAAAATATTCTGTCAGAAACCACGTTTGTACAACAGTTGTACTTCGAATAAGTTGTTATAACTATAAAACGGGTACAGTCAACCAAAGATGAAAGTGGAACACAACTACACTCAGGTGGGATAGTTTAGCGATTAAAAAATTATCGTTGCGGTTGCTTTAGTTTATTACATTAAAATTACTATTATTATTATAAAATTAAAAAATTAAAATAACACTATGTAAATGACACTGATCAAACCCTGTTAATGTTATTTTAAATAAAGCCCGACTAGGTGAGTTACATCTTTCCGATGTGGATTTCTATTCCATGAAGTGGATACAATTTTTAGGATGAGAAGTAAACTAAAAACTATTAAAATTTTGCTGTTTACTACTTTATCATTATTATTATTTTAAAGCCGGTGGGTATTACATTCACATATAAAAATTGTGTAGAATCGCAAAGCCGTTCTGCGACAAATATTGTTTAAATTATGACAAAATAAATATGCTTTGTTTTTAGATTTATACTATGTACCTATATATTAGAAAGAAACTGCTTAAAGTTAATTAAATTATTAATTAAATTTGTACAATCTGGGCGCCACATTTTGATGATTTGATCACTCCCCTGCTCCCCTGCTCCCCCTAGATACGCTTCTGCGTTTATCCGAATCCAGAAAATAAAATTTTATCACAGGATAGTTTCCTGTAAAGCGATTGGTGTTATTTGTTATTTTGTTTTTCTTTTTACATTTTTCTTTTTTCTCACGACACACTATCGGAACTCATAATTTGCTCGGATACCAATAGAGTATTTATATGTAGTTTCTTAGTGGTTTTTTCGTGGCTTTCAGGTTACTTTCGAAGGCACTATATGCACAACAGGTGAGTTTATTTCCTTGGTTATAAGTTGTGCTTAGTGCATAGGCTACGAAGTTCACGATTCTGTAGATATCTGTCAAGATGATCATTTTAATATGCTTCTACCTAGATTGTCCACAAAACTTGCAAAAGGGCGTGCTGAAGCATCATGTTTTACGCTGTATGCTTTGTATGAAACATGAATTTATACATGATTTCTATGGTTTCTATGGTTTTAGTATTGCATACAATTGTTTTTGTGAATCGTTTAATCGGTTGATAGCCTTGGCTTGTGCATTTATGACCTTTGTTTACGATAATATTTATAAAATTTCAAATTGACTTCACGACTAATTTACTTCCTTTATTTCTATTTCAGATCGTCGTTGGATATGCCTACTCCAGGTGGAAGTAATTTCTTTACAAATATAAATTCATGATTTTGTATTGAACTTTTTTTTTATACCCTGGATGAAATCTATAGTAACAGCTCGAAATAATGATGGTAGTGCAAAATGGATTGGACACCTACGCATAATATAAAAATTTATTTTGATTTTTGCATGTCCGTCCGTCCATCCGTCTGTCTGTCCATCTGTGCGCACGATAACTCAAGAACGCGTATAATTAGAGAGCTGAAATTTTGTACACGGACTTTAAAAAAAAGTAAAATTAAGTTCGAAAATGAGACAAATCGGGCAACTCCTTCTTGGTGTTGCCATATAAAAATTTAGTTTTTTTACGTATATTGTGAAAACGATCAATCCAAGACATTTTTATTGTACTAACAACTTATTAACTTATTACGAAATTTTATAAAATTGGTTATAATCATTTTTTCTATCCGACAAACCGTTCTAGAAATATATGCGAAAAACCACTTCAAAAATCAAACTTGCACAGAAGAGTGCAAATACGAAATTGCATAAGGGCATTTATCTAGAGGGTATCATAAGAATTGATCTTAGACAAATTCTTTTTTTTTTACTTGTTTGTTTTAGGTTCATTGCATCCTAGAAAACTACATACTCATAACGGGTTATATTAAAAAGGACATATATATATTTTAAATCCAGTTTAAAAGACAACTTGGGCCGAAGAGTTATTGGGCTATGTAGACAACTATCATGAAACTGTTATGTATAGAGGTTTAAAGAATGTATTTCAAAATTCTTTCATAAAATCATTCGAAGATAATATGGCTTACTCAAATGTTGAAATATTCGTATGAATCTAGTGGGTTGTTCCGGATGTCTTCGCCCAACTTGTGTTTCAACGTCAATAAGCTCTACTTAATACTAATATAAAATACTAATATAAAGGCAAGTATAATTATAAACGAAAATCTTATATCAGTGGTTATCGAGCAGCGATAACGTACAAGTAATTATGTAATCTTCCATTTCAAGCCCAGGCAAGTTACATTGGCGATGAAATCAAAGGGTATACTAAGCTTCTCACTCCGTTTGTAACACATAGAAATAATGATGGTAGAGCAAAATGGATTGGACACTCATGTATAATATTAAAAACTATTATGATTTTGGCGTGTCCATCCTCACGATAACTCAAAAACTCGGGTACCTAGACATCTGACATTTTCCACACAGTCTGTTCCATCTTGGAACAAAATATAAACAGAAACTTACTATACTTACAAAATTAATCCAAACTTTGTAATAATTGTCCCCTACGAAGCCATTGTCTGAAGTTTCCCACGATAACAATAGACTTAATTTTCCCACGAAATTCCAGCCTCAAGTAACCAAATCTAAAAGGAAACAAAAGCATTAATAAAATTTCAGATTATAACATGATCTGAGACTTTAACCAAAACAAAACTGAGTTATAAAATCAATCTTTCTTTCTGAAAAATATACAAAAACATTTATTAATTTAAATAATATTAAATGACAAATACAAAACTTACCAATACGTCAATTTCCAAACAAATTTATTGACAGTGACAATAGGAGCAAGTTTTACAACGGCTGTCCTTTCGAGCAAGAAAACTCTACTTCTCGATTAACAAAAAGATGTTGTTCTTTTTCGAAAAATCCATTTATGTCAAGATTTCTTTGAGAAATAAGTACCGAGACACTTATTTTTGTAAGGAATTTTGAAGTATGTAGAATAATTTGAAAAATTTAAGGAAGGAACGGCGAGTTTAAAAGAGGTAAGTAAATCTTAGCCTAACTGTCGCAATCTGGTGTGTCAACAATTTGACGATGGGGTCAATCACCAGCACTTTAATTAGCAATTACCCCATTACGCCATGATTGCAACATTACCTCGTATGAAATCAACCCATCATCGAAGGAATACAAATAGTTTAACGTGTTTCTTAATTTGTTAGTTGATTTAAATTATTGCGTTTGCGGAGACTTACATATTTGAATAAAACAAGGACAATTCTTTCTACTCTTTTGTTCCTTTATTTTATTAGTAGGCACCAGATTTCATACACTTATACTTAATCAATTTTTTGATTTCCTTCATTATTTGAGATATCACACAATTAACAAATCCGAATTATCAAAAATTCCTTGATCTAATGTCAATTTATCTTTGAGAAATAAGTGGAAAAATTCCTTGAGCGAGTTTCTTGGCTCTAGCATACCAGCTTTATAAAGAACGAGATGCTAGAAACATAGCTTCACTTGCAATTTGAGCGGTCATCAGCACAGTCTTGCCTAACCTAACACGGGAGGCATTCAACAATCAAACTTGCACAGATAGCTGACCATACAAAAATTATAACGGGCATTCATCTAGGGTATCATAAGAATTGGTCTTAGAACAATTTTAGCTTTTCTGCTTGTTTAATTATTTTATTAAAATTTTATTAATTATTTTTTCAGCATCCTATCTGGGAGTATTTGAACCCAGTCAGTTCCCATGTGACCAGATTACTGACGCTCATTCGGTCAATATAAATATTGTTTCCTCTTTATTAATCACTTCTATCTTACTCTAGTTTACAGATTAAACGAATTAAACGACCAGTTGAGGCCGGAAATTTAGATTAAACGAACTGCGAGTGAATTCTAAGACAAAATGAACTATGAGTGAATTATTACAATAAGTTTTTGCAACAATAAATGAACTTTTGCAGAGTAAAGTAAAAAAACGAATCAGTAGAATTAGTAAATTATAGATTTTGAATTGTATTTAAGCAAAAAGTAAGCGGATTATATATTAACCTAAAAGTACCTGAATTGCCTAGGTGCAAGCAAAGACATTGGGACAAATAAATATATTGAATTATTCTAAAATCTTAAAATCAAACCTGTGTTGTCCTTTTAAGCCGGCACCTACCACTTTTTATGATTAAGCCCAGAATTGGGACTTATCGGGTAGCTCCTTCTTAGGGTTGCCATACAAACGTTTCCCTATTCACTATATATTTGGACACTGCCTGAGATGCGAACGCGTTAACGTGGACAGCTGAGATTTTGCACACTGTATTTTCAGGGAAATAGTAAATACATAATAAACAATATAAGCTAAATAGAAAAGCCCTCTTAGTGTTGCTATACAAAAAATAAGATTTTTTATGTATGCTGTGAAAACGATTAGTCCTTGACGTTTTTATTATACTGAAAAGTTCCTCAGATTATGATGTTCTATGAAATTTATTATAAACATTTTTACTGTCCGGTCCGACGATCCGTTCTAGAGATAAATGCGAAAAATTGCATAAATTATTCTTAGACCAGTACTAGCTTGTTCTGTAAATATCTTTTCAATTTTATTAATTTAGTGTTGATTTATAGCAAACATTTTATACTAAAAAACTAATGAAAAACTGTTGTAGATTCGTTGTTAGTTGCACGTGATGCAGGTGATGTTCTTATAAATTTCTTTATTATTTCAACTGAACTTTGGCAGAACTTTGATTTAAGTGCCGAGGATTATGCCAGGAATTTTTCTAGATGAGCATCAGATAAGTATAGCAATAAAAGAAATTTAGTTTTATGTAAACATTTCTTCTTTTTAGGTAAATATCATCAAGATCGGACGAAACAGTTTCAATAAGTTTTCATTTTGTGATGAAATTGTTCAGGGTTGTGTGATTTTTCTAGTTTTGTGGTGTTATTTTAAGAATATTTGAGAAAAATATGGTTGAAGTGAAGAAGATTTATTAATTTTACTAATTTTAAAATATAAAAATAGAGTTGTGAGACAAACGTGAACTTGAACGCAAAAGATATAAAGGACATTGAGGTAAAACTTAGTTCAAAATCTGGAGCATCATTTCGGTCGGTTGATGTACTTAGCAAAAAAAAAGAAACATATAAAAAATAGAACAAAACTGAAGGCTTTGAAGGGAAAAATATTTATATGGGAACTGGTGGACAAAGAATTTGCAAAAACAGCCAGAACAAAAGGCAACAATTCCACCAAAACTGAAACATACATTATTTATATGAGGCTAGCAAATCCAAAATGTTGACAGTTTTGAAAAGGAAAATGCGGGTAGACAAAGGGCAATACTTGGCCAACCAAACAGCTCAATTTGTTTAGGAATAAGCAAATAAAGAACACCACAATAGAAATAGATTCCAACATTGAAATGACCGAGTTCTTTTTACTTATAATATGATTTTTATTTTCATTTCTATCATCTCCTATTTTATGCCCTAAATGAAATCCAAGTTTGTCATTCCATTTGTAAAATGCTAGTAGACAAAAATGGATTGGACACCTGATCGTGCTTTAGACCCGTTCATCATTGAAGAAACTCTTCAGGATATAGAATGTGGATTCTCTTCACATGCTATCAAGTCTAGATTAGTATATAAATATATAGTTTAGTCAAAAGTATATCTCAAAAAATTTACTACTTACGAAGTTGTGCTCTTTTAATCGGAATAATTTTGTTTGAAGTTTTTAAGTCGTGCATTTTTGACCCATCATTTGAGTAACTTTGAAGTTAGTAGTACAGAACGAATGAGATTTTTTTTTTAAACACTTTTGTATGTACAACTCCAAAACGCCATTTTTAAAGACATGAACTTCTGACTACACATCAATGAATATATATATATAACATATATATGAAGACTACAGGCAAAAAAACTAGTACCGGCAAAGAGCAGTCCAAATTTCCATTAAAGATAAAAATCCATTTTTAGTTTCGATTCTTCGTTTTCGAGTCTTGTATCGCATAAATTTTTAATGAAGTAAGTATACACATAGTACACAGCAAGTGCAATAATGCGTAATAAGTTATTTGACCAAAAACTCTATTTTCTTTTCATATGACTAGTTTGATTAGTAGTAGAGTAGAGTAAAGTAGAATTCTTCTGGAGAAAAACGAGCCAAGTTCTCAAAACCAGTTTTTGCCATAAAAATACAAATCTGTGACATATAATTACAATTTGTACATATTATTATAAAAATGTTATTCAGTTATTGATGTCATACATGATGTATTGTAGGTAGGCTTTCGAAGAAACTTTGTTCTGTGTCAGAGTAAAGCCTCTTTAGAATTTAAAAATCTTTGAATTTTCAGAAGAAAAGTGAAGCTTGTCGCTGTGGGAAAGTTTTAATTTTTGGACGTTTATGTTGTTAGATATATGTTGTTTGTCACATATATAATGCCTCCCGTGGAGCATTATAATTTGTCCTTATTTGTACCATTGCCTCGGTCTTTGGCAAGAAGTATCACGCAAGTCTGTCTTATTGCAAAAAGCCCTTTTCTTCTGTAAGCTTTGCTAAAATAATCTGTCCATTGTTCGAATATATTTCAAAACAATAAAGTCCTACATCGGGAAGATTTTATGTGATCGTTCCACTCGTCCGGTGCTTTAACCTCCATACCTTTGTTACATTCCATGTTACTGGGACCTCTTACAGGAAATGTCATTTTAATAGAATCGAAACGTTCAAATATATCTACTAAAGAAAAATGTAATAGTTTCATAACCGTGTAATTTTTGTTATCAGAAGAACTGAGTTTTCAATCTTCAAATAAGACGACATTAAAAAGACGTACTGTTGGTGAAATATTTTATTACCGTTATAGTAAGTTTTCACTGGACCCGAAATTATGCGATTTTGAGAAAAAAAATTGAAATTACGAAGCCTTGTTTTCACTACATTTCGCATAATTTTGTTCACATCTGACGAAAGCTCTGAAGAATTAATTAATTAGAAAAAATTGAAAATTTTAAGGAAATGCATTAGGAACAGAGACAAAGTAATTAATAGATTACGTCAGAAAATTTTCCGAGAAAGTAAAAGAGTAGTGCAAGTACAAAATTTACTCGATGAATCAAAGAACAGAATCTAATAGCCAGCTCTGCCAAAGACATCGTTGTGGAATATGTTACCAAACTAAAAGGAAAGTCTGTTTCGAAAACTTATAACGCTTGGAGAAGCCCCAGAAGCAAAAAATAACTGGCTTCTTAACTTAGTGTTTGGCGAAATCTTAATATATAAAAATCAAGTGTCACTGTGTTTGTAAATGCTAATCTCCGAAACCGCCCAACCGATTTCAACAAAATTTTGTTAATGTGTTTGGTTGTTCAAGCTTGAGATATAGGATAGTTTTGGACATGATAGCTGGCGCTGTTATCGCGTCGTAAAAAACTGCCTGACAACGCGTAGATGTGGAAAGCTGAAATTTTTTACACGGCGTTTTTCATGAGAATTGAAAATACATGTTCAAAAATGGACTAAATCGGGCAAACTCCTTCGTAGGGTTCCCATACAAATATTTCGTTTGTTAGTATATATCTGGGCACTCTCTGACTACGAGTGCACGTAGCAATAGCAAATAAAATGTAAAAAATAGACTAAATCGGGCAACCCTTTCTTGGTGTTTCCATACAAAATTTTCGTTTTTCACTATATATTTGGAAACTGCCTGACAACGCAGGATAGCTCAAATTGTATGCACGCCGTGTTTAAAAAAATGCAAAATTTAGGTTCAGAAACAGGATAAATCGGGCAACTATTTCATAGGGCTGCCATACAAAAATTTCTATTTTAACTATATATTACGGCACTGTCTGGGAACGGGTCGAAGTGGAGAACCAAATTTTAGTTCTCATGGTGTTTTCAAAGCAATAGCAAATAATATTACAAAAATTATCGAAATCTGGGGACCCATTCTTCATGTTGCCATAAAACACTTTAGTTTTTCACTATATGTTTGGACACTACTTCACGCAACGAAGTAGAGAGGTAAAATTCTTCACAGGGACCGTTTTTACAAAAGTGTAAATTAAGTTCAAATATGGGACCAATTGGGCAACTCCTTCATATGGTTGCAATACAAAAACTTTGGTACGTGGTGTTTCCATAGCAATGGTAAATTAAATTTGCACTAAATCGGGTTAACCCTTCTTGGTGTTGCATACAAAACATTGATTTTTCACTATATACTTGGAAACTGCCTGAGAAGACGTCGAGGTGAAAAGGTCATATTTTGTACACGGCGTTTCCATAAAAATTGTAAATACAGGTTCAAAAGTGCAACAAATCGGGCAATCCTTTCTTAGTGTTGCTTTACAAAACTTTAGTTTTTCACTATATATTTGGACACTACCACCTTTTTTAAAAAAAAACGATCTATCGAGCAACTTCTTCGTTGGGTTGCCATATAAAAATTTCGTGTTTTACTAAATATTTGGGCACTGCTTGAGAACAGGTCGACGTAGAGAGCGACACTCGCCCACACATGTGAATGTATGAACGCACACTCATACATGCACACACATGCATGCACGCACACTCAGACAGAGTGAGACCCTAGAGCACGGAATCGCGTGATCGAATTAAATAAGAGCTTAGATATTATTAATCTATGAGCACTTCCACCCCCACCCATCTAGGTATATATATTATCGCTGGGCAACGGCGACGGGCTCCTTCTAGTATACCTATATAAGGAAACATAGTGATTGAGATGGGAATGATGGATAATGTAGATGCAGGCGATGGTGGTGGCGGAAGTGAAATTCCAGCAACACAAATTTTAGTTCTGACGGCGATTTGGCTTGACTGATCTTGGATAATTCCTATTGCCCTTTTCTTGATCGCATCTATGACTGCTGAACAGAAGGCAAATATATTTAGATTGTCTCTAACTATCGACGGGACAACAGTAAAACTCAGCGCGGTTAAGATTCTTAATAACGATATTCGTGACGTCATGCGGACAGCATTTTTCATGATAACAATGGAAAATATATAATGTACTCTGATCATTGTCATAGAATGGAAATATTTAGATATTTTCGTAAAATTACAAGAACGAGAGGAATTACACTTGCGGAGCCAATTAAAGTAGGCGCGGATAGTTTTGTAAAAAAAAAAAAAAAAAACAAAAAACACGAAAGAAGAACAGTTGCAGTTCAGATTTTTAGTAAGTCTGTGGCAGATGCTCTCGACTTTTGTAGAGTAGTTCTTAAAGATAATGAGTTTTCGAGGGTAAAATCTTTGTGGCAATTTATTTTAAATAGTAGGGGAGTATCGACCTTTGAATATTTCAAACGAGCACTATGCAATAACAACAATGATAAGGTTATAGAATTTTCAGAATTTGCTATATGTAACTTTTTAACACTAGGTCTTCCATCTGGAGAGTTACTTATATATAGCACATGGAAAATGACACTGCATGCTTGAAAAACTTAAAATCTCTTGTTCAAAGATTTATAAAGCCAGCAAAGTTGCAGTACAGTCCACTTTATAAGATTAAACACGATCACTTCGAACGTTTTTTTTTAAGCATATGTAGTGATCTTTGAAGAAACAACACTCATCCGTCAGACAGGCTACATATCTCTGCTTATAAAAAACTTCTCGTTGGCTGTCAAATAAAAGATGGTGAGATCAGCAATTACATTCCTTTACAGAGCAATGCTATTTTGGGAAGAACATAATTAGCTCAGAATCAGTGGAGCCGAATAATTGGACGGTATACAGACTGCGACTTAAAGAAGAAAAAGATTTAATAGAGGGCATTTCATTACTAGACTAACAATTTCTTTGAGAGTATTGTTAGGTACCATATTTAGCAAAAATAACTGAGTATGGCATATAATTTTATATTGCTGGATTCGTTGTAATGATAATTAATAAGGTTTTAAGTTGGGCAGAATATTTGTCTGCTTTGCAAGGATCTTATTCCCCATCCACACTTCTCGCCTATAAAACAAGAGGAGACCTGCAGATATTATCTGAAAATGTAACACAACTATGTATATATAAAACGCCGAATTTGCTTTACGCTTCAAGAGACACTTTCTAAGAGGACACGATACTATCCTTAGAAAGGATACAATATTACGTATATCTATTGAAGAGCAAAATTATTTCATTAATAGATTTCAATTTAAAGATCAACAGGCACAACAGTCTTTAAAGCACTATACATTAAGTTTAATCATATCGGCCCTTACTCAAGAAAATAGGGTAATGTCGAAATTTATTAGTTTGATGCTAAAACGAAATTAAGAAAATAGCTAATTCCATTACCAATGAAAAATATAGAATCGGAATTAGAAAATTCCTTTATTATGTCATGTGTATCAAAATTGCATATTTGTAAAATGTGAACCAACCCTCAATAAATTTCATGTAATGTTATTCGTTTGTTCTGGGAAAAGTTTTATTACAAAAAATATGGAAATTTTGCTAAAAAAAAATCGGTAAATATTGAATTGTAAAAAAAACAAAGATAATATATATATATTAAATTTATGACCATCAGAACCCGCTTAACACAAGCTCGCTGCATGGACACGTTTAATAAAAAAACGGTCAACAATACATGCGTTTTATTACTTAGTCGGTGTTAGTATTAGTATGTTAAACTAAACCAAACCAGGTGAAATTACATGCACAAAACATTAAACAAAATAGATTAAATATTTTATAGACGTTTTTTTAAAACATGCTTATAAACGTCGAGAACAAAATGCTCAGCCGTATTATTAACAGTAATACATATGCGATTAACAGATTCATACTTGCTAAAGTTAGACCATGAGGAGTTAACATGCAACAAAGGTAGCCTTCTTAAATTGTGCCTACTATCACGGAAAGAGATTTTGTCGAGTAAAAATGGAGAATCAATATTCCCGTTTAAGAGTTGATGCACAAAGGTTATATCGGCAACCATACGACGATTCTCTAACGAGTGCATATCTAAAAGCTTCAAGCGATCCTCATAGGGTGGAAAAATTAATGAATTATTCCAGGGTAGGCTCCTGAGAGCAAGTCGTAAGAAGTTCCGCTGAACAGACTCGATATGGTCGATGTATATACCGTAAAATGGAGACCACAAAGCAAGTGTACAAACGCAATGTTATGCTGGGATTCGAGAGCTCTCGAGACCAACGTTTTATAAAGCCCAGCATAGAACTACTCTTTGATACCATGAAGTTTATATGAGAGACGAAACTCAATCTTTGGTCACATTTGACACCCAAGTCACAAACAGAACTAACACGGCGAATCGAGGAATTCGGTAATTCGTAATCATAAGTGATTAGTTTCAGATTCCTGTGGAAAGTCATAACCTCACATTTGCCGATATTGAGTACCAAGTTATTGCTTTTGCACCAGTCGTAAAATTTGTGGAGGCCACCCTGTACAAGTTCACAATCGTTAAAAGATTTAGTCTGAGCGAAAAGTTGTATATCGTCAGCATAAATCAAGACTTTGCAATGCTTCACAACAGATACACTGTCGTCAATAGATAGAATAAAGAGTAACGGGGCCAGGTGACTCCATGAGGTACGCCGGACGAAGCTTTCAAGACTCTAGAGAAGGTGTGGCGGAAATTGATTTGGTATGTTCTGTTATCTAAATATGACTCCGTACATTTTAGGAATGTTAGGAAAAACCCATACTGTTTTGCAAACCCGCCATTAGTATCCGAGATGAATTCTAATAAGTTGGTGGTTGTACACCTGCCCGAAATAAGCCCGTGTTGGTTTGAAGAAAGCAAATTCTTACAGGAAAATGATAGCTGAGAGTAAATGATTGATTCAAATAATTTGGGCATGCAAGATAATTTCGCAATAGGCCTATAGTTAGAAATATCATTTTTACTACCTGTTTTGTGGATAGGTATGATGAAAGAATTTTTCCACAGCTGCGGAAAATAACCACTATCGAGCGATTTTTGGAAAATATTTCTCAGCGGGGCTACTAAGGAGAGGCAACGTGACTTCAGAAAGGCTGAAGGGATCCCATCGGGACCCGTTTGGAAGCCCATTAATATGATCAAGTATATCCTCATGTGCAATTGTAGGGATAGTGAATGGAACTTTATGAGAGTCGTTCATTTAATTAAAGTATCTATTACGAGGCTGGAAATTTGAAGAGGAAAATGCATTTTTGAAAAATGAAGCAAACATATTGCAAATTTCAGACGAAACCTCACTAGCAGAATCTTTGTACCTCATGGTATTGGGGTAGTTGTCGGTTTTTTTTTCATATTAATAAACCTAAAAAAGTAACATGGGTCACTAAATAATTTCACATGCATACTTTGAATATACTTATCATAGAGTGAAGAGGAAAGTTCGTTGAACTCATTATATGACGTGAGGAAGCTGCTGTGACTTATAATGTCCTTGTCCCGCAAATATCCTTTCCACAGTTTATTCTTTCTATTTTTAAGGCGTTTCAGCTCTTTATTGAACCATGGCGGTGATGTTTTAGAGATCCGCTGGCACTCTCGGGGAACATGAGAAACGAATAAATCGAAAAGAAATATGTAAAACTTAGAAATATCTTCATCAACACCATTGCAAGACAGCAATGTGCTGAATTAATAGAGGTAAGTCTACTAGAAAGTTCCGAAAAGTCAGCTTTTCTAAAATTGAAAAATTTTGTGTTTCGCAACAATTTCCGTGATTTTTGGTTTCATCGCAATATGTAATTAGTAGGGGGGGGGGGGGAGGTGACGTTTGTCAATAGCAGACATTATAACTAAGCTAGGTTCAACTAATAAGTTCCCCGCGTCAGTAGCAAATACCAGGTCTAGCTGCCTATCCCTGTCATTCTTAACATTACTGATTTGGCTGAGACAAAGAGATGAAATAGTGTGAAGGAAACGTGATTCCCTTGTTGTCAAGTTATTAAGTGAAAGATAGTCATCGTCATCTTCATTAAGTACCCATTGTATATTGGGTACGTTAAAATCACCAATAAGTAGTAATTCGTAAATAGGTTCCATCTTACCACGGATAAAATTAGATGTTAAAGTAAGTAGGTCGTAAATATTTTGACCTTTGTCATTGACAATATTTGTGGAGTCTGGAGGAATGTAGCAACAAATTATGTATAAGTAATATTTTAGGAGAGATAGCTTAAGACCTATGAGCTCATTATCGAGGCTGTTGGAGAAACAAGGAAGTTCAATTTTGCTGCAATTGAGCTTAGTTTTACACGCGAGAAGTACGCCACCGCCACGAGCTTCCGAAACAGTATGTCTATCTGTTCTAAAAGTTTGATAAGAATTATCAAGGATTTCAGCATCGTGAATACCATGCTGCAGCCAAGTTTCAGTGAAAGCAACAACCTATAACTTATATACATATGTTTATACACAATCGTAAAAGAGGAGAAAATTGGACTCAAAAAATGAAAGATGCTGAATAAACTTGCACTAATTTGTGCGAGTTTGTGAAATAATGAGGTATTTCACTGAAAAACAAATTGATGGGATTACAGCTCCTTGCGGAATAAAAGATTCAGTTCCCCTTTTTATTATCCACTTTATTACCAAAAATAACCTGACTGATGAACCAAAGTGATGTCTGTTTGCTATGCTAGTCCAACAACGAGTAAAAGTTTTACAGACGGAAAACTACAGTCTAGCCAACATTTATTTACGAATGTCATTCAACGAGAAAGAGTGTAGCTAGGTTTATACAATTATACAATGTCATTCAACAAGAAAGAGTGTAGCTACGTTTATACAATTATACAAATTATTATTATACAAGACATTCTTCAATTACAACGAGAGAAAGGAAATGAAATTATACAACTATTGTAGATGAAATTAAGATAATTAACTAATGTTTTAACATGCCGCCCGCCTTGGCAGCTCGATTAGCGCTGGCAATCTTCTTCATCTGTAGGTAATGGTGCTATTTTCTGGATTACTCGACGAACTATTCCAGCCTTTGTTTGAACGTCTACGACACGAACATTTCCATCTGGTCCAGTATAAGTCTTTGCAATTTTACCTAGCATCCATTTTTGGGGTGGTAGATTGTCCACGTGAACCAAAACCATGGTGCTCTCTGCTACATTAGGGGAGCATTTATATCTTGTGTGTAACGACGATAAATATTCTGATGACCACCTCGCCCAAAGGGGCTGTTGAAGTTGAGAAATTCTACGCCATCTGGTCAAATAGGACATATTGCGGACGGACAAGTCAGATACTACCTCGAGATGGACTCCTCTTGACCAGAAGCAGACGAAAACGGCGATGTAAGTTTTGTATGGCCTCTTCCCGCGGATGTTGTTAGTAGTCATCATCGGACCGCAAAAGTCAATGCCTACATTCGAAAACGCTGTTGATGGTGAGACTCGATCAGTGGGTAGATGTCCCATTATTTGCTGCAACAACCTGGGCCGATATCGAAAACATTGTAAGCAACTTCTCACAATTTTTCTGGCGTACGTCCTAGCATTCACGATCCAAAACCTTTGTCGGATAAGCGCAATTAGTGCTTGAGGACCTGCATGAAAATTATTAACGTGCAGATATTTGACATACATAAGATTGGATAAAAGGATTATTTTTAGGTAGGAGAATGGGGCATTTGGCATTATATGGGATGTCTGCATTCTGCAGACGCCCTCCAACTCTTAAAGGAGATAAGTTATCCGGGAAAGGATTGAGTGTGCGTAGATAACTTTTAGGGCTAATCATCTCCGAATTTTCTAAAGCTCGAATTTCTTCTTAGATTTCTCGTTGATGAATTAACCATATCATTTTTTGAAATGAATTTTCTAGCTCTTCAGCTGAAAGACTTGTCATCTGTATACTGCTGGATCTACCCTTCTTTGTTGCATCAATGAATCGTAGAACATATGCAAAAATCCGTCGTGCCTTTGCAAAGCTGCTAAATTTGTGGATGTTATCCAAAAACGATTGTTCTATCAAGGAAACCACTACTGATTTGAGCTTCCGTTTTTCAGGAAGGTCTTTTAGCTGGATTTTTTTCTCTGGCCAGTATTCGAGGGGTCAATTTAAAAATTTTGGACCTGAAAACCAACATGAATCGTTGAGCTCGTCAACTGTAACACCTCTTGAGATTATGTCCGCAGGATTCATTTTTGTAGGTACATGCCTCCAGACCGCGGTTGGTGCTGGTTCTTGGATTTTTGAGACCCTGTTGCCGAAAAATGTCTGCCTTCTTGACGGATGAGACGCAATCCAACCTAAGACAATTTGCGAGTCCGCCCATAAGAATATCTTGTTTAAATGAGTTCTCAGAATGCTGCATACCTTGATCAACACCTTTGTTAATAATTCAGCTCCACATAGCTCCAGACATGGCAAGGATCTCATTGGTTTTGTCGGAGCTACCTTTGATTTAGCAGTTAGAAGACGAACTGCTATATTTCCAAATTTATCTTCGCTGCGTGTGTAAATACAACAACCATAAGCACGAATTGACGCATCTGCGAAGCCATGTATTTGGATATTTCAAACTTCATTCATTGTTAGTACATATCGTGGAATCCGAATAGTATTTAGTAATCGTAAGTCTTCCTGGAAGCCTTTCCACCGAGAATACAATTCTTGAGGCAATGACTCATCCCAACTAAGTTTCAATAGCCATAGCTCTTGCATCAACAACGATAGGGTTTACTAGGCCCAGAGAGTCAAAGAGTTTAGCTGTCTCTGATAGTGCTATTCGTTTCATAATCTTTTCCTTGTCCTTGCAATCTTCAAATGTAAATACAAACTCATCTGCTTCTGCTTTCCACGCAATGCCAAGTGTTTTTATAATGTTTGCATCCTTGACTTGTAAGGTTTTCTCTCTATTGTTATCAGGAATTTCCCTCAATATCTCAGAATTATTTGAATACCATTTCCTCAGTTCGAGTCCAGCCGATGAAACCACAGTTTGCACCTGAGTTTTTACCCTTTGTAATTCTTCGAACGTATTCGCACCAGTCAACATGTCGTCGACGTAGAAATCTTCTTTGATGATAGTAGCTGCAGTGGGAAATTTAACTTTATTCATATCCGCCAAATAATTAAGGCAACGGGTAGCTAAATATGGCGCTGAGGCTGTTCCATATGTTATGGTTTTCAGTCGGTAAGTCTGTAATTCACTTTTAGAATCGTTTCGCCATAGAAAATACTGTACATTTCTGTCTTCCGGATATACCCAAATTTGGCGATACATCTTCGATATGTCCACCGTTAATGCAAATTTAAACATCCGAAATCTAAGAAGTATCGAAAGTAAATCATTCTGTACTGTTGGACCAACCATTAATATGTCGTTTAACGAGACATTAGTAGATGAGCGAGAAGATGCGTCAAAGACCACTCTGAGTTTTGTTGTGGAACTGTGATGTCGAATAACACAGTGATGTGGCATATAATAATGAACTGCAGAAATATCTTTCTTAAGTAGAAGGCTCCATATGGTCCAAACTCTCATATTCTTCCAAAAATTCGGTATATTGAGATTTGAGATTTGTATCTTTATCCAATTTCCTTTCTAAGCTACTGAAGCGTTTCCTAGCAATGTCAAAGGAGTTTCCTAACACGTTAGGGGATCGCTTGGAAGGTAATTTCACAATGAGGTTTCCAGATTCCGATTGCTGGATGCTATCTATGAATATTTTTTCACAACATTTTGTTCCTCACTTAATATTGGAGCCACTAATTCAACTGATTCGACTTTCCAAAAGTTTTCAACTAATTTGGTCAGATCATCCTCTTCAGGATTCATTTCACTGTCAGTTACAAGGTTGCAGACTTGTTTAGCTAGATTAGACAATTCGAATTTACCGCCAACTATCCATCCAAAGAGGGTCTATTGTAAAGTGGGCAATGTATCACTTACTTTGATTTGATCAATGGATAAGAATTCAAAGAATTTTTCGGCGCCGATTAACATATCAATAGGCTGTGGAGTGTTGAAGTGAGGGTCAGCTAATTCCAAATTTTTAGGAATGTTCCACTTGCTAATATTAATTTCCACATCTGGTTGAGGAGTCGTGATTGATGGCAATATCCAGAAATGTAAATCGGTTTCATAGTCATTAGTTCGTGATTTTATCAAGGCACACGTTTCAAATTTTACTTTAGCACTGACATCTCCTATGCCCGTGACGTCAGCATTAATGAGTTGCCGTTTTAGGCGAATTTTATGCACAAGGTCAGCAGTTATGAAATTCAATTGTGAGGCGCTGTCCAATAAAGCGCCCGACCTATCTCTAATTTTTACCATTGCAGTAGCTAGGAATACATGACCCACCCTTGTGGCCTTTCATCTCAGTGCTTGGGTGAGATGAACACAATGACGAATTAATTCCGGATACCACACCTACTGCTTCTATATTATTTTCGGAAGTTGTAGGCACTGAGTTTGTACTAGTACTTGTAATGTTCCTCGATAAACCAGAACGGTCATTACGTTCTTGTGTCGTACGTCCTACACTAGAAAAACGATGGAGTATAGTATTGTGGGGCCTGTTACACACCCTACACTTTGACATCTGACAGTCTCGAACTGAATGACCCTTAGATAGGCAATTGATGCATAAGGCTCTCCGCTTCACTTCTTCGAATCGATCAAGCGCAGACAATTGGCCGAACTTTGTGCAGTGAAAGATGCTATGAGTAGATTCCGAGCAAAACCCACAAACCGCCTTAGTAACCTTAAGTGCAGTAGGGTTCTTGTGCTGTTGGCCAGATCTCTTCGAATGCTGATTTTTAGAGAACTTAGTTGATCCTGTATATACCTGAGGTTTCCTTTCCCTAACTTCTAAGAATTGACAACGTCTACATAATACAGATTCGCACTGACTCCATGTCGGAAATTCAGTATAATGAATGCTTTCCTCCCATTTAGCCTGAGAATCAGCGTCGAGCTTGGAATTAACGAGGTGAATTACGATTGAGTTTACAATGTTAGTATCACTCCCTAATATTCGCAACGCACTGAGATGAGCACTCACGTTATCAATGAGACTTCTTAATAAGCATGCTGAACCTTTCTGTACCTTTGGTTACTCGAACATTTCGGTAATATGCTCTTGAAATATTAGACATTTGTTGTCATATCTATCCTTGAGTTTGTCTAACGCTTCGTTATAGGCAGCTGCCGATTTTCCCAAAGAATCGATAGTCCGAAGAGCTGGACCGATTATACAATTTCGCAAATGGTTATATTTCTCCGTAATTGACTTACTCGAATCATCGTGAACTAGTTTGTTGAAAGTTGCAATAAAGCTTGGATACTCTGAGTATTAGCCTGAGAATTGTGGTAATCTGAGGGGAGGCAAGCTAGCCCTGGGTGGTGTTGGAACAACAAAGGAATTGTTGCCTTAACTAATGCTTGATCTTCCGAGATTGGGCAACAACGACAACATTTTTGACTTAACGTCGCAATACAAATCTTCTAACTCTCCCCTCACGGTAATATTTGTCTGATCAGCTGGAGATAGTTTTTCAATTAGTGTTTGATGTGATAACAAAAGCTTCCAATAAGATTCCAAGATGCCTAATCTACACTCTAATTCATTGGCTGTGAGATTATCTGCCTTGCCTGACAGATAGTTCTTCATACGCGAGATGCAACCTTTTGTATTTCCACGTTGCAATTTCAAATCATCTAATTGCTTCTTGGAACCTGATTCCGATTGAGCTTCAGACAAATTGTCGTCTTTAAGCATATCGGGGTTACTCACTATGAACTAACCAATTAATTGACACAAGTTTCTTGACAAATGCCTCACTGGTACACTATTATATTGTGTTTGAAATACGTGGTTCAGAGTTGTATTTGTTGAAATATATGTTGTGTAAATGTTAATAGTCTATAATTTCAACTAACCACTTCACGTATGTATGTTGATTCAAATTATTATTAATATTGAATATAATTCTTATTCTAAATGAATTTATTTTGTATGTTCATGTCTACGAGTTCATGCAATATGTAGTTCTAAATGAATATTCCCCAACTAGGTTAGATTTAATTATCACGTCACAATTGCTATCATGTACAAAAGTATGAATGCTTGTATTCAAAATACTCACAACGAGCAACAACAACGATTAGCAGTAAAGCAATTGAACTGTGCATTCACACAATTAGACGTCTATAACTGTTTCGATTATGTAGGTTCTGCTTTATGGCTCCAACAACTACACATATATGTATATATGAGCATAAATTAAATGACAATGCATACCTTTTAATCCAACGATGTTATTAAGTGATCGTTCTTAGCATAAATCCGATTTACCTACTTTTCCTCTTATTGCGGAAAGTTTATTAAAATGCAGGTAGATGTGTCTTAAATTATATAAACTGCATCACTTTCCTTGATGATCGCCTTTAGCAATTATCTGGGCCAATTTCTGCGTGAATATGTAGAATCAACTAGTTCACGTACTGCGCTGGAACTTGATCACAATCCCCGTATCGCCTTTAATTCCATGCGGTCCTGTCACGGTCGCCAATGAATAAACTTGCACTAATTTGTGCAAGTTTGTGAAATAATGAGGTATTTCACCGAAAAACAAATTGATGGGATTACAGCTCCTTGCGGAATAAAAGATTCAGTTCCCCTTTTTATTATCCACTTTATTACCAAAAATAACCTGACTGATGAACCAAAGTGATGTCTGTTTGCTATGCTAGTCCAACAACGAGTAAAAGTTTTACAGACGGAAAACTACAGTCTAGCCAAAATTTATTTACGAATGTCATTCAACAAGAAAGAGTGTAGCTACGTTTATACAATGTCATTCAACAAGAAAGAGTGTAGCTACGTTTATACAATTATACAAATTATTATTATACAAGACATTCTTCAATTACAACGAGAGAAAGGAAATGAAATTATACAACTATTGTAGATGAAATTAAGATAATTAACTAATGTTTTAACAGATGCACTCATCAGTGCTGTAGCTATCCATGTTCGCATTATAGAATCCAAACAAACTTGTTCTCCGGAAAGAAAGAAAATATACTGCTTGGAAGGATATTTACAATGAAATGCAAGCTGTTGCATATAAATTTGTAATATCAAAATTAAAAGAAGCTTAGAATGGAATAAATGCCGATATGAAAAAGCAAACTGGAAATTTTAAAAAACGACAGTGTGCAACGGGTGGTGAGCCTCTATCCGCTGAAATACATGACGTAACGTGGGAAGTTAGGGATGTCATTGGATCGACGCCGTTCTTTCTGTAGGTACTAAATTAAAATTTACGTTTTATTAGCACTTACAATTAATTAGCACTTACTGCAGAATACTACAATCAATCATTATGACAAAGAAAAAAATTTTTGCAATTCACAAGATGTTGATACGGCTGATGTAAATACTGTGAGAAAAGTTAATCGTGAGCTGCATGTACATCTATTAGCTCAGGTAAGATTAAAATAGTGGAATTAGTGTAAATTATTTATAGTGTAACTTAAATATTGTTATAGTTTTCAGGAATGTAAATTTCAAAATAGTTCAAACTATAGAAGGTGGAAAATGTCTGCTGTCAATTTGTCCATATGGCTGAAAGTGGACAACAAATTATTCTAGCTAAAACACTAAATACGTTTATAGCACTGTGTATATTGCACTTATGGTGCTAGCACCAGTAGTTTTATAATGTTAGTGTTGAGGATGCTCTTATGACTAAGTTTGTTGGTGTTAAGGTTCCGAAACTAAAAGGCATGATAACAAACCTGTTAAGAAAGCTATTAATCTTATGGAGACCAAGTGGAGAACTTTATAAAACCAAAATTTAAATAACAACACCAAAGGTGTCAGAGAATGTTACTTGGGGCAGGTTAATGGCAGAAAATGTCGGCAACTAAAAACATTTTAATACTAAATTTGTTTGTTATCTTAATGGATTCTTTATTTATTTTAAAAGTATTTAGAAATAAATTGTGGTCTATAAAAGTTCCTCGCGTTTGCTTGTGGATTGTTGTCGTCGACAAACATTTTCTTCCTCGGATGACGCTGTCGGTAATGCATTTTGTTCAATGATTAAATCTGAAATAAATACTATTGTCATGAAATCATTGTATCTGATTTACTTTTCAAGTCACCTCCATAGAAAAGGGAACTTCTATCCTCTACTATATAGAATAATACTGCCAGGGCAAATATTGCATTTTTGCCACTTCCAGATCAACTTTCACACCGTTGAATAACCACAAAAATTAATTTTTCATCTGTCCGAATAATCATTGAACGGTTGATTTGGTTTTGATATGAGCTTGGAATACTTAATTGAGATAACCGCCATTGCCTGAACATTTAAAAAATTTTATTTTATCTACCAATAAAAATTTCCAAATTCTTCGTTCGTACAGTACTTAAAGGGACACACCCTTTTCTTATAAATTCTCACTTTATGTGAAAGAAAACAATGTTCCAGAATTTCGAAATCAGTATAAATGTGCTCATCTGAAATCATAGTTGATAACATTTGAGAAATAGATTTATTACAAAATTTGAGGTTACTTTCAACTAGATGCCATTTTGTGTTGTTACTAATTTCAGTATCATCTTAATTATAGAACTTCTTTTTTCATCACTACGGACCATTGATTGTATTTTCTTTGCGCCCTTGGTAAAACACATTAAATTTGTTAAAATATATTTGACCTTGTATTACTTTAAAATGGTCCTATTCCTGTATCAAATTGCAATTCGAAGATGATATATAATATGTACATTGTACATACAGATGTGTTTGAAAGGAGTGTTAGCTTCGACAATGATTTTTGCAGGAGCTGCAGTCTGCTCGTCCCTGCAAATGTAGCACAATAAACATTAATATGTTTTTAGAAAATTTGTATACCTCTAAACTTTTTATTCGAGTTTCTTTCTTTCTTGCAACCTTACTCATAACGATATAATTATATGTTCGTTTTGAAAAGAGGTATCACATATAAGACATAAAATAGACTGGAACTAATAGTGTTAATCCTGACTAGATACAATTGTGGTGACACGTCTGTTCCCGTCCGCAATTCTCTGAATACATGACAAATCACCGGTGAATCAGGCAATACATGTTTCGGGATTCCTCGCTAGTAATAATTGCTGGGCGTAGAAAGTCTTAGGTTAGTCGGCTAAAATTTTTACTTTTGAAATAAAAAACAGGGAATTTAATTTTTACGTCAGATTTGTAAAATAAGATTTAATTATAACGTTTATTTATTTTACTTGGTTTGCACAAATAAAAGGATCAATAAAACACGAAATATCAAGAATGTAAACCCCAGGCTGTTGATTCTCCACATCAATATTGTGGATACATGCTCATGCTCGCACAGGTAGCAGCCCATTTCTTCGCTCATGTGTTTCTTTTTTAGCTCAATCACTGTTTTGTGTTTGAAGAAGAATTGCGGGACACAAGTCTCTGCTCAAGGCTACAGCAAATTAGAACCAACTAAAAGGAAACGATCCCTTGGTTAGTACCTGCCTGCCGAAAGACATCGACAACCCGTCTGCCAAGACTCGCGTGCTAAACTGGCCCCTCCCTGACTCACACTACTGTCCATGCTCGATTCCTTCTCCAGAAATCCGACGTAAGCATCCATGGACGCCCGTGTGGACCTCTGAAGGAATTATTGAAACGCACAAGGGTCAACATCCTCCCTCACTCCCTAGCTACTAGTAGAGGAATGGTGGTGCCAGTGTTTTAGGAACTGCCCAACTGTACCATCTATATGCTGTATTCTGCCAACGGTGAACAGCGCCCTCTACTGATATCCGTTAAAATCTACGTCTGTCAAGAACCTTAACACAAGTTACTAAGTACCTACCTAGTATCACAGACTTCCGTCCGGACCAGTGTTCCCTAGTTTCCGTGCATACAAACTCCACTACAACCAGGAACTCATGACAAATAGTTGGTGTCTTGCTCTTAGTAACAGCACACCCACTAAATAATCACAAACAAGTAATATCATATATGCAACGCCTATGGGCGAAAATGATGTTCTGCAGTAAACATGAAGAAGAATACAAAAACCGCTCTAATGTCGTTGCCCTTAGAACTTAAAGGCTTCTTTCCTTGCTACGAAATGAAATAGAATGATGCCTGGACCTGATGTAAAAAACCTAGTTTTTTCTTGGAAATAGGAGAATATGTGTGGAACACTGGAGCCGAATTCAGGGATTTTAGTTAAGTTTTATTTTCATGTTAAAGTTTTTAATTTTTACGTTTGTTTACATTTAGTAATTAAATGTTTGGTTTATTGTTAAGTTTACAGCTAGGCGCCTTAAATGATTATTGGAGTCTTCGTGGAATGCTGTGGACATCTTTTATGTGGTTTGTTAAGTTGTTGTTTTCAAATGTTTTTAATTTAGTTTGTATGTTTGTTTATTGTTCCGCGCGGAACAAAATCTATAAAGCAAAGTAGCAAAGTTACATAATTAGATAATGAAAACTTTTATTGATTAAATACGTTTAAAATCGGTGCATGTGATTATGCTTTACATCTACTTAGCTACAAATTGATGAAAATTAGAACAACCATTGCTACATTTGTATATGTATATACATATGTTTAATTTTTAAATTAATATTTATAAAAAATGAATGACTTATCAATGAAAGATTTCCAAAATAATTTTTTTTATTTTGTATAACTACATATGTAGAAACACGCCTTGCAGACAGAAATTCTTCATCGTGCAATTTCCCACCATGGTCCTTAGCTTTGTAAGCTGCATGAAGATCAAAGGATTGCTGGTACCAAAGACCTTATTATGCGTGAAAGTATTTTGCAAAAATATCACGTTGCAATCGTTTACCGTGAAACAATATCAAAACATGTATCTCTCCAAATACCATAACCTGATTTTAAAAGAAAGAATTACAAAAGCTATAAATGGTCTAACTAAGACCATTCTTAGATGAATGCCCGTATGTAATTTCGTATGGTCACCCATCTGTGCAAGTTTGATTTTTGAAGTGGTTTTTCGCAAATATTTCTGAAACGGTTCGTCAAACAGTAAAAATGATTATAACCAATTGCATAGGATTTCATATTCTGAAGAACTTTTCAATACAATATAAACGTCAAGGATTGATGATTTATTTTTTTGTTCGGCAACCCTACGAAGGAGTTACCCGATTTGTCCCATTTTCGAACTTTATTTTACTCTTCTTTTTTTTTAGAAGCCCCTGTGCAAAATTTCAACTACCGCGAGTTATTTTGAGGACGGAGTGACAGACGGAAATGCAAAAATCAAAATCACTTTTAATATTATGCGTGGGTATAGGTACAACCCATTTTTCTCTACTAACATTCTTTCAAAACGGAATGACAGACTTAATATAGCGTTTAGATTTCTTCTAGGGTATAAAAACGTTTCTCCACTTCTTCATTTTGGTTTGCCATACTAATTGTAATTAGTAAGTTGTTTTTAATGATGACTTACTGATGCTCAATACTTACATTACAAATAAAGCAAAATTCGAGATATGAAGATAAAAACTAATTTTAATACTCAAATCTTAATCAAAGCAAAAGTTTAATTTATTTAATTTTATTAAGCCTTTTAAGAATTTTTGATATCCATGGTTTGTAGTATGCAATATTTGTCCCTACTGAAGGTTTTTCCGCATCGCAAATATCTTTATCTCCAGATTTAATATCAAAACCATACGAAATTATACCGATAAGTAAATCCTTCCCTCGTTTACCCATATTGAGCAATACAAATGGTCCACCAGAATCGCCTGTACAAAACACGGCTTTTTTGTCTTTTCCTAGTCCACATAAAACATTATACGCGATTTCTTTTTGTGAAATAAATGTTGAACACAGAGTTGGCGACAAAATCTGTAAATGTATCTTCTGTAGAAATGTTGATAACATTCCCGTTTCCGTTTCACCCCAACCTAGTAGCATCACGGTCTCACCAGTAAAAGAGTCTTTTTGGTTTTCATCAGGAAGTTCTATCACATCGACGTAATTAGTCATATAGAATGGTTTCTTCAATTGAACAATAGCAATGTCATCGTCAAAATTTAAATTATTTTTATCATATTGAATGATTTTTTTCACGCTTCGCTTTTGTACTGATGAAGATGTTTTATCGCCCATTATTAAATGCCCTGCTTGAACTATTAAATGAGATTTTGTTGAGCCATTAAAACAATGCCCAGCAGATAGTACAATATCCATGCTTATGATAACTCCGCCACAGTGATGGTGCCCAGAAGAAAATATTTCGGCCATATACGGATATTTAGTGCTAGATGTAATAATTTCTACTTTTCTATTACGAAAAGTCATACCTCCTAGACGATCCCCATGATAAAGTCGTGATTTTGGCAAAACGACTGATCTAACTAATACTAAACTTTCAGTTATAAGGACTAGAAATGTAACAATGCATTCAAGTCTCCCCATTTCGAACTATTAAAGAGACACTCCGATTCAGCTTATATACCAAAACCATATTTGTATACATATCAAATAAGGCATTACAGTCGTATGAATAATATGAAAATGTTTATTCAGGTGTTTTTTCTTATAAAATTAAGAGCCTCGTTGAGAGTTCTACAGTAAAAGATTTAAAACGAAAAACCTTATTTATTTTAAATGTTTTTTCTTATAAAATTAAGAGCCTCGTTGAGAGTTCTACAGTAAAAGATTTAAAACGAAAAACCTTATTTATTTTAAATGAATGTAATTAGCTTCCGACGTAAATACAAATATAATAATATGTATAATATTATTAGTATTCAACAAAGGAGATGGCTCTAATTCTTCTTCTGTGTGAATCCAGCCCAGCGAACGGTGAACTACGATGAACCAAAAATTACGCTTTATATACGTATTGTATCTTTCTAAACTAAGAGAAAAAAATATTGTATGAATAATGAATGTAGCCTTCGAGAATCGGTTATCCGGTGCACTAGTCTATGATTTGTTCGCACTAGTGAATTCTTTTCTGAAATCGGATTAGAAACCCCTTTAGAAGTGTACTGACACCATTCTAGTTCGAAGCTGTCAAATTTGGAATTGGTAATTCTGGTGTATGTTTTGTGTGATTCTGTGGTGTGGTGAAGTTAGAAAGAACCGAATATTATGACCCACTTTGTAGAATAACTTGGATCTACTTTTAGGTAAATACATATAAATATAACTCAAAATTGATTACATATCTGTAATACATATAGTCATTGTTGTAAATTGCTCTTTTCTTTATGTTATAGAAGTTGCACGCATTTTACAGGGTTCAGATTTGGAGACAGATGAGGCTGCAGTGCGCGCAATTTTAGAAAACAAAACAATTGGAAAAACCAACTTTTGCAATTTTTGTTATTTTTAAAATTCATATCTTGCCTCATAAATTTCTGGACGGATGGTAAAAGTCGGTGACTTCTTGACCAATATACCAAATATATGACACGAATTGGTCCGTGTAAAAAATTTAGGAATAAAAAGGCACTTGGCCCAAAAAATAACATTAATAAATTCCGTTTGTAACGCGAAGAATTAATGCTACTAGAGAATAATAGGTTGGATACCCACGCATAATAATAAAAATTATTTTGATTTTTCCATGTTCGTCTGTCCGTTGTCACGATAGTTCGAGAACGCGTTTACTTAAGGAGCTGAAATTACACACGGGCTTTGTAAAAAGAAAAGAAAAAAAACAAGTAAAATTAAGTTCGAAAATGGGACAAATCGGGTAACTCCTTCGTAGAGTTGCCATATAAAAATTTCGTTTTTAAATATACATTTGGACAGTGCCTAATAGCGCGTCGACGTAAATAAAGCTTAAAAGCTTGACTAAATCGGGCAACCATGTCTTATTGTGGCCATACAAAATTTTGATTTTTGACGTATACTGTAAAAACGACCAGTTCTACACATTTTTATTGTACTGAAAAGCTCTTAAGAATATGAAATCCTATAAGACTGGTTATAATCATTTTTTCTGTCCGACGAACCGTTCCAGAAATATATGCGACAAACCACATCAAAAATGAAACTTGCACAGGTGGGTGACCATACGAAATTACGTACGGGCATTCATCTAGGGTATCATAAGGATTAGTCTTTTAGACCAATTCTAGCTTTTTTACTGATTATTAGGTGTATTGTGTTATATCGTTTTTTCCAAACTCATATTTCAATAAAGTCCAAAACAAACGCTGTAATAATGTTTTTCTGCACACAAATATAATAATATCCATAACAAACCCTGCAATAATTTTTGCACAACAAATAACACAAAAATCCCGTTCAATCTTTTCTCAAGCTTTTCTCCTGGTGTGGTTTGGTGGGAAGAAAAAAGCATGAAAATTACAGATTCGGTGGCAGTCGAAGAAAAGAAATGAAGAGAGAATAACAATAGCAGAAGTTTCATCTACTTGCTCATCCTCAAATAAACGAGCCAAGCTTAGGTCAGTATAGATGATTTACTCGGGTCGATTTTCCCGAGGGTGGTATCGTGATATCTTCCTAAATTGCTGTAGCGGTATGCTTGAAGCAGCTTCCTTCCTCTCGGTAAGATCAATTGGTAGCTAGACACTGCTTTATATTATACGTACCTTATGCGTAATCTCAATATGAGACAGAGTATATCTCCCTTTATTCCACAAATGGGGGCTTAATGTAAACAACTCCGAGGGATATTTTTAATACACTTATATTTATTCTCAAAACAGTCCCGCATACACTTTTCATTTCTCTTAATTGCAATTGGCGGAACTACTACACTGCCCTATATGTAATTAGTTTATTAACTATTCACAATTTGTTGGAAAAACTCTTCCGCTGCACAATATGTGATTTTTCAAGTAACTATATCCAACCGCTTGAGCTATCCGTAATAAGTTCAAAAATCGACTCTCTTATTTTTAGTTTTTAATTCGCGTGACGATCCCGATCGTGGATTTTAATCGACTCCTTTGAGTCTCTATAGTCCCGTTGTTCAGGGTAGGAAAAAACTTAATTTACATTTTCCTACCCTGAGAAAAATATTTACGTTGGGCATGTTTAAACACAACCAAAATTATCGCGACAGACGATGGCTTGATGTGTAATTTGATATTTTCGTAAATATCAAGCCATCGTTTGCTTTTAGTGCATACATTGTTGCACCCACAATATATGCAGCTCGCGACAATTTGCTTTTTCGGTGAAGACTTGATCGTTTCAATCTTCACCGAGTAAAATTTATGTGCATGTATGTACAGACAATGTACATACATATTGTGTTTTTGACAAATCTTACTGACCAGACCACCCAGCAAACACTAAGAAGCCAATGCGAATCGCAGAAATATCACAAAGTGGAACATAAATTTCGCTAGTCAATTCAAATGAGATATGAAAGCGAAACCTCGAGCGGGAGAAAATGATGACAGAATATTGTATGACATTGGTGGTGTCACTTCGGACCCTCTTTGCCTTTCTTTTTCGACAAAATGTGATAAATTTCAATGCATCCAACGTGAATATTAATCTACTATGGTAACGATAAATTTAGCGATTCGCAAGTTAAATTATTTCTCAATCATTGGCTATATCAGCAGAATATAATTTATTAACTTAAGATACATACTTATCTAGTCCAGTCACCTATAAATGTAGCCTCTCATTTCACTCTTCATGTTAATTAAATGTAATTTTAATTGGTCACCTTTTACTTCACTGAGATACAAATACGAAAATTTCTGATTTGTTCGTGCTGAAATGGAAAAATAGAACCTAAAATCTTGAAGCTGTAAAACTTTCAGAAGTTCGGGCACAAAATGTTGTGACTCAGGTGCCCAATGCCCCGAATCACAACCATAATACCGATACATCAATATATCGTCCAATACGATATATTGATGTACCATTAATTGACCCTGAAAATGAAAAATTATATCATTTTTAAATCTCATTCAAAATTTAAAATGCATTTAGAAATGCATTCCCATATTATAACAAAATGCAATGTAGCATAAATTGCATTTTGTTATCAGACACACATTCCACTCACACGGTATGCACACTTACCTACATACAGTGTCTTCTTACTTTTTTCCGTATGTACTATGTACATACGTACATTACTTGCTTAATCCAATCTAATTGTATGTACATACATACATACAATTTTTGAAACAAATTAAAATCACAGTTATACCAATCAATGTGAAACTGATAATGTTTAAATGAAAATTAAAGTGGAACTGCTAAAATCGGCTACTATTGAATAAAGAAAATTACATTTTCTTTTTTTAATAACTGCTTTAAATTTTCACCCTTGGATCTCCCTCTTAACCTTAAAAGTGGTGTGCTCTTCGCTTGAAGCATGGCACATCATAGTACACAACATTTTGGTGGCAGCGGTGTTCCTACCCAATAGAATCAAATCAGTGCAATAAAAGAAAGTTAATTAAATTATTTCAAAAATTAAATTAATAAAAATCTACAACACCACAACATTTTGGTGGCAGTGGACCCTATCCAAATCAGTACCTAAAAATTATTTTTAAATAAATTAATTAAAATAACAAAAATCTGCCACAAATAACATTTTGGTGGCTAACTCAAAAACCAGTACACAGTGCGAGAAAAAAGGGATTATCAGTGAAAAATAATAAATAAATAAAAAAAACAAGAAATAGTAATAAGCCCGGGTACCCAAAAGGGTACTTAGAGGCAATTTTGAGAATTGTTTATAGTGCCATAGTGCTCCACCGGTGGACCCTTGCGAGGCTTCATCCCTGCCTCAACAAGACGATTCCCAGAAGGAAGACATCTAGAACTCGTCGTGCAGGATGCGCGACGTATCATCGTCATCCTTCTTCAGCACCTTTTAGAAACAATCTCCCGCAACTATTGTCCATCTTCATCGTCAACACCTTCAACCGGACCATCAGGAGAAAGAAAAATTACAGGCTATTCTAGCAGTACCTACGTATCGGAATAAAGCAAGAAAAATATCGACAGGAAGAGCAGACAATTAATAAGGTAGAAACAATTTATTTTCCAAGAAAAGAAATCAATTATAATACCTATATAATATTATATTGTGTAAGATAATACAAAATTTTTCTTTCGCACTTCAATTTTGGATACACGGTATAAAAAAAAATAATTTGTATAGTATATTTTATAATCCGTACAGTGTACACATATATTTGACCTTTTGGATACATACATACCCTTTTGCTCTTAATAAACTTTATACCAATTTAATTATACTCCTATATAAAATACATACACAATATTTACATACTTATTTAATATTTTTGTTTAATATTATTAACCACATTAATAGCAAGAGTAGAGGAAATATAGAATCTGCGGCAAGACTTCGTGAGCTTGCTGGCCAGAGGACTTCGAATAAAATCAATAATCGATCCCCTGCGAAAGGACTTTGTGAGCCTATCGTTCAGAGGAAAGATATTGATTGGAGGAACAATCAATAGGTAATTCATTTGCATATTTCATATATTCATTACATTTTTCCTGATTGTTTCCATATTTACACATTTTCTAGTTTTTTTTCTCTTTCATATTTCCCGGTTATTCACATATTTACACACTTTTTTTGTGAAAATATAGATACGGAAAGCCAACATAAGGTGACTTAAAAATAGAAAATAACAATAGATTATAAAAAAAAACAAAAAGAGGAAGAAAATAATAAGTTACAAAAAAATTAAAACCAACTCCAAGCTTAATTTTACCTTGCTATCTGACTAATTCAGTTATAGACCTTTATTTAAAACAAATAATAAATAATTTCAATGCAATTTAAGCACATACATACCTTTTCCACAAGGAGAATTTAATTTTTAATTTCTCAAACTAATTCATTGTTTTACTCCAAAGATAATTTTAATTCTAATTGAAATCAAGTGTTCTTAGATTTATTCACACACTTTTTTTTGGTGTTGTGTTTCAAAATTGCATTTGCTAAATTCTTCCCAATATTTACGTCCTATATAACTGACAGATATGACAAACGAAAACAAATCTTTCGATGAGCTTTGCTTGTCACAAGTCCCAAAAATGGCAGAAATTAGACAAATTCTGGCCAGTTATCACAGAGCGAATAAAAGCAAAAGGACTTCAGACTTTACTTCTGAAAAACTCCAAAATTTGGAAGACGTATGGGCATCATTTGAAAAAACCGAAACCCTGATTCAAGATCATGAAGATTTTACTGAAACTCATGATTATTTTAAGCAGTCATGCTATGACAAAACGGAGGACTGGTACAATCTTACAAAGGCAACTCTGTCTGATAGGTTGAAATCCATATCAGTCCACACAGAGCGCAAAAATAACCCGTTTTACGTCCCACTTCCAAAAACTTCTCAAAAACCAACTGCAGCTGATAACCAGGACAGCACAGACAAAGATCAATCAAATACAGTACGGTTTCGGTTGCAAGAAGATAGACGAAAAACATTAACCCATATTATTCAATCTATAGATAATAACTCGCTACCAACTGCAAGCCAGGCATATTTAACTCAAAAACTACATTCGCTGCATGGGTATTGGGATGATTTCAAAACAACTCATATTGAAATAATTTCAAATACTGGCCCCGAAGATAAAGGCAGCGAATACTTCACGGAAGATATTTATATAAATATGGAAACATCATATTCAGATACTATAATCGCACTTCAGGAACAGCTAGATTCTCGATTTCAAGGGTTATCAAATACTACAAATGATCTAACAAATCATCACCATAATGTCTCTTTTAGAGACCAGTCGCATTTCTCCTTATCAGACGCAAGGTCATTAATTCCAAATTTTAGTGGAAATTCTAAGGATTTCCACAAATTTATTTCAAGATGTGACGACATGTACGCAACAGCATCGACGGTGAGCGAAAAACTCTCCCTCCTTAGCTTAATAAGGAGTAAATTATCTGCAGAGGCGTATGATGTATATAGGTACAATCAAATATCAGATTGGTCTGATTTAAAATCTCTGTTAACTCAAAACTTCCAAATCAAAACCTCTAAATCCACCCTACAGTCTCAATTAAATAATTCAAGACAAGGTAGAGAGAAAAGTGTAAAAGACTTTTTGCAGAGATTAAATACAACACTGTCCAAGCTAAATGAGGCAACACATTCCTATACAACAGACAAGGTGCTCCTACGGTCTTTGTTAAAAGATAATGAGTGTCAGGCTGTGAGAGCAATTGAAGATGGGTTATCCAATACACAATTACAGACCTTAGCAAAAGTGCATTCCGATAAACCTTTTCTGCACTAAAATCACACATCTTGGAGCATGCATCACGCTTAGAGCAGAAACAACTCGGTTCCCAAGCACAAAACAAGATAACTCAAACTCCATTTGCGCAAATAATAAATTCAAATCTTCGTTGCTTCAAATGTAATAGACTGGGGTTGCTGCATCAAGTTTCCCAGTCATACAACGCACCACGCAAAATTTCAATGCAGTTCCAAAGCTAAAACCCAATTACAACGTTCTCCAGATTTTAATAAAATTAAATATCCATCACAATCTCCTTCATGTCGATATTGTCATCGGATGGGACATACAATCGAGGAATGCACGACAAGAACTGCGAATAATAATCGCTTTAACGACAGCCCAAGAAATCAAAATAATTTCCAAAACGTGAAAAATACTCCACCAACAAACACGGCTGACAGACAGCCTCAAAATAGGAACTGGCAGCAGCCAATATTCCGAGAAAGTCGAACTCCATCGCCGAGATATAATCATGCCAATATCTCGGCTAGATCGCCATCTCCAAAGAGGACAACTAGCAAAAGTCCATCGGCTGGATGCAGCGGGGCATCTCATTCGGCAACCCCTCGTATATAGAAACTACAGCACAAGTCCACAGGAATCCCGAAACAATATCGACACAGTCAGAACAAAATTGATACGTATCCCCGTCCAAGTAAATAATAATTCTTTAACAATTTCTTTGCCTGTCGATATGTGCTCTGCTCCAAAGCTTACCTTTTTAATCGACACAGGAGCAGAGATCAGTTTAATAAAACTCCATCCATTAAAGCCAGATAGCATCTGCTACAGAGATGCTGCCTGCAATATAAATACTTTGTTTACAGAGTCCACTATAGCCATCTATAGCCACACAAGAGGCTGAATTAAATAAAATTCTATCTCCATCCAAAACTTCACAAGATATGAAGCAAGAACGTAAAAGCATATCTTCATCTACAGCCGCACAAAAGGCTGCATCTAGTAAAATTCTATCTCCATCATCAATAGATTCACAATAAGTGAATTCCAAGATAAAATCAAAGAAGTCAAAGAATTTCAATAAAGTTTTATCTCCTTCAAATTCTATCGAGTCAGAATCATCGTATAACTCCTTCCAAATTCCACAAAAGTTGGAATCATATCTCCATCCTTTTAAAAATCCGAAAGAATCGGATAAATAAAATAAAATTAAAATTCCGGCTCGATCAGAATTCGTCATTGAAATTCCAACTCCTTCTATTCAAAATCAATCGGTCTGTTTCAAGCAGGAAATAAGGCCAGGTTTATTTCTTGGAAATTCGATAGTCGAACCAGTCAACGGTATGGCAAAAGTCCTAATCCTCAACACAAACGAGGAGGACGCCGATCTGGCACCTTACGAGGTGAACCCAGTTTACCAAGACTTGGACGACTTTGTGGTCATCTCCACAGTCTCTGAAAGAGATCCAATTAAGGGCAGAATAATTAAGCTGCAAAACCTTATAAAATTGGATCACTGTAACTCAGAGGAATCTGAGAGTGTTGGCAATATCTGTAGGAAATTCAACGATCTGTTCTTCATAGAAGGGGATTTCATTTCATATACAGATACGATTACCCACAAAATCGAGACAATCCAGGACAACCGCCAATTTATACCAAGCCTTATAGACTTCCTGAGGCAAGCCGAACGGAAATAAATCGGCAAATACAAGAAATGCTTGAGTCATCAGACCTTCACATAGTCCCTGGAATTCTCCACTTCTCCTGGTTCCCAAAAAACCAGATGAGAATGGAAACAAAAAGTGGCGAGTAGTGGTAGACTTTGTGAGCCGAGCTCTCAATGGTGCAGAGACTCGTTACTCAACTATAGAGAAGGAGCTCTTAGCTATCGTTTTCGCAGTAGAGCAATTCAGTCCATACGTTTATGGCAGACAGTTTACAATTATAACTGACCATAAACCATTGGTATGGCTCATGAATGAATCTGAAAGACCACTCCTCAAGACTAATGAGATGGAGAATACGTCTTGAGGAATATGACTGCAAGATAGTCCATAAATCAGGCAAGCTCAACACAAATGCAGACGCTCTCAGTAGAGCTATTCGAATTAGTAGCGAAATTTTCGCAGAACCTACCACCTGCGTAAATGTGGTGACAAGGAATCAAGCTAGACCGCAGGCGAATTTGAATACTCCCAACACGAGTATCATTAATCAAAATTCAACTCCATCACAAGCGAACAATTACTCAGTCATAATAACTGAGACTAATTTTCCTCTTTTACTGACTACAAATGCGAATTTTAAATTCTTCATCTTGCCAATGCAAGATACAGAACTTGAAAGAGTGTTGGATTCGAAACTAAAATTTTCAGATAGATCCCCACTTTCAGACACTGAACTGAACTTCTTCAAAAGAAAAGACTCCATAATAATTATTTCCAAAACTAATTTACCTTGTCGATCTCAAAGAGATAGATCAGACCTCGAAAAGATTTTAACTGAGATCTGCTCATACACAGAAGCAAATCAGTTAAAACAAATAAATATCTCCTTCATCATATTAGATCCACAGAATCTAATAATTATTAAAAACATTTTTACCAAGGTCTTCACTACTAAACAAATAAACATTAAACTCCATCAAGATTCTATTAAATATATATCCCATATTAATGACATCGAACAAGTCTTAAAAGATTTTCACTCATTACCAACGGGAGGCCATCAAGGTATTTCCCGTACTATTAAAAGAATCAAAAAGCAATTCTACTGGCTTGGCATGTCAGACGACGTGGTCAAATATGTAAGGAAATGTAAACTTTGTCAGGTGAACAAAGTATCCAGAAACCCTAAAATTCCTATGAAAATCTCGAGCATTAGCTCCAAACCTTTCGAAAGAGTGTACCTAGATGTTGTAGGACCTCTGCCAATTACACATTCTGGAAATAAATACGTCCTTACATTTCAAGACGACCTTGCAAAATTTTCTGAGGCTATTCCCATAGTCGACACCGAGTCTAAGACAATAGCGGAAGCCGTCACGACAACAATAGTTTGTCGACATGGTATTCCCAGAAAGTATCCTCACAGATCAGGGTTCTAACCTCATAAGTAGCATGTTCGCCGAGGTATCTAAATTGTTGAGAATAAAACGACTTAAAACTACTCCATATCACCCTCAAACGAATGGTGCATTAGAAAGAAGTCACAGAACCCTAGCAGAATATCTCCGATCTTATGTAGCAAAAGATCCACAAGACTGGGATACATGGATTCCTTATGCCATGTTTGTATACAATACTACCCCTCATTCGAGTACTAATTACACTCACCGCGAACTCCTTTACGGATTCCCAGCCGAAATTCCAAACAATTTGAAATCTTCTCCAACCGTTTGCTATAATTACGACAATTATGAAAGCGAGTTAAAAACGCGTCTACAGCATAGCTTCAAAATAGCTAAATACATAGCCATGGCCAATAAAGAAAAATCCAAAATACAATATGACAAAAGCTCCGTCCAAAAATCTTTTATGGTAGGCGATAAAGTCCTACTTAAGAGCAGAGTTCGAGGGAAGAAATTCTATGGTCAGGTCCGTATGAGATTAATTCCCCCGAAAATTCTACTATTAAAATCAATAATAAAAACAAAAGAGTCCATAACAATGACCTAAAACTGTTCTCAGAGTAAAAACTTCAATATCTTCAAATATCATTCAGAGATATTAACATATTGTCATCTTCCAGGATTCCAAAATGATGCATATAGCATTCATTCTAATTTTCATCCCCTTCATCTACGGCTCAGGAATAGAGGTAAAGCAGCTAAATGCTACTGCAGGCATTTATTTTGAGGAAATTGGCAGAACCAATTTCTACACCAACGAGTGGAAATTAGTGACATTCTAAGACCTGGAAAATTTTAAAACAGAATTCAACAACATCGAGTTCATAGCCCAACAAATTACAGCGACCTGCCAGAAGCTGGACAAACACCCAGCCTTAGCCACACTTGTAACGGTACGTTGTTACAAATAAATCTTATATTAGCCAACATAGAATATAAGAATGTGTTACTTGTGACCCAAAATAGAAAACAAAGAGCACTTTTCAATGATATAGGCTCAATCTCTAAAGCTCTTTTCGGCACATTAGACGAAGATGATGCCAAAATTTATGACGAGCAAATCCGTAACCTCACCCTTAACCAAAACTCCCTCCTATCACTTATGAAAAGCCAAACTGCGATAGTCGAAGCAATCGCAAATGTTTTCAATAAAACTAAAGCCGCAATTGAAAAGGAATTCATGGTCATTCATAAAAAACTAATATCAGTGCAGATAGCCACATCATTGATAGAAAATAGGTCACTAGATAACAAAATATCAATTAAACTGGAATTACTCATTTCACTAGTCTCACTAATGGCATTCAGATACCAAAATACCCAGGCAGCATTAATAGATCTTCTTACGCATTCAAGGCATGGAAAATTTCATCCTACACTAATAACTCCTAGAAAAATAGAAGAAATTGTTATCATATATCAGGCAAGAAATACCAAAACAATGATGCTTCCCATAAATCACAGAGGAAATACATTATCACAAATTTATAAATTAAGTACAATCTCTGCGAATATTTTCAACAACAAAATAATTATTGAACTCAGAATCCCCATTCCTTTCAAGGAACCATATCAAATCTTTAAAACAATACCATTGCCTGCTATGCTTAAAAAATCGCTCGTATATATTGAACCATCAAAGAAATATATACTAATCGACTACAATCACGAATACTATCTCGAAGTAGCAGGCCAAGACATTCACAATTGCGCAACGTTGGATCATACGCACTTTTACTGCCAGATCACATCCCCAATCTTAAATGCAAATACTAGGGTAAGTCAATGCGAGATAAATTTAATAAAAAAGGAGCCGATTACATCCGATTGTAAAATTTTAACATTAGAACAAGATTGCTTTTGGACGCAATTATCGCAGCAGAACGCTTGGCTTTTCTCCCTAAAAGATTCCCTCCACGTAGATATTATTTGCGAAAATTCCATTAGCTCACAAGTTCTGCAAGGAACAGGAACAATGTATATCTATCCAAATTGCTATGTACGAAGCAAAGAATTCATCTTGCACGGACATAGCGTAAAAGTTTCTAAATTTAATTCTTATTTTATCCCAACAATAAACATTTCCAGTATAATATGGAATATGACGTCTTCTTTAAAGGAAACGCATATAGAAACAGATCCCTTAAGGATTATAAAAAACGGGGATCTAAAGAAGGTGCTAGAATCAATTCATTCGCTAAAAGAGCAGGAATTAATTCCGCTCAATCCAATCAACAATCATCATATCCACCACAATACATTATCATATATGACGATTGCATTAGTCATCTCAAATCTATGTGCGCATTTGTACGTGAAATACAAACAAAAAATCTGTAAATCACGGAAGATACTTTCTCTAGATGAACTAGAAAATGTGCCTAGACCTGCACCAAGAAAACTTTATTTCAAAATAACCCCAGCACCTAAAAGGAAAACGACAGGAAACGTTTAACCTACGGACGTTAACAAACAGACACAGTCTCCTTTTTCTAATTTCCACCATTCTAATAATCAGATGCCCATTGAAAAAAAAGAACAAATTAAAAAATAAAATGAAAAAAAAGAGCATTGAGTAATTTAAACATCTCACATCCTATTAATGTACATGTATGTAAAGAAAAATAAATAAAGCCTGATACTAGGCAGAAATTTAAAAAAAAAAAAAATAAAAAAAAAAATTATAAATAAATAAATAAAACAAATGTAGTGATTGAAAAAACAATATTAATAATTATTAATTACATATAAATAGTAATAGATAGGTATCAAATACAAAGGAGGAAACAATTATAAGTGTATAAAAACAAAAACAAAAGCACATATTATAAATAAATAGTGCTACTATTATAAGAAGAAAGAACATACAAATAAAGAAATAAAAAAAAAATAACTAAATGAAAGAAGTAAAAAAGTACGGAACACTGTATATTTTAAATTCTAGTATTATTGGTGTACTTTTATACTAGCTTAGAACCTATAATAATAATATAATGTAATTGTGGAGGCGCTTCTGTTAACTTTAAATATACTAAAATCATTTTTTTTTATTTTATTAAAAACAAGGCAATATATGGTGTGCCTTTCAATTAATATATATAACTACGCATGTAGATAAGTTTACCTATAAAATAACTGTCCAGAATCTCAATTAAAATTTATTACTATTGCAGAAAGAAAGTTTTCTTCTATAAAGAATAAAACTTTCTTTTCCCCAGGGGGAGGGATGTTGTGACTCAGGTGCCCAATGCCCCGAATCACAACCATAATACCGATACAACAATATATCGTCCAATACGACTACCATTAATTTACCCTGAAAATGAAAAATTATATAATTTTTAAATCTCATTCAAAATTTAAAATGCATTTAGAAATGCATTCCCATAGTATAACAAAATGCAATTTAGCATAAATTGCATTTTGTTATCAGACACAAATTCCACTCACACGGTATGCACACTTTCCTACATACAGTGTCTTCTTACTTTATTTCCGTATTTACTATGTACATACGTACATTACCTACTTAATCCAATCTAATTGCGTACATACATACATACAATTATCAAAATTATTCGCGCCCTCTTAAACTTAATATTTCAAGACGGGCGCACAAGTGCATATCGGATTACAGTTTCCATTGATGCATATAGCTCGCATCAAAAAACTTTTGCATTTTCTCACGTACGTTGTTTCAACGTAGTGAGAAAACAATAAAATATAAAAAAGCTTTAGCAAGATATCGTGGGTACCTGGGTGCAATTTGCCCAAACCTCGGGGAGTCCCGTTTTTTAAGCCCGTCGAGGTAAGTTTCGCTTTTCAAAAAAAGAAATCTCAGAGTTAAAAAATAGTGAAATACTATAATTAAGAAATCTCTTCGAAACCTATTAAGCTGAATCTGAAAAAGCTGAGAAATATAATAAAGTGAAATACACTAAATTTAGAAATCGGTGCTTCAACCCAATTAAGGTGAATCAGACAAAGTTTATTATAAGATAAAGTGGAATACTAAAATTTTGGAATCCTTTTTGAAACAAATTAAAATCACAGTTATACCAATCAATGTGAAACTGATAATGTTTAAATGAAAATTAAAGTGGAACTGCTAAAATCGGCTACTATTGAATAAAGAAAATTACATATTTTTTTTAATAACTGCTTTAAATTTTCACCCTTGGATCTCCCTCTTAACCTTAAAAGTGGTGTGCTCTTCGCTTGGAGCACGGCACATCATAGCACACAACAAAAACAGCGCACATGCACGTGTTTTTTAGGTAAGATAGATAAAAGTAAACAGAATTTATATTCGCGTTCGTTTCGCTTTTATAACGCTTCGATAACCTAAATAATTTTTAGCTACGTCGCATTTACTCTGATGATTCGCATTT